>JAFEMH010000775.1:32500-625919 GCA_022495995.1 Adenophora triphylla var. japonica
TCGCTGAGGTTAAATATAAATAAAAAAATTTCTCCCTAATAACATTACAGTTTCCAAAAGCCCTCTCTCTCTCTTCCCGAGCTCTTCCTTCCCTTCGTCTCAGACCACCGCCGTCGCCTCACCGCCGTCCCTCTCAACTCCACCGCCTCCGCCATGACGAAGCTTCGCCGTCCACCGTCTCCACCGTCTCCGATTCTCCTTCTCTCCTCGCCGACGCTCTCAATTACCCAGGTATTAATTTCTTGATTTTTACTTAATTAATTTCAATGTCTTTCAATATGTAATTCATACATGAATTTACCTTTTTAATTCAGTTTACCTGTTAATTTGATTTTTTACTTAATTAATTTCAATGTCTTTCAATTTGTTACCGGCCAAAAAGAATGGGACGGACAAAAAAAAATAAAAATGTGGCTGTTTCTCAGCTTACTTTCCTTATGTTTCATCTTCATCTTTGTAATAAGCAAATAAATTAAAAAAAATTACTCTTTTGTTAATGTTTGATTTCTCAACAATTTGTAATTGAAATTGGATGATTTGGCCCTAGTTGTGTTGCTCTAATCTGTAAAGTGCAGTAATATTTTGAGCTTTTTGTCTTGAAAGTGTTGTTGCAAAGAATAATAATAATAATGTTAGTAGTATGTGGGTTATTTTGGAGTTGTGTTAAAGATGTGTTTTCACAACTATTCCTCATAAGAATGGGCATAGGATAGGTGTACGATCGTTATATTTGTGAAAGTATGTCAATTTCTTAAACGTTGGCTAATTAGCTATTTCACCTAAATTAAATTTTAAAGTTAATACTATTAGCGTAACTATGTTCAAGCAAACAAATCGTAATTCATAAAATGTTGCCTCTATTGAGCTTTTTTATCGAATCAAATTAAGTAAAAGTTATTCATCAAGTCTCTAATTATTTTTTCCACAAAGAAAAAGCCTCTAATAATTTTGCTTAGATTCTGACCAAATTTAATACAAAAATACTCTAAAAAAACAAAATAAGCTTGCAACCCTTAGTCTTAAAGCACGCATAAAACACGGACAAAAATCTTAAACTTTAACTATTTTCTTAGTACCTAGCCTTTAACTCGTCTAATAGCTATCTTCTTTAATTTAGAGAGGCTGAAAACCCGGTTTATCAATTCTACTTTCAAACATTTTTCTAAATTTACCATTATATTATATTGATGTCTATAAAATTTATGGTATTACAAATATGTCTGTTCCATACATCCATTATCTCTATTGCATTGATTGGGTTAACAAAATTGATGACGCGGGGTTAATAAGTTACAAACAGCCCTGGGAAGAACATTGACGTCTATCTCCGACCTTTGATGGACGAATTGAAGCAGCTTTGGGAGGATGGGGTCAAAACGTGGGATGCTTTCAAGCGAGAGAATTTCAGCATGAAGGCTGCGTTGATGTGGACAGTTAATGACTTCCCTGCATATGGGATGTTATCGGGTTGGAGCACCCACGGGAAGTTGGCCTGTCCGTATTGTATGAGTGACACAAAGTCTTTCACGCTCACGCACTCTGGAAAACCATGTTGGTTCGATTGCCATAGAAAATTTCTTCCGGAGGACCACCCATTCAGGACCCAGAAGAATGCGTTTAAAAAGAACAAGATTGACCATGATGAGGTCCCGATTCGTTTAAGTGGTGACACGGTCTATGAGAAGGTATCTACATTGCCCGATCCTCGGTGGGGGAAAAAGTTTTCGAAGACCAAAATACAAGGGTTTGGGACTACCCATAACTGGATCAAGAGGAGTATATTTTGGGAGCGGCCATACTGGAAAACAAATCTCATTCGACATAACCTTGACGTGATGCACATTGAGAAGAATGTATTCGATAATGTTTTTAACACGTGGATGGATTTCAAGAGAACAACTAAAGACAACGAAAAAGCTCGAAAGGACCTTAAGGAAATCTGTAAGCGGCCGACCTTAGACTTGGTATACGTCAATGGTAAACCGCTTAGACCGATGGCTCAATACGTGCTTACAAAGGAAAAGAAGCTCCTCCTCCCGAAATGGCTCAAGGATTTAAGGCTTCCAGATGGTTACGCGTCTAACATTGGTAATCGTGTCAATATAGAGGAGGGAAAGTGCGGGGTTTGAAGAGTCACGATTGCCACGTTTTGCCGGATAGGCTACTTCGATTGCTCTCGGGGGTCTCTTGCCCGACAATATCTGGGTGGCGTTAACAGAGTTAAGTGAGTTTTTCCGAGCGTTAACATCGACCACACTGCGTGTTGATCACATGAAAAAGCTTGAGGAGAGCATCGTAGTGACTTTGTGCAAACTTGAGAAGATATTTCCTCCTTCATTCTTTGATTCTATGGAGCATTTACCGGTCCACTTGGCATACGAAGCTAGAGTCGGTGGTCCAGTTCAATACAGATGGATGTATCCATTTGAGAGGTATCTAGGCCAATTGAAAAGGAAAATGAGCAATAGGGCCATGGTCGAGGCCTCAATTTCAGAGGTTGTTATTATAGATGAGATTGTTGCCTTTGTCGGAACATATTTTCCTCCTGATGTTGATACGAGATTGACTAGGGTTGGCCGCAATTACGATGATGGTTTTCCGTCTAAGGGAAACATCTCTGTATTTTCATCCCCTGGTCGGTTCCTCGGCAAACGGGTTGGTACGCGTACGTTAACCGCTAAAGAGTTTGCCGCGGTCGAAACGTATGTTCTTCTTAACTGCGACGAGGTTGGGGAATATATCAAGTAAGTCATTGATGTTATGTTTACGCCTCTTCGATTAAATTATGCATGTTTAATTACCTGCATATGAAATGCCTTGTTTAACCCTAATATAGAATGTTTGAAGATTTAGCTCATGATTTATCTCCAGAACTCATCGCAACTAGGACAGAAAGAGAATTTCCAAACTGGCTAAGGAAATATGTAAATATTTCGTTTCATTCAAATTTATTCTATACACTTCTTTAAACATTCAATCTTAAAATTGTATTAAATTGGTTACAATATTGTCTTATAGATAGCTGAACATCCGGGTGATGCCAAAGCTGCGAGGTTAAGGCATTTAGCATCAAGTCCGTACTTGAACGTTCATTTATACAACGGTTATTTCGTGAATGGCTATGTGTTTCATACCAAAGCTTACGGGGGCTCTAAATTGACGTGGAATAGCGGTGTGAAGCTTAAAGGAAACCTTGATTATTATGGCGTCCTGAAAGAAGTAGTCGAGGTGGAGTATTTGGGTAGAAACAGTGTTGTCTTGTTCAATTGTGATTGGCGGGATGCCGTGCGAGGTGTTAAGAAGCACGCCATATTTGACCTCGTCGATGTAAAGGACTCGTCCAGCACATAATGGCGACGACGTCTTCATCTTAGCATCTCAAGCACAACAGTATACATGACTCCCTACCCTCGTCCGCGACCCGACGGATGGTGGGTCAGCCTCGAATGACCAAGGCTAGGAGCATGATTGACAACCTACCCTCGTCGACAACTACGTAGTCTTCATTAGAAACACCCTATCAAGAGGATGAAATGCCGTGCCACCTAACGTTTCATCGCCTAATCATCCATTAGATGATGTCACTCATATTCCTCAAAATGTTGATGAACCCGAGGAGGATATCTTACCGGTGAATTTGCCAACTCCTCCGCCTCGTTCGTGTCATCTCGCGCACATTGCTATTGATGAATCATAGGAAGAGGAAGAGGAAGAGGAAGAGGAACCAGAGTTTGATTCATCAGAGTCCGAAGACGAAGATGAAGAACTCGAGTTTTGTAGTAATTCAGAGTCCAGTGATGATGATGGGGACGAAGATTAATAATAGTTTAATGTTTAAAATTATATTGTGAATGCTTTAGATTATTAGAACTTTAAAGTTTTATATGTATTGTGAATGCTTTAGATTATTAATACTTTAAAGTTTTATATGTATTGTGAATGCTTTAGATTATTAGAACTTTAAAGTTTTATATGTATTGTGAATGCTTTAGATTATTATTAATATCCGTCGTTTTATATATATTGTGAATGCTTTAGATTATTAGAACTTTAAAGTTTTATATGTATTGTGAATGCTTTATATTATTAATAGTTTAAAGTTTTATATGTATTGTGAATGCTTTAGATTATTAGAACTTTAAAGTTTTAGATGTATTGTGAATATATTGTTTCCTATTGTCAAAGTTGTATATTTTAATATTTTTACTGTAATATAGATATGAGTTCTAGTAGAAAGGGTAAAGGTAAGAAGACTAAGCCCATCTACACATTGATTACTGGGACGCAACCGTCCCGATCCGGTACCGATGATGTCGACCCTTCACGCAAGAGTACTAGCTCCACCTCGGGGCCGGTACTCAGACTACTGTCGATTCTGATGGGAGGATATTTGTCCGGATATCGCCACATTATGACCAGTAAGTAACTCTTCATTAATTTGATATAAGTTGGTTCCTTTTTGTTTTATATATAATTCATTATTTAAGTTAAAATGTTATTGTATAAATATACTTGGCAGGTTTGTAGGTGGATACCCCACCACAGGGACTAAGATCGGGCAATACTGGCGGTCTCGGAAAATGACCGAGTATTGGCCCAACTGAAAACATTGCCACCGAGCCGTAAGGAGGATGCGTGGGAGGAGTTTAAGGTAATGTGTTAATGGTTTTTATTTAAAACTTAAATGTTAGTTTGTTATTAAAATGTTATAATTAATAATGATTATACTCTTTTAGTTTTGTAATGTTATCATTATATGTTGTAGGGGAAATATTATTGGGCGCCGGAAATAAGCGAGGCGACGGCTAGATATGTTTTCAATGAATGTGCTCACAAGCTATTTAGGATCATATTGGTAACATATTTATCTATCCTTAATTAGTTTAATTAACAATGATTATACTCTTTTAATTTTATAATGTCATCATTATATGTTTACGAGATATTCATATTTTTTATAGGTACCACGAAGAGAAATCATTATACTAATCGGCTCGCGGCGGGACAATAGCCCTCGACACCTACTTGGATGACCGAGGAGGTGTTTCGTCAATTTTGCGAATATTGGGGGTCGGATGCGGTGAAGGCTATATCCGAACAGGCTAAGAAGAATAGAGCAGGCTCCTCGGGGTCGGCGGCGATGCATACCATGGGGACGATCCCGGTCGGCGAGCATCACGACCGCATAGTATGTATGTTAGTTTAAATGTAGTAGTGTATGGATGCTTTTAAATAGGTTTATGTACGTATGTTAGCTGGGAGCCATGTTGATGCTATGAAATCCATGGTTTTAGTGTAAATGTAGTGTATGCATGCTTTTAAATCAGTTTAAATGTTGCATTTATACAATTTCAAAGTAATAATCTCGCTTATTTTATTTATAGGAAAGGGAGTATGGCCAGAATATCAGTTTTGTGGATGTTTACGCTAGCACCCATCTTCGGGATCCTACAGCGCCCGATCAACCTCCGCAATGGGTTGACGAACGATCTGCTAATGCCTTTGTAAGTAAACTATCATTAAATGACTTGATTTTGAATATGTAAATTTATTTATGTACCTTACATTGTGTATATGATTATAATTGTTTGTTTTATTTTGACAGGCTGCATATCAAGCCGCCGTTCTTCCCGAAGGAACGCCTCCCGGCGAGCCCGTCCCCTTCGTGCCTGATGTTTGGCACTCGGTCACCTCTGAGGGACATCCAAATAGAGGAGCCCGAGTGTTAGGGATGGGGATTACGGCGGCAATGCCCGTCGACCACTCGTCTGGCGAAATGTTGACTCCGCCCACGTTTCATGATCCGAGGGTCGACACTGAGGCCGCGTTGGAGGAGGAGAGACGCGAGCGGCAAAGCTTGCGGAGGCTCATGCCGAGACTCAAAGACAATTGGCGCCGTTGATGGCTCATATCGCCAGGACTCCTGTGGTAATTTTCTGACGCCCCCGAGTTGATTACGGACTATTTTAGACTTGTTTGTACTATTTTATACTTGTTTGTAAACATTTGAGACATTTGGTACCCACGTGAGCCCCTCCCCCCCTCCCCGCCCTCTCCCCCCCTCTCCCACCCTCTCCCCCTCCCGATTTGGTACGGTGATATGTAGTTTTTATTTGGTACGTTGATTTTTGATTTTTAGTTTTTATAGTTTTAGTTTTATAAATTGAAATGTTATATCAGGTACAAAAATTTTGGTTTATTGATATTTTAAATTATTTTTTTTTAATTTATTTCAGAATCAGCGACGGAAATTTCCGTCGCTGAAATTAATTTATTTAACTTAATTTTAATTACAGCGACGGAAATTTCCGCTGCTATCTCAATTAATATTAATTTAATTTTTGATTATAGCGGCGGAAATTACCGTCCCTGTAATAAATTAATTTTAATTTAATTTTTATTACAGCGACGGAAAATTCCGCCGCTATCTCATTTAATTTTAATTTAATTTTTGATTTCAGCGGCGAAAATTTTCGTCGCTGTAATAAAAATTAAATTAAATTAAAATAATTTCAGCGACGGTAATTTCCGCCGCTGAAATTAATTAATTTTAATTTAATTTTTATTACAGCGACGGAAATTTCCGCCGCTGAAATTAATTTAACTAAATTAATTTTTATTACAGCGACGAAAATTTCCGCCGCTGAAATGAAATTTTAATTAAATTAAATTGATTTAACGGCGGAAATTTCCGCCGCTGAAACCTTTAAATCACCGGCGGAATTAAATTCCGTCGGTAAAATCAAAAAATATCGGCGGAAATTGACCCGTCGGAGCACTGCGACGGCCGGGTAGCATGACCACCGACGGAAATTTTCCGTCGATATTTTTTTTTAGCGACGGAATTTTAATTTTAGCGACGAAAATTTCCGCCGCTAAAACACCTTTTTCTGGTAGTGACCGTTAACCGTATAACCGTAACCGTTAGTACACGGTTAACGATTAGGTTACGGTTAAGACATAACGGATTTTTTAACCGACGATTATAACCGTTAATCGGCGGTTTTAACCGGATGAACACGTCTATCCTAACTAAGGCATGATCCAATTTATCCATGTATAAAGTAACACATGTCTAGTCGAGATAGATCATCTATAGCTTCGAGGCTTAGATATTCATTCAAAAAAAATGTGGTTTTTTTTTTTTTTTTTTTTAAGCGAAAAGGGCAATGCCCCTAAATTTTATTAAAAATTCAAAAGTACAATAATTAAAGAAAGACAAAATAAAATAAAATAAAATAAATAAAAGGTCAATCAAATCGCCTTTTAGGATTCCAAGGCCTTTTAGGCATGAGGTTTTTTGATTTAGCTTTCGATCCAGATTTTCCTCGTTTCCCTTTAACCTTTTGAAATCCATCTTCTTCATCGTAATAATCTTCAAAATTATCGCCGTCAGCCATTGGAGCTCTCGGATCAACATGAACTCCTCCAACAATACCCCCATAAGTGAGAGCATCATGATATGCCGAAGGAGAAGTAGCAGAAAGACTGCCTTCTGGTTCAGAATCACATTTTTCCCGAAGAATAAGAGCTTCTTTTAGGTTTTTTGGGTTTATAAATTCGGGATTAAAATATTTAGGATTTGGCATACGAGCAGTAGAGGGACGTAAATTAGGAGCTGATGAAGCTTGAATTTGTCTAACCTTTTTCCGAAATGATGATAGAAGAAATTTCAACCGCAAATGATAAAAATGTGGTTGAAATTGCTTCTATCATCATTCATGTAGGTAGGCTTAGGCTAGCCATTGTCGCAGTCCAATACAAAAGGAAGAAACGATCACCCTTTTAAAGAAAAGGGGACACGGCCATTGATCAAAGAGTCAATTCCTTGAAATTATTGGATATCTCTCCTGAATTATTATTATTATTATTATTATTTTTGTTGAACAATTGGGTGTTAGTGATGTACAGAAAGGCTATAGAGATGAGTCCCAAATCAGAAAAAGAAAAAGATCCAAAGTGAAAACAATGCATGATGATATTGCCTTTAGCTTTAGGCTTTTTCTTACAAAATAGACATCTCACTACTAGTCAAATTTACAGCATGCAACAATCCCCACCCCACCCCATCTACTACCTGCTTTTCATTCTTCTTAATTTCTCCGTCTTCTTCTTTTACTTTCAACTCTGTGGCTCTGATTGGTTAATAAATGTTGAGAACACGAGACCTTTGTTTTTTTTTCAATTCTGGTTTTAGGATAGAGTGGTATTTGAGGATGATGTATCATGAAAAGGATCATTAATTAATTAAATTCCCACAGCTTTCCGTTTTGACACAAAATTAGTGTCAATTCATCTGAAATGATTTATGATATTGACTTCATCATGTTATTGGATAATTATCCTTAATCCTCTTTTTTTTTTTTTTTTTTTTTTTTTTTTTTTTTTTTTTAAGGATCCTTAATCCTCTTTATATGCATGCATGATGGTTCAACTAATTAATGTCTTGTTTCCCCTACCAAATCTTTCTTTAAAATAAATGAACCAGTACCTCTTAACTTTTCTATCCAGATTAAAGCCAAAACCAAACACGAGAGAGAGAGAGAGAGAGAGAGAGCAACAATGGAGCTACATTAATAGGTCGTTTACCTAAAATGCAGTTAAACAAGTTTAAGTCTCGTCAAACATATCCGACAAACCACATTATCTGCCTCTCATTCATTTTACTTCATGCCATGTTGAGACAACCAAAACTAGAAACCACATTATTACTTTCTTTCTCTTTTATTTTTTAGAAGAAAAAAATATTAAGCATAGCAGATAAGCACAGTAGCACGTAGTGGTTTGTCCAAACATGTCATGCAAGAAAATGGTCACGCCATTATATTATCTTGAGGCCCCTAATTGTTAGCATCCCACCATTTTTTGCCCCCTTTAATTCTTTTCCTTGTTCTATTTTACTTCACCACTTCAACAAGTCCTCTTTCTCGATATTCAACTTCTCCCAATCTCTGATTCCATTGAGATAAGAATAGTCGCAAGAAAATGAAGGTATAATTATCAATCATCCATTACAAACTCATTGTTTTCTTTTCATTGCATTTCTTATAGAAGTACAATCCCACTAATTTGGTTATTATATAATATCCACAGATCTTCAACTGGGTACACCGCAAGTTTCATCAAAAAGGTGAACCATCAGTACTAATATTTTACATTTATTTTCAGTACAACATACTATATTATTTTAGCAGGTCATCTTTTATTATTTCCTTTTTATTCAGAGGAACATGGTCGACCAGATGCAAAAAAGAATGTAGAGCTTGCCAAAAATGACATTGCCATCGACAACCTTGCCCTACTTAAACACGTTCCCCAAGTGAATGCGCTTGATGGTTGGAAAGATGGGCTACTCACTATTGGTACATTAGGATTTGATCCTTTGAACGACTTGGGGGGTCATTTCCAGCAAGAAAATGAGTACTTTGATGAAGAACAGGAATACTCCTCTTACTACGTTCACCATAACGAAAAATTCTTGGGGGATGAAGAGGATCATGAATGTAATTTTGAGATTGACGAAGAGGAGGAAAGCGAAATGGATCCACTTGTGTTTAAAGCGTTTAAACATGGGTTTGACTCGGATTTCAAAGCAAATGCTAACCAGGGTCGTTCTCATGATCTTGACGAGTTTATTGATATTGATCTTTTTTCTCATAACCGTAATGATGATCAAGCTGGTGGACATTTGAAGTACGAATTAGAGAGGAAGAAGAAAGGAGAAAGAATCACTCTTGCTGATTTGTTTTCTGCTGATTCTGACATGAACGAAGAGTCGACGTTTGATGGTCACGGAAAAGATGATCAAGGTAACATTAACTGCAAGAAAATAGGTGTGAATCATCATGCCAAGAAAGGCTTTTCCTTCTCCAAGAAGATCACCCCTCGTGGTAAAGAAGATTTGCGCCCAATCCAGAAACTACAAAAGGTGAGTCTCTCTGGCACTCACTTAGCATGCGTGCATGCTTATGATCCATTCATGCGTTTAACTATATCTATCAACATGCATCAGTTCCAATTTTAATTCCCTTAATTTGCTTGCAAAGTAAATCATAATAGACTAAGAGTACTAAAACTGGAAGCACTCTTAAGTCTTGACCTAAACCTAAATATATCCAAACAGCAGCTAACTCGACAATTGCGTTCAGTGGAAATAATCCAAACACCTCAGAACATTTAACCAAAAGTCTATATTAAGTTATGACAGGAAACTTGTATGCAAATCTTTGGTATGCAACAATATATTTGTCGTGATTCTTTTTCATGTTATGCAAACTAGTATTATAGCAATTTTCTTACCCAAAAAACATACAATGATATTGGAGTAATTATGGTTCGAAAAAATGATCCCTGATACCACAATAGTGTGTCTATGAAAGTAATCTCTGAGTTGTGTGGCAAAACCACATTATGCAACTGGCAGCATCCAAGTTCCCTAGCCTATAACAGCAAGCACCAAACAAAGCAAATTAAAAACCAAGGGAGATTTTGTTGAAAATACAACCGTCACTTGTATTGTGAACATAATGCGACACTAGAGGATTTAATTGATGCTTGATCATGTATAAAACTGTCCCTTATAGAGTGAAATTCACATTAAAATATAATTTTCTTACACTGTTTGATCCCAAAGCGTAATTGTCATATACTCCCTTCATCCCTAAACATGTATCCACTTAATTATGACTTTTTGAACGAAAAACTTCACTTTCAAACAATTTCAGTAAATATTGTACATAGATACCGTTAGCATCTGCCTTATAAACATGTGGTTTTGAAGCTGTATAATGGGATAAAATATTTCTTGGTAAATCTGTTACTTCTTAAAATGCTACCCCTGTCCCAAAATGAAAGTACATTTTTGTTCTTGATCAAAAAAAGATTCGGCATTCATTTTAGGACATAGAGAATAATACATATTATCTGAAGAAAACAATTGTAACTGATTTATGTAAATATAGCTGATGACAAAGATGCTGAAGAGGAAGATCCATCCAGACCTTCAAAGCAAGGAGACTCAGCTAGGAGCTGTCAACAAAGAGGGAAATGGAGGAACTGAATCTCTTTCTCTTCTTAAAACTTAAGGTGCATCTATGTTTCTATTCCTTTTTAAGAAAAAAATATTTGAAATAGACAAATTAATACTCCTAATTCTAAGTTACAAATAAGTAAATCTTTATTTAATTATTTATTATGGTAAGATGCATACGAAAGATTATCATACATGAAACGACAAAGAAAAAACTGGAATGATTGTTAAGCTTCTTAGTGATGAACTGATAGGTTGGAGTCCGACATGTTAATATCTACACCTTACCCATAGAGTCATTATCTTATTGTTTCCATACAAATTTGCCAGTATACCTAATTCTGATTGTGGGTTCTGTGATTCTATCAGCGTAGCCAAACCAATATGTTAGGTTTGGCCTCTCTGTGTGTGTGTGTGTGTGTGCATATAGGGATCTTCTGTGTCATTTTAAATTAGATGTGAACTGTAATAAGGGGTCCTACCTCGTGCAAGAATCTCACATGATGATTCCAATTACAATATGGCAGTTTGTTTATCCACTTTCCAAGCGTTTACTCCCTCCACTCCTAAATTGATGTCTATTTTCTAAAAAAGAAAAACCCAAAATGAATGTCTATTTTCTAAAAAAAAAAATTATAACAACTGTACCTAAATGATTTTTTACCATTTTTTTCCTTGCATTTCATTGTATACTTGGAAAACCAAAAGCTTAGAGGTAGATAGCAAGAATATCTGTCATTATATTTTACTAAAAATAAACATTTTTTTGAATGTCCCTTCAATGAAAAGTAGACAATTATTTTGGGATGGGTATACTAATATTTTTTCATTCCCGACTTAGTCTCAATTTATTTTAGGATGAAAGTCTCATAATTGACTCCACTCTATCAAATTCTCTTACTAAGGTTAACTATAGAGATTGACCTATTTAGACTTGCAAGAGCAAAATTTCACTTCATATTCAAAAGAGTGTAACTATTTTTCCTTCCGGGTTATGCCAACAAGCTATATGTATGTATGTATAACACGCTGTTTACTATGTGTACTAATTTCTTTCATTTTTTACTTGCAGGTGTTGTTGTTTAAACACCTCTAAGAATTTATTTCGCCAATTTCATTAAAGCTCATTGTTGTCCAGATCTTTCGACCCCTTGAAAACTATGTGTTGTTGTAATTGAACTATGTGCAGTTCCTCGCTTTTCAATCTGTTCATTTCATGTATTTTTCTTTCTTTTTTTTATATTTTTTTTTTGGGGATGATAGCATGTATGACATTGAAGTCTCTAGAGTTTATTGTGATTGCTTATGTCTTTTCCCTTTGCGGATAAATTTTAAGCTTTCTTCTTTGCTCAAAATTATTGAAACAAATGGGTGCTAACCTAGGTCGTAGTTGTTTAGTTATTTCATTCCAGAAAGACAATCTGTGAAGATATTCAACGTCCAGTTTCTGTACTGAGGGAGCGTCCTCTCCCAGGAGGGGGAGCACCGCTCCCAATATAGTCAATTTGCGTCTTGTAGTTTCTGTCTTTTGGGAGCGTCCGCTCCCCCATATCCCGGTTGGTTTATTTTGAGTAGGATTGTGTTTCCTTTTTCTTTTGTGTTTCCTAATTCTTGTGTTTCCTAATTCTTTGGTGTTTCCTTTTGGCTGCAACTCTTTTGTATTCTCATATAAATAATTCCTCCTTGTGAGAAGAATAAACAAGAAGAACTTTTATCTCAATTTAAATTCCTACATGGTATCAGAGCCTGGTTCTATCCCTTTCGCCATTCCTCCTTGCACCGAGTCAGATTGGAATACCATCCATGCTATGTTGGTCTCATGGCTCATTAACACTATTGATCCCGAGGTTAAAAGCACTCTCTCCAAATATAGAGATGCTAGACGTTTATGGGAGTCCCTTAAATCTCGATATGCGTTGGTGGACCACTACCAGAAAAACAGGTTTTAGCGGCGGAAATTTCCGTCGCTAAATCCAAATTTCCGTCGCTAATGTTAAACACCGACGGAATTTTTCCGTCGGTGGTCCGCCGCTATCATCCCGCCGTAGTGTTCCGATGGCTCAAATTCCGTCGGTATATTTTGATTTTACCGACGGAATTAATTCCGTCTATGATTTTTTGACATTAGCGACGGAAATTTCCGCCGTTAAAATAATTAATTTAATTAAATTTTTATTTCAGCGACGGAATATTCCGCCGGTGAAATAAAAATTTAATTAAATTTTTATAATCACCGACGGAATAATCCGTCGCTCATAAATTAAAAAAAATTAATTAATCAGCGGCGGAAATAATCCGTCGGTGTATTATTTAAAAAAAATAAAAAATATTTAATTTTCACCGACGAATATTTCCGCCGCTGATAAATTAATTTTTTTTTAATTTATCAGCGGCAGAAATATTCCGTCGGTGTATTATTTAAAAAAAATATTTAATTTTCACCGACGGAATAATTCCGTCGCTGATGAATAAAAAAATAAAATAATAATAACTTTTCACCGGCGGAATAATTCCGTCGCTGATAAAGAACTAGCGACGGAATATTCCGTCGGTAAATCATGCGCCAAAATAGTGGCGGTAATGAAACGAATATTCGAGAAATATTCGTTTTAGCGACGGAATTTAGCGACGGAATTAAATTATGTCGGTAATTTTGACGCCAAAATCATTCCGTCACTAAAGCATAATTTCCGACGCTAAATAGCGACGAAATGCGTCCATCGCTGTTGATTCCGTCGCTAAAGCACCAGTTTCTGGTAGTGGACGGATCTCGCATTCAATAACTGAAGATGTCGATCGCAAGATGTGAGTAGACCAAGACCATGCCTGTGGCTGTATATTTCGGTAAGTTGACTGGATTGTGGGAATCGCTGCATAACTATGAGCCGCTTATAGATTGTTCTTGCTGTGACAATTGCACCGCCGGACAAAAACACGCGGCACGGAGGGCGACAGGCAAACTTCATGATTTTCTCATGGGTTTAAATTCTGAATATTATGCCTCTCTTCGTACTAACCTCTTGTCTTAGGATCCCTTACCCACTCTAGATCGCGCTTATCAGTTGGTAGCACAGGCTGAACGAGTACGTCTTGCTAAACCAGTTCTTGATGATCCTCCGGATGTTGTCGGCTTCTCCCTCAAAACTGGAAGTTCTCGTGGTCGTGACAAACCCGACAAATCCCAACTTACATGTACTCACTTTCAGAAAAAGGGTCATGATGTTTCTTCTTGCTTTGAACTAGTCGGTTATCCAGAATGGTGGGGAGATAGTAGCAAAACGAGTTCTCGTGGTGGGAGCCGTCCCTAACAAGGCCGAGGTAGAGGAACCGCTCGCACCAATTCGGCCCAAGTCGGTGCTGCCCAAATCGGCGCTGCGGCTGTCGGTGCTCTCCCCTCTGCCTCTTCATCTCAATTTACTGCAGAACAGTGGAATGCTTTAGCCGGTCTAGTCGGTAACACTCGTATTCCGGACAATCGTCTTCACGGTACATTTGATACAACTTCTTGGATCATAGATACGGGGGCTTCCAATCATGTGAACGGAAACGCTGCTTGTCTCTTTGACTCCTACTCTATACAAGCTTGCCCTGTCAAGCTTCCTAACGGCACTTCCGTGATTGCTCACATAGAGGGATCTGTTCGCCTAACAGACACCCTTGTTCTTCATCATGTCCTTTACATACCAAATTTAAACTGCAATCTTCTTTCTGTTTCTCAACTGTCTGATGATATTCATTGCACTATCCATTTTAATGCTTCTCTGTGTGCTATACAGGACCAGTTGAGGAACCTGATTGGAACGGGTGTTAGGCGGGATGGACTCTACTACTTTGGGGGCGCTCCTTCTGCTTGTCACGTCTCAGTCAATAATGCATCTGCTTTGCTCGAGTTGTGGCATAACCGTATGGGACATCCATCTGAAAAAGTAGTGAAGCTTCTTCCTTCGGTCTGTCATCTGTCTGGTAGTCTTCATCAACCTTGCGATGTTTGTTTTCGTGCAAAACACTCTAGAGATAGTTTTCCTATTAGTGAGCATAAGTCTACTAGAATTTTTGAGAAAGTACACTGGGACTTGTGGGGTCCCTACACCCATGTTTCTTCTTGTGGTGCTCGTTATTTCTTGACTTTGGTAGATGATTACTCGCGCGCTGTTTGGATTTATTTATTAGTTGATAAAATGGAAGTTTTTCGTATGTTTATGGCTTTTGTTGCAATGGTGGAACGACAGTTTTCTCAACAAATCAAAATTGTTCAATCCGACAATGGCACCGAGTTTAACTGCTTGTTTGATTATTTTCTTTCCTCTGGCATTCTTTTTCAAACATCTTGTGTCGGCACTCCCCAACAAAATGGGCGTGTCGAACGAAAACACCGTCATATTTTAAACATAGCTAGAGCTTTACGGTTTCAAGCCCATCTTCCCATTTATTTTTGGGGCGAAGCGGTCCTTACCGCTGCTCACTTGATCAATCGAACCCCTTCCCCCTTGTTAGATAATAAAACTCCCTACGATATCTTGTTTGGCAAAGCGCCCTTTTATGATTCACTTCGAGTCTTTGGTTCGTTGTGTAATGCTCATAATCAGCATGCTAGAGGTGACAAGTTTGCTAGTCGTAGCCGTAAATGCATCTTTGTGGGTTATCCTCTTGGTAAAAAGGGGTGGAGGCTGTTTGACCTCGAGACCAAGAAATTCTTCGTCTCCCGTGATGTGAAGTTCTTTGAGAATGTGTTTCCATACAACGATCCTACCACAGTTCCCCATGTCCCGGACTCTATTGATATTCTGGCTGAGGAGGATGCGTTTGGCATCATAGTGTTTCCTGTTGAAGAAGACTCTGTTACACCTTCTGTTGATCCGACTACAACCGAGCCTGATGCTCTACCCAATGAACAGGAAGAGGTTCCACCTGTTTCGGCATCTACTGAGGCTGCTGCTCCTTCTGCACCAACTTTGGTCCCTTCTGATGAATCTGGACCCGGCACTCTAGGGAGGGGTATGAGACAGAAAACTCCCTCCGTTCGTCTCCGCGATTATGTTGCTCTCACTGCTTATTCTTTTTCGAGTCCATCCCTCGCCTCTCCGCTTCCAATCAATTCCTCAGGTACTCCTTATCCTATAGCTCACTATATAAAATGTGATCGTTTTTCTGCAAAATATCTTACCTTTCTTGCAGCCATTACGGTAGCTAAAGAGCCGACATCCTTTCGCGAGGCCATGGCACATGGCGGCTAGAAACAGTCTATGCAAGAGGAAATTCGTGCCTTAGAAGACAATGGCACATGGTCTATGTGTTGGGTATGCTTATTATAAACCCATCCTATTACTTGATTTGATTGATACCATAACTTATTTTTTACATTTCATGGACTTTAGGTTTGAATGTAACAAATCTTTAGACTTCAAAATTAGTTAAGTCCATTTTTAGTTTGATAGGCTTGAGTAGGATGGATCATTAAAATCAACTTCAAAGACTCGAATTCAAAGGCAAGGTCAAAAATCAAAGCTGTCCAAGTAATGATCATTTTGACCGCAAGGATCACTTTGGCCGAAGCTCAGTTTGACCACAAGGCAAAACTTTGGCCGCAAGCATTGAAGTTTGACCTCAAACCTTAGTTTAGCCGGATAAAAATATTTTGACCGCAAGTGTTAGTTTGACCGCAAATTACCACTTGACCACAACTCAGTCTTTGAAGCTTGAATTGAAGACTTGAAGAAAACGACAAAGGTTAGGTATAATCAACCATGGTTAACTCCAAGGTTCAAATAAGATTATACCGTTGCAAAGTTTCAAATTCAAAGAGAAGACAGCTGTTATCTAACGGATACTTAGTACAAGCTCTCCACTATCTTCTGCAACAATAGGACAAGGATGAAACGTGCACCAATCAGATTTCAACAACACTTGTCCTTGAAACTTTGTCTCCAAGACTTTCCAACGGCTAGTAGCCCAAGCCAAGGCTATAAATAGTCCTTGTGATTCACCTTGGAGATTTCTTTGAGTTTTATTTGAGAATACAAGAGAAAAACCTTTGTTGTCACCAAGAAAAGTATTGAAGATCAAGAGCAAGATTTCCAGAATCATTTGCATCTTCAAGCATCTCCTTCAAGCTATCAAGAAAATATCCAAGCCCAGAATCTCAATCCTTGTAAACACAAACAAGACTCATCAGGCTCTAATCACTTAGATTATTAAAGAGCTTTTGATTCTTGAATCACACACACACCCCTTTGATTTAATCACATAGATTATATCATTAGGGAAACACTCGTTTTAGTCTAGGATTTGTTCTTCTTAGAAATAGGTTTTTAATTCAAGCTCTTCACTTGGTAATCTGTAACAAGCAAGGAATTAATATAAACCTCATTTGAAAATCCAAGATTAACCATCTTGGTAGAGGACGTAGATCTTTAACGATTGAACCTCTCCAAATACTTGTGTTCTTTACTTTCTGCATTTATCTTACCAGCTCTTATTACTTGTGTGAATTGAGTTTATATGTTATTATTGCCTTAGCTCTTTGAATCCACATCTCTTTCAACCAAATTTGTTTTCCTTATCAAACCTTAAGTTTTGACCACAAACTTCTTTGGCCACAAAAATCTTGTTTTGTTCACAAAGTGAGATTTTGACCACAAACCCAGTTTGACCACAAAATCTTCCCTTTGACCGCAAAACATCTACTTTGACCGCAAAGAGTATTTTTGGCCACTAAACCTATTTTGACCACTCTCTTACTTAGAAAACTTCCGCTGTGCATTTTACTCTATCTTGATAGTGAATCATAGATTGTACTCATTATCAAATCTAATAAGTACTTGATCGAATTTTTGACAAGGGTCGAAAAAGTTTACATAGCTATTCACCCCCCCTCTAGCTATTTTCTTTACCCGTGTTGTACCTTTGGGACCAAAAAGTGGTATCAGAGCCAAACACCTTTATAAAACTATTCTTTGTTTTTCAAGCTTAACAGCTTGGGTGCCGATTCGTCATGGCAACTTCAAAAGCTATGGCAACAATTAACTATTCACACATTCCTATGTTGGATGAAGATCACTTCGATATCTGGAAAGCTCGAATGCTAATTCATTTAGAGTCAATAGATGAAAGGTTGGTTGATTGTATCAATGACGGACCCTTTGTTCCAATGAAAGCTAATACTGATGCAACTACCAATACCGAAGTTCCTGAAGTCAAAAAGCTGAAGACGGAATGGGCTGACGAAGAAAGAAAGTATGTTGCATTGGATAGCAAAGCAAGAAACATCATCTCCGGAACCTTACCCACTTCCACCTATCGAGAAGGTACTCAAATGCAAGGCTGCAAGCGAGATGTGGGACTATTGAAAACTATCTCGAAGGTGATGATCAATGCAAGGAAAGCAAGAAATTTGAAATTGAAAGGAGATACGGCGGCTTGACGGACTACCCTAATGAAACTCTACGTCAAACCTACGATCGCTATGTTGAGGTAGTAAATGCTTGCTTATCTATAGGAAAAGAATTAACTGATAAAGAAATTAACATGACATTCCTTTCTTCTCTGGGATCCAAATGGATGCACAAAGCAACTTCCCTCGAAGATTCAAAACAATTAAATACATGGACTCTCAGTAATTTATATGCAAACCTTAAAGTTTATGAGTTAAAATTACAACATATTGAAGAAGTCGAGGGAAAGGGAAAATCACTTTCTATGTCTGTTGTTGATCATGTGGAGAAACCCTCAAAGCCTACCTCAGATCCTAGTATTTCAACTTCTTCTCTCATCGATATGGATGATGAGGATTTTGCCATGTTTGTAAAAAGTTTTCAAAAATTTCGTAAAAATTCAAAACCGTTTTCAAAAAGTAAATATCCAGCAACATCTTCAAGGGTGAGTAACTCAAAGAAAAAAAGTGACCTCATTTGCTACAATTGTAGAAAGCCGGGTCATTTTTCTTCAGAGTGTCCTCAACCCAAATATGAGTATTTGAAAAGGAAAACTTTCCCTTCGAAATTTTCTCAACGAAAGGGAATGGTTGCTGAAGAAGAAGAGAATTCTAAAGAACTTGCAACTTGGATCGAGGCGATTACGATGAAGACAGCGATGAGAGTACCGAAGAGGTAAATCTCTGCCTCATTGCTGAGGATGCTTCTAGTGACTCAGAAGATGAAGTTCACGATGAGTCGCTCAAAAAGAGAAATGAGGTGATTTCAAAGAAAACCAAGCTTGTGGCTGACAGTGTGGACTATAGCTATTTTGACCTCACTCCAAGCACCAAAATTGGAAATTGTTCATTTTCTCGCCCCATCTTTCCATCCAAAAATGAAACATCTTCAAAAGCTAAATCAATTCCAAAAGTTTCAAAAAGGGCCAATGAGATTTCCCCCATGGATCAAGAAGAGATGTTTAAAAAGGCTGAAGTGATGATCCAAAGATTTGAAAATGTTAAGAAAGCTCTATCACTAGCAACCGATGAAATTTCTCAGCTCAAGATGGAGAAAACTGTGATGAGGTCCGAAATCTCAAATCTTAAGGGCCAAATCAAAAGTATGACTCCTCTTGTAGATCAAAACCTCATCCTTGAAACTAAGGTTGTTGCACTTCAACTTCGCAATGATGACTTGGTTACCCAAGTCAACGATCTTCAAAAGATTATTGATGGGTGGCTCAAGTCAAAATCCACCTCGGATCAAATCATAGACTCCCAAATTTCCAATGGAATTAAGGAGGGTATAGGTTTTGGATCCGGTGAAGAAGAGAAGTGTGCATCCGATAGTGAAAAGGATGAAGAGATTTCAAAACTAACTAATGAAATTCCTAAGAGGAAGCATGCTAATCCTAAGGGTAAAGGACAACATAATTTCAATTATGTCTACCCAAAGTATAGGAAGGACTCTCAGATAAAAGAAAAGGATTCTGAGATTGATGATTCGGAGAACATGGCTTATGGAGTTGGCCGCATCCCTACTCCAACCACTTCTGGTGGAATTGGTGGTGCTGGCAACTGCAAGGCTGACCGCCCTTCTTCTTCGACCATTCCTCCTGCCTTCAAAAGCAAGAAGAATGCTCCTAGAAAATACGTAGTCAAGCCAAAGCCAGTTCCCTTTGTCAAAGCTAAAACCACTGCTCCCAAACAGCATGCAACTCTTAAGAAAAGTAAAGAGTTAGTAAAAACACATGATACTTGTAGTTTTCATCAGCTTTGTTATGTGTGTGATAATTATGGTCATAAGGCTGCTGAATGCCTTTGGCGATTCGCATCTAATCCAAAAGGACTTCACCCTCCTTCTGTGAAACAGATGTGGGTTGTCAAAAGGTGCTAACCCTAGGACCCAAAAATAAAAGGGGACCTCGTTCTTAAATGTTTATCTTTCAGGTCCTCTGCTTCATGGCTGGATCTTCCAAGGCAAATTCAAATGAATGGTATCTCGACAGTGGCTGTTCAAGACACATGACCGGAGATATCACCTTGCTGGAAGATGTTCGTGAAGAAAATGGTCCATCAGTAACGTTTGGGGATAACAACAAAGGAAAGACAATTGGATATGGAGTCATTCGAAAAGGAAATATCACTATAAAAGAAGTATCTCTAGTCAAAGGACTCAAGCATAATCTTCTCTCCATATCTCAATTTTGTGACAAAGGATTGCACTGCAACTTTACTTCAACAAATTGCTTTATCAAAGATGGCACATCCGGAGTCACGTTGCTCAAAGGGATTCGTAAGAGTAATGTTTATATTATAGATTTTAATTCTGCTTGCAATCTTACTAATCTTTGTTTTGTAGCAAAAAGTGTGAGTGAAAATAGTTGGTTGTGGCACAAAAGACTTAGTCATCTGAACTTCAAGTATCTATCTAAGATCGGAAGAGAAAGTTTAGTTCGTGGTCTACCCAAAGTAGCTGATCACCACGACAAGAAGTGCGTCGCATGTCAACTTGGCAAACAACCCAAGGCATCTTTCTCCAGCAAGACCGTGCCTTCAACTTCAAGATGTTTGCAACTACTTCACATCGATATGTTTGGACCTGTCACCATCGCAAGCATTGGAGGAAATAAATATACTTTAGTTGTGGTGGATGATTACTCGCGATATACATGGGTCGAAATGATGATCTCCAAAGATGATTGTTATTATATTTTGACCTCACTCTTTAGACAACTCCAAACACAAAAAGAAGATGACATCGTTAGTGTTAGATCAGATCATGGAACTGAATTCAAAAATAATGGTGTAGCTCAGTACTGTGACGACCATGGTATTGATCATAACTTCTCTGTCTGGAGTTCCACAACAAAATGGAGTTGTGGAAAGAAAGAATAGAACGTTGATTCGAAATTTGGAAAGACAATGCTCGGCTGAAGCCAAGCTACCACAATACTTTTGGAATTTGAAGCTACCAACACAGCTTGCTTCACTCAAAATCGATCTCTCATCAACAAGACCTACAACAAAACTCCGTATGAACTTTGGAGAGGAAGAACCCCCAACATAGCCTTCTTCAAAATATTTGGATGCAAATGCTTTATTCTATATAATGGAAAAGAGCATCGAGGTAAATTCGCTCCTAAAGCGGATGAAGGTATTTTTGTTGGGTATGCCAAACACTCTAAAGCTTTTCGTGTTTTTAATAAAAATAGTTTAAAGATAGTAGAATATGTTCATGTTACTTTTGATGAACATTCTCTCCTTGAGCCACATTTGGCTCCAAATGTTCTTGATGATTTTCTTGAGCCTAATGAGACAGGTAATCCTCCTCAAAATGCACCTAGATCAGAAAATCACTCAACTCAAGGAAATCCATCAACTTCAACCGCACCAAATTTTTCAAATCCAACATCGAAGTTCCCTTGAAGATGTTCACTCGAAAGATGATGCGGTTGAATCAAATCCCATAAATTCCATAGAGCCTATACCTCAACTCACTTATTTTGATGGCTCAAATGATGTTTCCAATAGAAGATCTTCAACAACAAACAACTCAACCGAGACTTACCTCCGAGAAATTAATGAGGTTAGAGATCACCCAATTGATAATGTCATTGGTGATTTGTTCTCTGGGGTTCAAACAAGAAGTTCTCGCTATGATGAATACACTTCACTTTTATCTCAAATTTAACCAAAGAAAGTTGATGAAGCACTCCAAGATTAAAGTTGGGTTGTGGCTATGCAAGAAGAGCTCAATCAATTCGAAAGATGTAAAGTTTGGACTTTAGTTCTAAGACCAAAGGATAAAGGAGTGATTGGTATAAAATGGGTGTTTAGAAACAAGATGGATGAGAATGGAAGCATCACAATAAACAAAGCAAGGTTGGTTGCACAAGGATATAGACAAGAAGAAGGAATCGATTACGATTAAACCTTTTCTCCCGTTGCAAGACTTGAAGCTATAAGGATTTTCTTAGCTTATGCCTCTTACAAAAGATTCAAGCTTTATCAAATGGATGTGAAGCGCATTTCTCAACGGTGAACTTCAAGAGACAGTCTATGTTGCTCAACCTCCTGGATTTGAAGACATCAAACATCCTGATCATGTCTACAAACTCTAAAAGGCTTTGTATGGACTCAAACAAGCTCCAAGAGCATGGTATGATACTCTATCTAAATTTCTTTTAGAAAAGGGCTTCAAACGAGGTAAAATCGACACAACTCTTTTCATTGCCAAATATAATGATCATACTCTACTTGTTCAAATATATGTTGATGATATCATTTTTGGCTCTACTAATGAAATTTTGTGTAAGCGTTTTGAGAAACTTATGAAAAGCAAGTTTGAGATGAGCATGATGGGAGAACTCACATTCTTCCTTGGGCTCCAAATCAAACAATGTGATGAAGGCATCTTCCTTAGCCAAGCAAAATACACTAAAGACCTAATCAAGAAATTTGGACTTGAAAATGCAAAAGCATACGACACTCCTATGGCTACAGGTAACAAGTTAGACAAAGACTTGAAAGGTAAGAAAGTTGATCAAACTTTGTATCGAGGTATGATTGGCTCCTTACTATATCTAACTACTAGTAGACCGGATATCATGTTCGGTGTTTGCGTTTGTGCTCGCTATCAAGCGGACCACTAGAGAAGCACATTTTATAGGCGTAAAACGTATTATTCGTTATCTATACGGGACTATTAACCTTGGGCTTTGGTATTCCAAAGAACCATCTTTTGATCTTATAGGTTACTCGGATGCATATTATGCGGCACACAATTGACGGGAAGAGCACCGGTGGAACTTGTCATTTCCTTGGAAATCGACTTGTTTCATGGGCGGCAAGAAACAAGCTTCGGTGTCTGTCTCAACAACGGAGGCTGAATACATCGGCTATTTGGGAGCTGCCGTTGTCGAATCGTGGATGAAGCAACAACTAGTTGACTATGGCGTTCATGAAGAAAATTGTCCAATCTATTGTGACAATACATCGGCCATTGCGGTATCAAACAACCTGTTATGCACTCTAAAACCAAACACATCGATATCAAATGTCACTTTCTCAAGGATCATGTTGAAAAAGGTAACATTCATTTAGAGCATATTGGTACTGACAATCAAATTGCAGATATTCTTACCAAGGCTCTAGACTCCAAGAGATTCGTGTTCTTAAGAGGAGAAATGGGTATGTTAGAACTCAAGTAAAACTTGTCCATATTTGTTTAACTAACAATTGTGTGTTTTAAGTTCATGTTTAAGAACAGGTCAATAGTCTTTAGCATACATATGCCTCATATGTCTCATCTGACCGCATTCCTTCCTGCGGTCAAAGTACATGATTTTGACCGCATGACTCATCTGACCGCATGAAGAATCAAGTTTTCAACACCAAGTCTTGGTGAAGTCTATCTTAAATCAAAGTATGTGACTTTGACCGCATGAGATTCATCCTAATTGTTCTAAGGCTTTGTAGAAGCCTTCCACGGTCAAATGAATCACCACTTTGACCGCTCAAGTATGTATCTCTGGAAAGTTTTTAACTTAGATTATTTTTATATCACTTGGAACTTGTCTCTCTTGAGACATCATAGTTGCAAAAGGGTACTTTTGTAATTATATTTCCCTCGTTTTTCATTTAATTCAAATTCTCTATAAAAGGGACAATTTTGTCTTTCATCAATCTTTTGCTCCGCCCTCATTGGTTAACAAGAAGGAGTTGTAAGGACTCTTTAAGCAATAACCAGTGGTTAATGCAGTACACATCTCCACCACTACTCCTCCCCATTCCTTCTCTCCACTACACCCTCCACCACTTTCACAAACCAACAAAATTCTGCAGACCACCTCTCCATAAACTCTATCGTCCCTCTCTCTCTCTCTACTCTCTCTCTCACGTTTTTCTCTCTCTTCAATTCTACTATAAAATGAATCCCAAAGTTGTGAAAGTCTCCAAAAAACTCCAAATCCTCTAATCCTAGTGAAGAAAAATCACCTGATCTTAGCAAACCCTACGTATTCGTGATGGTAAGAATTTCTGAACCAAAATATTTTTTTTGAGTTTTTGATAGGTTTCAAACCCTTGGTATTTCAAAATTCTTGACATAATTTGTAGTTGATTTTTATCTTTGATTTTTCTCATCTGATTTGTCTCTAGATAATGTTTATACTCATGATTATACATTTACCTCTTGATTACTCGGTTAATTTGAGTAAGGTTAAGAAAACCACCATTGTTGGGTTCGACTTTCTAGAATCCCCCTTGTTGATTTCTGCGTTTTTTAAGCATTGTTTTGATAAATTGTTGTTCAAATGTTGTTCCTAAGAACTCCCAGATCTTGTTCTTACAAATTATACGCTTTTTCATGTATTTCTGGAAATCTGGGTTTTTAGTGTTCTTCGTGTTCTTCATATGTTCTTCGTGTGTTCATACACATTTCTTCGTTTTAATGTATATTTTGGTTTCATTAACTATTCTTTGTTGTTAGTACTTTTAGATCCATTATGACTTGCTCTCTATAATTGTTTATCAACACTTAGTCATTTCTATGAATCCATGCTATCAAAGTTTGACCGTGCCTATCCCTTCAAAACTTTGACCGAACACCAACTTTGACCGTGCCAAAGTTTTGACCGTCAGTATGGATTTGACCGCACTTGGGACTTGGTGATTTTTGCTAACTAACTTTGACCGCATGAATTCATTCTCATTCTCTTTCTAAAAATGTTTTTATTTTAGAATGAAAAACAGTTCATTCCTGGACATATCATTGATGTCGATGATGTGAAATTGGATGCTCTTGGTAGAAATCTAATCAAACGACTTGAAAGCTCTGGAATCTTGCCATTCTTTGCCATGGATCAGTCTACTCACATACCAGCCTATGTAGATCAATTCTTTCATTTTGCAACTGAGAAGACAGACAAGGATGACGATGGAATTCCATACAAATATGTTCAATCTGCAGCTGCTGGATTCCCTCTCTCTGCGGATGATGAAGACATTGCTGAGATTTTGGGTCTTGAGTTCAATTCCAAAGCTCCATTGGAATTGGATGAGCCAACTCTTGAGAAGCTTGCCACAAGACTTGTGGGAAGAACTGATGTCACTAACATTCCCAGGAAGGAGTTTGATGAGATGATGTATCACATCAGTTACCTGGTTGACCATTGTCTATTACGCAAGGCCCAATCATGCTAACTTCAACCATGAGCAATGGAAGATATCAACAGCAATCTACTTGGGAAAGAAGCTAAATTGGCCTTTGATCATTTACAAGAGACTTATGGCCTGTATTGCAATTTATCAAAGAGATGAGGCTGCAAAGAAGATCAAGTACAGGACTCACAGCAGACTGGTATCTCTCATGTTGATGCACACTGAGAAGATTTCTGAGGAGGTTAAGCTCAATGACCATCTGGTTGAAAAGATCCCTCGGTCAAAAACATTTACTAAGGGAACCATGAGAACAATCTTTCGCAACTACTTTGGGGATGCGTTATACAAGTTATATCACGCGAGAAATCCAGTTGAGAGATATGTACCGCCAAAATTTCACTCCAAGTCTCAAGTTTCTAATCCCGACAATGGCTCCGGTCAAAATAAGGAAGAAGATGATACGGTCAAAAGTGCTGAACTGTTGGCCAAGACTGCTAAAGTTAAAGATAAAGGTAAAGGAAAGATGTCTGAGCTCTCAAAGATAGAGAAAACTGAGATTGCAAGAAACATGAAGCCAAGGGATTTGAAAATTCATGAGAAGCCTCGGTCAAAATCTACTACTCCTTCAGTCTCTCTAAATACTTCATTTGCTCCTAAAGTTACCACATCCACTAAACCCACCTCCAAAGTCAATCCTTCAAAATCAACCAAAGCAGCACAACCTCTCAAATCTTCCAAACCCTTATCTCCACATCCAAAGAGGAAGACCTCTCTAGCTGAACAAGATGCTGAGAGATTGAGATATGCTGAAACTCTTGCCTCTTCCAAACCCTCCAAAGATTCAAATCTTGAGGGGGAGTTTCAATCTGATCCTAAAGTTGCCAGGAAAAGAAGACCATCTACTCCAAGCCCCAAGAAGATCAAGCGAGTTAAAATTCCAACTCCTCGAAGTTCACCTATTCTGACTCCAACTGGTTCTCCTACAAAGAAGTCATCAACGGATGAATTTGATGAATGGGCAGGGATTTCTACTCCTAAGAAAGGATCAAAAGACAGTATTGGTATTTCGACACAGGAAGGTGTTGAAAAGGATGTGATCGCTACTGCTGATGATGGGTTTGAGAAAAATCTTGAGAAACATGATAAAGGAGAAGAAGGAGAGGAGACTGAAAGTGAAACAGACTCCGAAGAAATAGATTCTAAAGATGACTCCGAGAAGGATGATGATGAAGAAGATGACCATATTGAAGCAACTAAGGACATATCTGACCGTGAAGAAGAAGCTGAGAATGTGGTTCTGAACTCAAACCTTAACCGTATCCCCGGTCAAACGAACACTCACATAAGGTTTGACACTCTCTCAAGCTCATCTCATTCCAAAGCTCCATCTTCTCTTAAGGATACTCCCTCTGATAAAGCTCAGAAAACCGAAGACACTGTTGATCCAAGCAAAGTTGTTTCTGATAGTGATAATCATCAAGAGCTCATTCTGGCCGTAGCAAATTTATCCAATGTGGTATTGGATACTCAGAATCAAATGGCGCAAATTGTGATTACTCAGGATGAACTTAAGGAAAGTGTCAAGAGTATTCATACTATTCTTCAAGACCTCCCCTCTTTGATTGATACCATTAAGGGGGAGAAAGAGGCTCTAAATTCTTTAGCACGAAATGAAGAATTTGACCATAAATCAAGTAAGCTCGAAGCACTTCTCAAACTTCCAAGGTAATTGAAGTCTTGAAGGAAGGGTTAAAGATCCAAACTCATGCCATCAAGCAAATTGTCATTGATGAAATGATGAAGGCTAGCACTGAAGTGTCCAATGCCTTAGCTCATGACAAGGCTGATACTGTGGCTGCCATTCAAGGCTCTGAAAAAGAAGTTACAAAGGAAATTACCAAGCAAATTGATGCTTCTCTTCAAGCCACTATTGCTCTTACCTTGAAGAAATTGAAGAAAATGAAATTGAGTGTTAAATCTAACACTGATAGCATCACTCACCAGACCAACAAAATTGATGATCTCAAAACTTTTGCCGCTGGTAACATTCAGAATCTAAGTGATGTTGTTAATGAGGAAATAACAACTCTTCGAAATGTGTTGAGAAATGTTGGTGTTGAAGGTTCTGAATTTTTCCTGCCTGAAGTCTTGCCACCCCAACCTAATCTAAGAGAAGAAGAATCAGTCAACTTCTATGTGATCAATTCAGAAGCTCCAGAAAATGACTTGGTTCTTCAAGCTCAAGTTCAGAACCAAGCACAAGCCCAAGCAGTGGAGACTCAAAGGATTGGCTGGCAAGGTGAAGGAGAAGCTCATGTGCACATCCCAGGACTTTGAATGCTATTTGTGACCGGAAAGCTCATTTTGACCGCAAGAGCAGTTTGACCGCACTGCCTTGTGTTTTACCCTATCCTTTCTTTTGTTTTGAACAATTTTAGCTTATGTCTATTTTGGATGTCATTTTAAAACTCGTTTTAGTTTATGATGGCATATCATTGTATCACTCTAAATCTTAAGAACAATGATTGCATTTCTTTTGAAACCTATGCACTCAAGCTCATTATCTCATCCCTAAGTGCATTTGTTTTAAACATTTAGTTTAAATGCATTCCATACTTAATGATTATATTTTTGAAAGCACTAAATGTATATTTCTATCTTATACTTTGTATTTGTTTTCTTTTATAGGAAGATAGAAATCTATGACTTAGGCTTAGTGTGTGCATTGACTTGGGACATGAATTTTATAAAACTTATTTCTTTTGAAACATGTTACCAAGTACAATGAATTAGCCTCTGTTGTAGTAGGTAATGGTCTCAATAAAATAGGGGGAGATTGTTGGGGATGCTTATTATAAACCCCTCCTATTACTTGACTTGATTGATACCATAACTTATTTTTTACATTTCATGGACTTTAGGTTTGAATGTAACAAGTCTTTAGACTTCAAAATTAGTTAAGTCCATTTGTAGTTTGATAGGCTTGAGTAGGATGGCTCATTAAAATCAACTTCAAAGACTCGAATTCAAAGGCAAGGTCAAAACTCAAAGCTGCCCAAGTAATGGTCAGTTTGACCGCGAGGATCATTTTGACCGCAAGGAACACTTTGACCGCGAGGATCATTTTGACCGCAAAGGAACACTTTGACCGCAAAGTTCATTTTGACCGCAAAGATCATTTTTGACCGCAAGGATAAGTTTGACCGCAAACTATCACTTGACCACATCTCAGCCTTTGAAGCGTAAATTGAAGACTTGAAGAAAACGACAAAGGTTAGGTATAATCAACCATGGTTAACTCCAAGGTTCAAATAAGATTATACCGTTTCAAAGTTTCAAATTCAAAGAGGAGACACTATTATCTAACGGATACTTAGTACAAGCTCTCCACTATCTTCTGCAACAATAGGACAAGGATGAAACGTGCACCAATCAGATTTCAACAACACTTGTCCTTGAAACTTTGTCTCCAAGACTCTCCAACGGCTAGTAGCCCAAGCCAAGGCTATAAATAGTCCTTGTGATTCACCTTGGAGATTTGCTGAGTTTCACTGAGATTATAAGAGAAAAGCCTTTGTTGTCACCAAGAAAAGTGTTGAAGATCAAGAGCAAGATTTCCAGAATCATTCGCATCTTCAAGCATCTCCTTCAAGCTATCAAGAAAATATCCAAGCCCAGAATCTCAAGCCTTGTAAACACAAACAAGACTCATCAGGCTCTAATCACTTAGATTATAAAAGAGCTTTTGATTCTTGAATCACACACACACCCCTTTGATTTAATCACATAGATTATATCATTAGGGAAACACTGGTTTTAGTCTAGGATTTGTTCTTCATAGAAATAGGTTTTTAATTCAAGCTCTTCACTTGATAATCTGTAACAAGCAAGGAATTAATATAAACCTCATTTGAAAATCCAAGACTAACCATCTTGGTAGAGGACGTAGATCTTTAACGATTGAACCTTTCCAAATACTTGTGTTCTTTACTTTCTGCATTTATCTTACCAGCTCTTATTACTTGTGTGAATTGTGTTTATATGTTATTATTGCCTTAGCCCTTTGAATCCACTTCTCATTCAACCAAATTTGTTTTCCTTATCAAACCTTAAGTTTTGACCACAAACTTCTTTGGCCACAAAAAATCTTGTTTTATTCACAAAGTGAGATTTTGACCACAAACCAGTTTGACCACAAAATCTTCCCTTTGACCGCAAAACATCTACTTTGACCGCAAAGAGTATTTTTGGCCACTAAACCTATTTTGACCACTCTCTTACTTAGAAAACTTCCGCTGTGCATTTTATTCTATCTTGATAGTGAATGATAGATTGTACTGTAACGACCCTAACCCTAGGCACTAATTTAACATCATATTGTGCGCTTTTAATATTATCGTTAATATTGTGTGTTCATTTTATATTTTAGATTACTTATATTAGGATGAGATAATTGAGAAAATTAAATAAAGTCAATGGGGAAAGTATAACAATTGACAATAAATAAATGTAAGTAGTTAGGCTTTAAATTGTGTAGGGGAAAAGAAATAAAATATTGACAATTTTTAAATTATGGTATGGGGGACCATACTTTTGTTGACTTCTTTTCCCCAAAATTACTCCTTGGACCGGCCCCCCCTCCCCCATACTCTCTCTTTACCATTTTTTATACTTCTCCCTTTATCATTTCCACACTCCATCTCCCTCCTTCTCCTCCTTAACCTTCTCTCTCAATCAATCCATGGAAGCCATTATTGAAGCTTCACTTTCCAAGGCTACTACCAAGATCAATTCTCCACCATTTTTAGATCTAAGAGTACATTTGAGCTTGGAACAACTAGGAGACTCTATCAAGCTAAAGAAATCCATGATCCATCTCCTATATTAAAGTGAGTTATTATGACTTCCTTTCTTTAAATGTTCATAAACTATTGATGTTGTTATTATTGTTATAATGGTTATTTGAGGCCTTAGAAACTTTCTTGGATGTTGAGAAATTTGGTAAGGAAATAGAATGTTGTGGTTGGTTAGGAAAATGGGTCAAGAAGGTAAGCAAATGGGTTAATTAAATTATGAAATTTATACTTGGAAAGTAATAGTGAAATGGGTAGTGATTCAAAGGGTAAATGATATAAGATTTAATCATTTTTGGGTTACATGGCTTAGTATGTGAATTGATTATGACTTTCCTTCTTATGAATGATCATAAATTATAAATGTTGTTCTTGTTATATTAATGGGTGTTACATGCTTTAGAACCTTACATGAGTTAGAAAATGGGTAAATGAATTTGGTTGAGGATAATGTTCTTGGAAGATGAATTAGAGGGTATAAAATGGGTAAAGTGTAGAATGATAAATGACTTAGAATTCTTTATTTTGGGGTTGCATGATTTAGGGTGAACTTGGTAAAGCTAGGAAATCTTCTTGTTGATTTTTAATGTAGAGTAGAAGGAAAACTTGGGAAGTGAAAGAAAAAGGTAAGAGATTACAATTTGGGAAACTTAGGAAATTCTGGCTCAGACACTTGGGCGGTCGCCCAAGGGGGCATGAGCGGCCGCCCATGTGTCCAGAAATTAGATTGTTTGAAAAACCCTCTTGGGCGGTCGCCCAAGAGGTATGGGCGGTCGCCCAAGACCCCAGGAAACTGAATTTTGAATCTAAACCAGAATTTGTGTAGTAACCTTGTTTGGTCCCTTATAAATTATGACTCTCACTTGGTAATTTGAGCTTGAGCCTTTATAGGAGCTATGTAGTATTGTATAGTGACCTTGTAGGATGGATCGATAATACTTCCTTGCCTTACTTGAGTTCATATACATTGTTTATATTGTGCATGGTGTGTTAATTAATTGTTGCACTATGATATTTGTTGAACATGAGTATATTTTACCATGTGACTATATTGTTTATCCCCTTTGTGGATTATTTGGTATTGTTATCCCGGTGTGGATTATGTGTTTATATGGATACCTTACTTGAATTTAAATTCGTTAATGGTATTATGCATAGTGTATTACATGAACTGTTGCACTATAGTATGGATGAATCATGAGTATATTTTACCATGTTGTTATATGAGTATCCCTTTTTGTGGATTATAATTCAAGTAACTATTATGTGCTTGAATGCGTTCGGGTGGGTATGATGGAAGTTAATCAATTATTGATTTGTTCTATAAGTGATTGAAGGTCCATCATACCGGTGACCCTCCCCTCCTCTGTGGCCACAGAGTGGGGCTGTGCTAGCGACTGTATTGAGCATGAAGAAGCCTTTACAGACCTGCTGCGATTGGTGTACCGGGAGAATATATTATTTTTGGATACTCTATTATAGGTATCTTTTCTTATATGGATCTCTGGGGTATGAGTCCTATAAGAGGTGAATGTGCTGGAGGCAATTCACCAAAGAGTGGAGTTTTACTCCCACGTTGTACGACTTATTGTTCAGACGGGAAAAGGTAAAATGAGGTAACGTAATGTGTTTACCGCTTTCATAATGTGTTATGTGCTACCATGCTATGTGTTGCATCTTGTTTGGCATCTTGCTGCATTCATAATAGCTCATTGAGATTTATTCTCACCCCTCTCCCTTTACTGTTTTTAGATTCTGAGACAGGTGGACCAGCCAAGTAAGGGCGGTGAGGAGTTTGAAAGTTATATTGTGGGAATTGTCAGGGTATGATTAGGTTGGTATAGAAAGTGTACGTTGGTATAATTCATTTGTGGAATTGTATTTATAAATCTTTACTTTATGTTATAACCGAGGCCTTTTTATAATTAAAACCGTTTCTTACTTTCTAATTTAGTCAATTATTTCTCCGTTGTGAAAAGGTATAGATTTATTTTAAATGGTTATAATAATTGTATTTAATTTTGAAAGTTAAATAAAAGTTTTAAAAGTTTAGGATAATTGGGGTTAGTTTGAGGACGCTCCAGCTCGGGACACGTGTAGGTTCCGGGTCGGGGTCCTCACAGTTGGTATCAGAGCTCGGTTAGAGTTCTCGGGTAGAGTCTAGCTGAGTGAGAGTGTGCGATAACTTACGTCGAGAGTTTAATGCAGGAATTTGTTCAAAGGCAGAAAATGATCTTGATCAACCAAGGAATCAAGGAAAGGTGAGTTATGGAAAGATAGATTTCCCCACCATCATTTGAGGTATTTTACCTGTCTCAGGAATTAGGGTTCATACTTTTATAAATCCTCGTACATTAGTTCTCATGTGGCATTACATTTCATCTTTATTTGCATAATTGGTCTAAGAGTTGCCTTATGTGCTGGAGGTTCTACTCCTATGGGGTCGTACCTCGAATCATCCTTAATTATCTTGGTAGTTGTGATTTAGTGGGCATGTATTGCCGGTGGATTTGGTCGAGTTACCAATCCGTGAATCATCGTTATATTAACCTGAATTAATTGAGTAGATGTTGTGTTCGAGGAGGACTGTCGCAAGAAGCGAGTCTCCTTATCTACGTTTGATTTACCTCCGTGTATAATTGAGTCGGAGAAATTATTAATTGATATTATGTCACATATGCGTAAATGTTGAAAGTATGATCTAAGGAATGTGAAGGATATGTGTTATATTTAATTAAAAGAACCTTGAGTTATCTCATGTACGGTGGTAAATGAATTGTGAACTCTTAGTTGAGGTTAGGTATATGGCCTAATTAAGAGTGGTTTATAATTGTATAATTGCATGATTAGTTATTTATTGGTGTATCATGGTGGAGACTAGATATATGAGACTAGTATTGAAAGTAATAGTCTAAGCAGGATTATATGAGCTATAAAATATCGCGAGTAAGAGATCTTATGGAATTAATATATCTTTGCCTTATGTGCTATAAGTTTATTCTAAGGAGAGATTGATTGAATTCTTGCTACTAATTGGAATAGGAAAACTAATATTCTTGTAAGTGATATCACCCTATAAGTTGACTAAGTGATGTTTTTCAAGTGAGTTTCAAAATGGATTTTCATCAGGTATCATACCAGGATATTGAAGCTTTGAGTTGATATAAGGTACTATTTTAGTATTCGGGTTCTTAGATAGAGGACATTAATTGGGATGACTGAATTGATGATTCATTTTGGGAAATTATTTGATAAAGAGGATAATGAGCTTAGTGAATCTCCATAAGGGTAAATTGTTACTATATGTAGAAAAGATGATACTTGGTGGTTAATTATAAGGTTATAGAGATCTTAAATAGGTAACTGTTAAGAATAAGTATTCGTTAGCACTTGTTGACGATTTGTATGACTGATTTTAGAAACTAGTAGGATACTCAATGGGTTTTAGTTGAATTTTTCGGAGTGTTACAATTACAGTGAGAATTGGCTTAAAGGATATACTTACGACAACATTTGTATTTAATATGACCGTTTTGAAATGTGGTTGTGTATTAATTAGGGGGTGATAATTAGGGTAAATATGAAGAAGTACAATAGATGTAGTTATTGGCGACTTATAGGACCAACTTCAGAAATTGGTAAAATATGTACATGGTTGTTTTGAGAGATGATACCATTAGTTGAGAAAATAGAATGAGGATAAATCTTATTGGAAGACGGAGTACTTTAGGATGATTACACCGTATGGATTGACTTGTTGCGAGACTCATATGAAGGATTGGTGTGATGCTTGGAAGATGTAGACGTTATATGGATTTTGAGTTGTTGACGGTTATTGGGAGGTAAGTTAGTTTATACTGTTAATGTTTAATTGCAAATTGGGAGTGATTGATCTATGTGCGTTCCAGTTGTATCTCTTATTAGGAAATCATGGTATTTGATCGGAAACTAGATGTTTACAATCCGTTGTTATTAAGTATAATTCCAATCTCAAAGGTAGGGAAGGGATGACTCAAATTAAGTAAAAGTGTTGAATATTTAATTTGAGGAATTATTGAATTGAGGATGATTTACCAGGTTTACTATTTTAATGAATGTTATAGTGTTAATTATAAAGGATAGTATTTGTATTCCGAGATTGTGTTTCCTTATAAAGAATTTAACTAAGTAAAAATTATTATGTTAGAATTGTTTTAAATGTGCTTTAAAACTTTGGATTGTATATTGGACTTCGGTTTGAGCAATTGTACCCTTCGGGGATAGTTGATTTAATAAGGACAGATAAATCATTTTGTGTAAATTAAAATACGTGAGTAATTTAACTATCTACAAGCTGGTATGGGACGGTTGTAGATAATTAAATCACTCGAGTTATTTTTGGTAGCTCATCAATCTTTTGAAAATTTCTTAAAAGTGTGAGTGGTTTAGTTAATTAAAGCGGTATGGGACAGGTTTTAAATAAATAAACCATTCGAGTCTCATTTGATCTCATTTTATCTATCCTTGGAATTTTGAAATATGTTGTAAATTTTAGAAAGTCATGTTATTTTAAAGGTATAGTTCGTACAAAAGCAAGTAAAAAGGCAACCTAGTTTCCCTATATTGATTAAATATATTAAAGTTTTTGATCCGAGAAATGAATTGATAAATTGTGGGGTTATTAATGTGGAGGTCGCAGTAGACTCGGTTTTTGTTATGGGGTTGGATCGGCTCCGTTGTGGGCGGCCAACCATTTGGTTTGAATATTGATCTGTCTCTGGACCTGAAAATAAGTGGAACATTGAATTGTGTTATATAGTCGACCAGTGTTCCGTTTATAGAAATCATGATCTTATTAGCATGTTCATATTTATTATTTCATAGGCAGTTATTTAATGTTTATATCATGAGATATTTATTGATAAAGTCCTCATATATGCTAGGAGATAGTTTGGTTGTATAAACCCCATAGTATTAGAGGGATTGGATAGACATCATTTGGAAGATCCTTTTTGGAAGGAAGGAATACTATTAAGTTTAACCTTGTAAAAAGTTGAGGAATCATTACTTGTGGTTGATGATATGCTACGGGCATGAACAATGAATGTTAGTAGTCAATAGGACGTATGGTTACCCGTGGTTGAGTACGTATAATAGTAGTTATCATTCTAACATTGAGATAAAACCGTATGAGGCATAGTTTGGGAAGAAAATATCGATCTCTAATTTGTTGGGGTGAGTTTGGAGAGGCAAGGCCTAAGGAAAATTGGCGCCAGAGTTCGTTAGTCCAATTGAAGTTTTAGAAAGGGTTGGTGATTTGACTTAGAGACTGGCTTGGAGCAGCTTATAGAGTATTTTGGAGTTTTAAAGGTAACATTGTAATGTAATTGGAGACATAAGTTGTAATACTTTTATTTATTTGTATTTTTATTGAGGTCGTGAAAATTCGGGTTAGTGATATCTGTGTGGTATTCTTGGAACATTAAGTTGTAATATCGTATTATTAATGGGATTAGAAATCGTGGGGAAGAATCACAGCATTGAAGAGACTATTTGGGATTTGAAGTCTGAGGTATACATATAACCGAGGCGGGTTGATCAGTTAGGAAGTGATAGTCAAATTCGGGACGAATTTTCTTTAAGGGGGAGTGAGTGTAACGACCCTAACCCTAGGCACTAATTTAACATCATATTGTGCGCTTTTAATATTATCGTTAATATTGTGTGTTCATTTTATATTTTAGATTACTTATATTAGGATGAGATAATTGAGAAAATTAAATAAAGTCAATGGGGAAAGTATAACAATTGACAATAAATAAATGTAAGTAGTTAGGCTTTAAATTGTGTAGGGGAAAAGAAATAAAATATTGACAATTTTTAAATTATGGTATGGGGGACCATACTTTTGTTGACTTCTTTTCCCCAAAATTACTCCTTGGATCGCCCCCCCCTCCCCCATACTCTCTCTTTACCATTTTTTATACTTCTCCCTTTATCATTTCCACACTCCATCTCCCTCCTTCTCCTCCTTAACCTTCTCTCTCAATCAATCCATGGAAGCCATTATTGAAGCTTCACTTTCCAAGGCTACTACCAAGATCAATTCTCCACCATTTTTAGATCTAAGAGTACATTTGAGCTTGGAACAACTAGGAGACTCTATCAAGCTAAAGAAATCCATGATCCATCTCCTATATTAAAGTGAGTTATTATGACTTCCTTTCTTTAAATGTTCATAAACTATTGATGTTGTTATTATTGTTATAATGGTTATTTGAGGCCTTAGAAACTTTCTTGGATGTTGAGAAATTTGGTAAGGAAATAGAATGTTGTGGTTGGTTAGGAAAATGGGTCAAGAAGGTAAGCAAATGGGTTAATTAAATTATGAAATTTATACTTGGAAAGTAATAGTGAAATGGGTAGTGATTCAAAGGGTAAATGATATAAGATTTAATCATTTTTGGGTTACATGGCTTAGTATGTGAATTGATTATGACTTTCCTTCTTATGAATGATCATAAATTATAAATGTTGTTCTTGTTATATTAATGGGTGTTACATGCTTTAGAACCTTACATGAGTTAGAAAATGGGTAAATGAATTTGGTTGAGGATAATGTTCTTGGAAGATGAATTAGAGGGTATAAAATGGGTAAAGTGTAGAATGATAAATGACTTAGAATTCTTTATTTTGGGGTTGCATGATTTAGGGTGAACTTGGTAAAGCTAGGAAATCTTCTTGTTGATTTTTAATGTAGAGTAGAAGGAAAACTTGGGAAGTGAAAGAAAAAGGTAAGAGATTACAATTTGGGAAACTTAGGAAATTCTGGCTCAGACACTTGGGCGGTCGCCCAAGGGGCATGAGCGGCCGCCCATGTGTCCAGAAATTAGATTGTTTGAAAAACCCTCTTGGGCGGTCGCCCAAGAGGTATGGGCGGTCGCCCAAGACCCCAGGAAACTGAATTTTGAATCTAAACCAGAATTTGTGTAGTAACCTTGTTTGGTCTCTTATAAATTATGACTCTCACTTGGTAATTTGAGCTTGAGCCTTTATAGGAGCTATGTAGTATTGTATAGTGACCTTGTAGGATGGATCGATAATACTTCCTTGCCTTACTTGAGTTCATATACATTGTTTATATTGTGCATGGTGTGTTAATTAATTGTTGCACTATGATATTTGTTGAACATGAGTATATTTTACCATGTGACTATATTGTTTATCCCCTTTGTGGATTATTTGATATTGTTATCCCGGTGTGGATTATGTGTTTATATGGATACCTTACTTGAATTTAAATTCGTTAATGGTATTATGCATAGTGTATTACATGAACTGTTGCACTATAGTATGGATGAATCATGAGTATATTTTACCATGTTGTTATATGAGTATCCCTTTTTGTGGATTATAATTCAAGTAACTATTATGTGCTTGAATGCATTCGGGTGGGTATGATGGAAGTCAATCAATTATTGATTTGTTCTATAAGTGATTGAAGGTCCATCATACCGGTGACCCTCCCTCCTCTGTGGCCACGAGTGGGGCTGTGCTAGCGCGACTGTATTGAGCATGAAGAAGCCTTTACGGACCTGCTTTGCGATTGGTGTACCGGGGAATATATTATTTTTGGATACTCTATTATAGGTATCTTTTCTTATATGGATCTACGGGGTATGAGTCCTATAAGAGGTGAATGTCTTTGGAGGCAATTCACCAAAGAGTGGAGTTTTACTCCCACGTTGTACGACTTATTGTTCGAACGGGAAAAGGTAAAATGAGGTAACGTAATGTGTTTACCGCTTTCATAATGTGTTATGTGCTACCATGCTATGTGTTGCATCTTGTTTGGCATCTTGCTTTGCATTCATAATAGCTCATTGAGATTTATTCTCACCCCTCTCCCTTTCTTGTTTTAGATTCTGAGACAGGTGGACCAGCCAAGTAAGGGCGGTGAGGAGTTTGAAAGTTATATTGTGGGAATTGTCAGGGTATGATTAGGTTGGTATAGAAAGTGTACGTTGGTATAATTCATTTGTGGAATTGTATTTATAAATCTTTACTTTATGTTATAACCGAGGCCTTTTTGTAATTAAAACCGTTTCTTACTTTCTAAGTTAGTCAATTATTTCTCCGTTGTGAAAAGGTATAGATTTATTTTAAATGGTTATAATAATTGTATTTAATTTTGAAAGTTAAATAAAAGTTTTAAAAGTTTAGGATAATTGGGGTTAGTTTGAGGACGCTCCAGCTCGGGACACGTGTAGGTTCCGGGTCGGGGTCCTCACATGTACTCACTATCAAATCTAGTAAGTACTTGTCGAATTTTGACAAGGGTTGAAAAAGTTTACATAGCTATTCACCCCCCCTCTAGCTATTTTCTTTACCCTTGTTGTACCTTTGGGACCAACATCACCCCTAAAATATTTTATATCTCTTTTCCCACTTAATCAATTATACATACATAATTATCTTAATCATTTGAAAAGAAAAATATATTATGTATAAATCTAATAGTAACTTAAATAAATAAATAAGTAAATATTTTTTTTTATTTCGAATGATTGAAACTCTATATATGTAGAGATATTTAATTTCAACTCTATATATATATATATATATCACAATTTAGAAAAACATTATTCCATCAATGTAACAACCAAATAATTAATTTTGTAAACAAAGTTTATTACAATTAATTAAAGGAAAAAAAAAACACCACCTAATAGACTTTATCTTCATAATATATGTATAGAGTAATCTCATTTCACCCCTAAAATATTTCATATCTCTTCCCCATTAATCAATTATACATACATAATTATCTTAATCATTTGAAAAGAAAAATATATTATGTATAAATCTAATAGCGACTTAAATAAATAAATAAATAAGTAAATATCATTTATTAGTATACGAACAATAGTAATAATAAATAAATATCATATTGTTTACATTAACTCATCATGAAGATAATTATAATATTCATTTCCAATTTAATTTATTTAATTTTGAGAAGAAAAATCAAAATCTTAAAAAAATTAACAATTGTGTTAAATGAAATTTTTTCCCCAAACAATCCACTCCCTCATCAAACCCAACCCACTTCTTCCTCTCCCTCTTTCGAAATACCAATTCATACTATCTTTATTTTTTAGAATATTGGCATGCACTTCAAAGAAGAGGATTTTTTTTTGTGTCCAAATCGAATGAAAGTAGTCTCTAGTTTTGGAGGATTTTTTTTTATGATTTTTGGTGAAAAATTAAAAAAAAATACTCCCTCCGTCCCTAAATGTTTGTCCCATTTGACTTTTCAAACATTTTAATTTAGTGATTTTGAAGCTTTAATTTTGGTTATTTTTACGAACGCTTTGAAAATTATTGATAATATACACCGCCGTTATGTAGTACTTCGTCCCTAAATGTTACAAGTTTTGAAAATTTAGTGATTTTGAAGCTTTAATTTTGAAAATGAGACTAACTTTTTGGGACAAAGAAAAAGGGGAAATGGGACAAAGATTTAAGGACGGAGGGAGTAATTTATTATAAAATATTTGATTTATATTCAAAAAAGAGATTTTTTTCTAAATAAATATCATATTTGTTTACATTAACTCATCATGAACAAAATTATAATATTCTTTTTCAATTTAACTTATTTAATTCTGAGAAGAAAAATCAAAATCAAAAAATAACTAACAATGTGTTAAATGAATATTTTTCCCAAACACTACACTTCCTCATCAAACCCATCCCACTTCTTCCTCTCCCTCTTTCAAACTACCTATTTATACGACATTTATTTTTTAGAATATTGACATGCACTTCAAAAAAGAGTATTTTTTTGTGTCCGAATCAAATGAAAGTAGTATCTATTTTTGGAGGAAATTTTTAATGATTTTAGGTGAAAAAAATAAAAATTTATTATAAAATATTTGATTTATATTCAAGAAAGAGGTTTTTTTTTCTGTATCCGAATTAAATGAAATTAGTCTCTATTTGTAGAGGAAAAAAAATTATGAATTTTGATGTAAAAATATATTTTTTAATTAATTTATTATAAAATAATTGAGGTCAAACAATTTGGGGGAAAAAAAATTTGTAAATTCATGCATCCAATCAAAAGCACTTGATGTTGAGTTCAATGTTAATATCTACATTTATGCCACGAACATAAATGAATAAAATACCCTTGACAGATTTTCAAATTTAACTATTTGATGTTGACATTTTTGAGTGCCAAATTTCCATTTTGGTCACTTTCTTGCTTTTAATATAGTATAGATTTATTATAAAATAATTGAAGTCAAAGAATTTGGGGGAAAAAAATTCGTAAATTCATGCATCCAATCAAAAGCACTTGATGTTGATTTCAATGTTAATATCTACATTTATGCCACGATCATAAATGACTAAAATATCCTTGACAAATTTTCAAATTTAACCACTTGATGTTGACGTTTTTGAGCGCCAAATTTCTATTTTGGTCACTTTCTTGCTTTTAATATAGTATAGATTTTTTAAAATATAAAATCACTTAAATATAAGAAAATTAGTTGTTTTATAGGAGTAAATAAAAAAGATAGAAAAAAACTAAACAAATGAAAGTATAAAAAGAAAAGAGGAACGGACTACCCTATATTTATTTTTTATTTTCTTTTAATTTTTTATTGACTAGAAAATAATATTTTAGACTTTGTTTATAGTGATTTTTTTTACAAAAAGGTATATAAAAAAAGATAGAAAAAAAATAAACAATTTAAAGTATATAAAAGAAAAGAGGGACGGACTATTCGTTATTTATTTTTATTTTTTTATTAATTTTTTATTTACTAGAAAATAATATTTTAGACTTTGTTTATTAGTGATTCTTTTTACAAGAAGGTATATAAAAAAAGATAGAAAAAAAGCTAAACAAATGAAAAATATATAGAAGAATAGAGGGACGGACTACCCTATATTTATTTTTTATTTTATTTTAATTTTTTATTGACTAGGAAATAATATTTTAGATTTTTTTATTAGTAATTTTTTTTACAAAAAAGTATATAAAAAAGATAGAAAAAGCTAAATAAATGAAAGTATATAGAAGAAAAGAGGGACAGACTACTCTATATTTATTTTTTTTATTTTAATTTTTTATTGACTAGAAAATAATATTTTAGACATTTTTATTAGTGATTTTTTTTACAAAGTGGTATATAAAAAAAATAGAAAAGCTAAACAAATGAAAGTATATAGAAGAAAAGCGGGATGGACTACCCTATATTAAGTTTTTATTTTTTATTAATTTTTTATTGACTAGGAAATAATATTTTAGACTTTGTTTATTAGTGATTTTTTTTTCACAAAAAGGTATATAAAAAAAGATAGAAAAAAACTAAACAAATGAAAGTATATAGAAGAAAAGAGGGACGGACTACCCTATATTTATTTTTTATTTTCTTTTAATTTTTATTAACTAGGAAATACTATTTTAAACTTTTTTATTAGTTATTTTTTTTACAAAAATATATATAAAAAATATATAGAAAAGCTAAACAAATGAAAGTATAAAGATGAAAAAAGAGGGACGGATTACCCTATATTTATTTTTTATTTTATTTTAATTTTTTATTGACTAAGAAATAGTATTTTAGACATTTTTTATCAGTGATTTTTTTTACAAAAAATGTATATAAAAAAGATATAAAAAAGCTAAACAAAAGAAAGTATATAAAAGAAAAGAGGGACGGACTATCCTTTATTTATTTTCATTTTTTATTGACTAGAAAATAATTTTTTAGACTTTTTTAAAAATATTTTTAATTTAAATTGGATATTTTTATCAGTGATTTTTTTTTTACTTTTGCATTCTATTAAAAATGCAAGAAAATTTTAATTTTGTAAAATATTTTTAATTTAAATTGGATATTTATTTTATTTTTGGACGAAGTAAGGAAGTATAAACATAAATTTTGCTAATATTTCTTGAATTGAAAATTAAACATTCATTATCATTTACGAACGCAATAAATTTTCAAATATTATTAATTTAATCTATATTACAATAGTAGTGGGTTTCAACCGCCACATAAAAAGCGGTTAGGATTCAATCTCATAAAAGACAAACAACGGCTATGATTTAATCTACGGATCCCTCCTACTACAGCAGTTACCAGCGGTTATGATCTCTTCTTCTAAAACGATTTTTTTCTCAAAATATTTCATTTAAAAAAAAATATATTCCAAAATAAGAACCCTTCAAAACCATTGATCAAAATGACTCATTTTTTTAAACTCGCTATACGGTATAGCGAGTTTATAATTTTTTTCGTTTAAACTCGCTAAACCATTTAGTGAGTTTAAATTTTAATATTAAAAAAAAACTAAATTTGAACTCACTAATTTAATTAGCGAATTCTAAGTTTTTTTTCTTCAGTGTGAACACAACCACATTACTAATTCATTCTCCGTCTCGCTTTAAATTACAAAATAAAAATATAAAATTATGTTTTAATAAATAAAACTAAAGGGAAATATTATATTTTTCGTCTCAAATAAATACTTAAAAAAATGTACTATTGTAAAAAAATTATGTAACGACCCTAACCCTAGGCACAATTTTAGTATAATATTATATGCTTTTAATATTAGTGTTAACTTGTGTGTCTATTTTATGTCTTTACATTCTTATGTCAAGATGAAATGGTTGGAAGATAATTTAGAACCCTTAGAATTTCTAGAGAAATAAAATAAAGCATTGGGAAAAATATAATAACAGAAAATGAATAAAATGTGGAAGGAGGATTAAAGTATATGGAATAAATACTTGAGTAGGAGGGTTTAATTTAAATGCTTTGGAATATTAGGGGACCAAATTGTATTTTGGTGAAAGCCTTGAGTATTGGTGGCATGGGGGGCCATGCCTCCCCCTAATTCACTCATCCTCCTTGTCCCAATTAGTCAAAACTACCCATACCTTCCATACTCCTTTCACCTCCTCATCATTCTTCTTACTTTCATCTAGCCAAAAACCCTCCATGGAAAACCTCCATTGAAAGCCTCATCTTTCAAGGCACATAGAAAGCCCATTTCTCATCCATTTTCAAATCCAATAGTACTTTTGAGGTTGGGACAACTAGAGGAATCAATCAAGCTAAGGAGATCATCTTTTCATCCAAAAATCCTAATGTGAGTTGTTATGATTTCCCTTCTTCTACTTGTTCATAAACTCCTTAATGTTATTCTTGTTCTTATGATGTTTGTTTCATGCTTTGGAAACCTTATAGGAGTTGAATGAGTAGTAAATGAAATAGGATGAAGTTGATGTTCATGGAAGATAGTTTAGAGGAAATGAAATGGGTGGAACATTTAGTGATAAATAATCTAGGCTTACATTATTTTGGGTTTACATGATTTATGATAAACTTGGTAAGCTAGGAAATCCTTTTGGTGTTCATGGAAATAAGCAAGGTTAAAAGGAAAAAGGAAAATAGGTAAAGAAGAGTTGAAATCTGGGAATTTGCTGGAAGGGCACTTGGGCGGTCGCCCAAGGGGGCATGAGCGGCCGCCCATGCTGCCAGAAACTAGGTTGCCTTGGAAACCCTCTTGGGCGGTCGCCCAAGAGGTGATGTGCGGTCGCCCAAGAGGGCAGAAACTAGTATACCTTTGGAAACCCACTTGGGCGGTCGCCCAAGTGGTATGGGCGGTCGCCCAAGACCCCAGAACTTCACTTTAAATCTGAACCAGAATTAGTTTAGCAATCTTGTTTGGTCACTTATAAATTGTGACTCCCACTTGGTAAATTGAGCTTGAACCTTCATAGGGGCCTTGTATTATTGTATAATGACCTTGTAGGATGGATTGATGATACTTCCTTGCCTTACTTGAGTTCTTATACATTGTTTATATTATGCATAGTGTGTTGAATAAATGTGGCACTATGATATTGGTTGGACATGAGTATATTTTACCATGTTGCTATATTGTTATCCCTTTTTGTGAATTATGTTTCAAGTAACTATTATGTGCTTGATAATTTGTTAATCAGCTGATGTTGGGGGTATAACATAATACGATCAATTATGGAAGTGTGACCTAATGTGATCGGATTATGTTATATCTGTGACCGTCCCCTCCTGTGGCCACAGGTCGGGGTATAGCATCTGTAGTGAGCCAAAAGCCTTACAGAGTTGCTACTATCTTATTTGGTTCCCTGAAAAACGGGTCTTATAAGATGTGAGTATTGCTTAAGCAGCTCACTTAAGATTGGAGTATAATTATACCCAATGTTGTACGACTATTGTTCAGACGGGAAAAATTAAACCAAGGTAATGGAAGGTGTTTACAGCTTTTCCAATGTGGTATGTGCAACTTGTTATGTGTTGCATTTTATTTGGCATATTGCTGCATTCATAATAGCTTGCTGAGATTTATTCTCACCCCTCTCCCTTTAATGTTTTTAGATCCCGAGACAGGCGGACCGACCAAGTAAGGGCGGAAAGGAGTTTGGCAGTGAGCTTTTGGGTATTGTCGGGGTACGTTAGGTTGGCGTAGAAAGTATATTTTGTTATAATTCCTCTATGGAAGTTTGTAATTATAAACTTAAATTTCTACGTTGGAACCACAAGCTTTTGTAACAAAAACAATTTAGTATTTTCAAAGTTAGTCCACTCTTTCTCCGGTGTGGAGAGTAGTGGAGTTGTTTTGAAATGGTTATGTTAATCTAGTTATGTTTGAAAGTTATATCAAAGTTTTGAAAGTTTAGTAATTTTGGGTTAGTTTGAGGATGCTCCAACTCGGGAAACGTGTAGGTTCTGGGTCGGGGTCCTCAAAGTTGGTATCAAAGCTCGGTTAGAGTTCTCGGGTAGAGTCTAGCTGAGTGAGAGTGTGTGATAACTGACGTCGAGTGTTTAATGCAGGAGTTTGTACTAATGGCGGGTAATGATGGAGATCAGGATCGGGCTTTGGGTAATGTTGGTAATCTGAATGCCGAAATGATGGATATGTTCCGAGTGTTTCTTCAGAATATGGCAAATCAGAATCAAGGTAGGGGACAGAAACAACCCGAAGGTAGGCAAGGGCACCATGGTCTAGAGAAGTTTGTGAAGATGTCTCCTCCTAGCTTCAATGGAGATCCGGATCCGGTGAAGGCGGAGAGATGGCTTGAAGCGATGAACAAGATTTTCTTGGCTATGGAGAGTTCGGATGCAGAAAAGGTGAGATGTGCCATTTTCAAGTTGGAAGGACCCGCGGAGCACTGGTGGCAGGTAGTGAAGGATGGTTGGGACCGGGATTTGACACCGCAGACTTGGGAAAATTTCACACGTAAGTTCCGGGATCACTTCGTTCCGATGGTGACTAGAGATAAGAAGGAGGTTGAGTTTCTGAAATTGGAGCAAGGGACAATGTCTATAGCACAGTATTCAGCCAATTTTACGGAGTTAGCCCGATATTGTCCCCATTTTGTACCGGATGAAGAGAGGCGTATCTACAGGTTCGTGAAAGGCTTAAGGGTGGAGTTTCGGAAGCAGCTTTTGACTCATGACTTCGCCAACTTTCAAGCGGCTGTGAATATGGCGTATCGGATTGAGAATGATATAGAGGAGCATCGTGGTAAAAATGAAGGTGGGAACAGAAATAGATTCCAAGGTCAAGGTTTGGGACAGAACAGAGGGCAGCCAAGGGCATTCACTCCGGGAGCAAATCGAGGAGGAAACGTAGCGGCTCCGGTAAATCGATCGACTCCAGGTCAGTTTGGGGCATCGTGTGGATATTGCAAGAAGCAAGGGCATTCGGAGGACAAGTGTTGGAGCAAGCAAGGTCGGTGTTTAGAGTGTGGGGCGACAGGCCATTTCCGGAGGAATTGTTCCAAGTGGCAGAATAAGCAAGCTTCGGGTAGTGGTCAAGGGGGACAAGGTAGTGGTGTGAAGAGAGATGTCGAAGGGAAACCCAAAGATAGAGTGCAAGGTCGAGTATTTGCTTTGGGTCGAGGAGAGGTCGATCCCAATGCCGTCATTAGAGGTATAGTCCCTGTCTCAGGAGTTAAGGCCCGCATTCTTATAGATTCCGGGTCTTCCCATTCATTTGTGGCATCTCATTTTGCATTCTCATTGCATATTTTGCCTGAATCTATGTCTTACGTGTTGGAGGTCTCTACTCCTATGGGAGAGTGCCTTGCATCTTCTTTGATATATCGTGGTTGTGATGTGACTATATGTGGGCATGTATTGCCGGTGTATTTGGTCGAGTTACCAATCCGTGATTTTGATGTGATCCTTGGGATGGATTGGTTGAGTCAGTGTCATGCTTTAGTAGACTGTCGTAGAAAACGAGTCTCATTTGCTATGCCTGATGTGCCTACTTTTATATTTGATGCGGATAAATCTATGTTCGGTTTACATGTTATTTCTGCCTTAAAAGCTAGAAAGATGCTATCTAAGGGGTGTACGGGTTACTTGGCTTATGTGGTAGATTCCAATAAGAAGTCCCCCGAGTTAGCTCATGTCCCGGTTGTGAATGAGTTTAGTGACGTGTTTTCTAGTGAGTACTCTATGCCTCCGGATCGTGAGGTAGAGTTTTGTATTGACTTAGTACCCGATACCGCCCCTATCTCTAAAGCACCCTATAGAATGGCTCCGGCCGAGTTAAAAGAGTTGAAGGTCCAATTGCAAGAATTGCTAGACCGGGGTTTTATTCGCCCTAGTGTGTCTCCGTGGGGAGCAGCGGTTCTATTTGTTAGGAAGAAGGATGGTACCTTACGATTATGTATAGATTATCGTTTGTTGAACCAAGCCACCATAAAGAATAAGTATCCTCTTCCGCATATAGATGATTTATTTGATCATTTCCAAGGTTCCGTTATCTACTCAAAACTTGATTTGAGAAGCGGATACCATCGGATTGAAAGATTAGGCCGGATGATATTGCCAAAACGACTTTCCGAACTAGATATGGTCACTATGAGTTTGTTGTGATGCCTTTTGGGTTGACTAATGCTCCAGCCGTTTTCATGGATATGATGAACCGTGTTTTCAAGCCTTATCTTGATAGCTTTGTGGTGGTATTCATTGATGATATCCTTATTTATTCTAAGTCCCGGGAAGAGCATGAAAATCATTTGAGGATTGTCTTGTCAGTTCTCCGTGAGAAGCAGTTGTACGCCAAGTTCAGCAAGTGTGAGTTTTGGCTTGAGCAGGTTTCTTTCTTGGGGCATGTTGTGTCGAGTTCGGGGATTTCCGTGGATCCTTCGAAAATTGAAGCCGTGGTGAATTGGAAGCAACCTTCGGCGTGGCGAGGTTCGTAGTTTCCTTGGTTTGGCGGGGTATTACCGAAGGTTTATAGAGGGTTTTTCTCGGATTGCGACTCCATTGACTAGGTTGAATCGGAAAGATGTATCATTCATATGGGATTCCAAGTGTGAGGAAAGTTTTAATGAATTGAAGAAGAGGTTGACGACGGCTCCTGTTCTTACCCTTCCGGATGGTTGTGAGAATTTTGTGATCTATAGTGATGCCTCGAAGGCGGGTTTGGGATGTGTTCTAATGCAAAATGGGAAAGTTATTGCGTATGCCTCTAGGAAGTTATTACCGGCGGAACAGAATTATCCTACTCATGATATGGAATTGGCGGCGATCGTGTTTGCGTTACATAAGTGGAAGCATTACCTTTATGGGGCGAAATTTGAGATATTCACCGATCATAAGAGTTTGAAGTACTTATTTACCCAAAAGGAGTTGAACAACCGACAAAGGAGATGGCTTGAGTTCTTGAAGGATTTTGATTGTGTAATTTCTTATCATCCGGGGAAGGCCAATGTGGTGGCGGATGCGATTAGCCGAAAGGCGTATGTGACAGCTTTGAGTTCCCGAGAATTGAAGAGTGAGGTAATCATTGCGAATGTTCGAGCCGTTCCTACATTGTATGGAGATTTGAAGGAAGCTCAACAAGGTGATCCGGAGTTGAAGAAAATTTTAGGTCAAGTGCAAGATGGGAAAGCCGGGGAATTTGCGTTGAATAGAGATGGGATTTTAACCTTCCAAGGGAGAATTTGCGTTCCTTCATCACCGGAAATCAAGAGGCGTGTCTTAGAGGATGGCCATAAGTCCAAGTTTGCGATTCATCCGGGTAGTACAAAAATGTATCAAGACTTGAAACGTGGGCATTGGTGGAATGGTATGAAGAGGGAAATTGTGGATTATGTATCTAAGTGTTTGACTTGTCAACAGATTAAGGCTGAACATCAGAGACCGGCGGGACTACTTCAACCATTGGATATTCCGGAATGGAAATGGGAAGGGATCTCGATGGATTTTGTTTCAGGTTTGCCTCTTACCGCGAAGAATATGGATGCTATTTGGGTTATTGTGGATAGATTGACAAAGTCGGCTCATTTTCTTCCGGTGTCAACCAAGTTTTCGTTAGAGAAGTTAGCTCAGTTATATATGAAGGAGATTGTGAGACTTCACGGGGTTCCGGTTAGTATTGTTTCCGACAGAGATCCGAGGTTTACTTCTAGATTTTGGAGAGCATTGCATGAAGCCTTGGGTTCTAAATTGTGTTTCAGTACGGCGTTTCATCCTCAAACCGACGGTCAGATCAAGAGAACTATTCGAATACTTGAGAATATGTTACGGGCTTGTGTGATGGATTTCCAATTGTCATGGGAGGATCATCTACCTTTAGTGGAGTTTGCCTACAACAACAGTTATCAGTCTAGTATCGAGATGGCTCCGTATGAGGCGTTGTATGGTAGGAAGTGTAGATCTCCGATGTGTTGGGACGAAGTTGGCGAAGCGAGACTTTGGGGCCCGGATTTGGTTCGAGATTCTACGGAGAAGATCAAGGTGATTCGGGATAGATTGAAGACGGCTCAGAGTAGACCGAAAAGCTACGCAGAACTGATAGAAGACGGAATTTATCTTTTCGGAGTTGGTGATTTTGTGTTTTTGAAGGTCTCTCCGAGGACGGGAATCAAAAGGTTTGGTAATAAGGGTAAATTGGCTCCGAGGTTCGTTGGTCCGTTTGAAATTCTAGAGAAGATTGGGGATTTGGCTTACCGATTGGCGTTACCTCCCTCTTTTTCTTTACTCCATGATGTTTTCCATGTTTCTATGTTGAGGAAGTATTGCCATGATCCTTCCCATATTTTGAGTTCTCCCCCCAATGATGTTCAAGCGGACATGTCTTATGTTGAAGAACCGTTAAGAGTCTTAGAATTCCAAGTTAAGGAGTTGAGAACTAAGAGTATCCCTATAGTGAAGGTCCTTTGGAAGAATCATACCGTTGAGGAAGCAACGTGGGAGCTAGAGTCGGAGATGAGAGCGAAATACCCCTGGTTGTTTGAAAATCCAAGTAAGTCTTTTTAAAATTCGGGACGAATTTTCTTTAAGGGGGAGTGAGTGTAACGACCCTAACCCTAGGCACAATTTTAGTATAATATTATATGCTTTTAATATTAGTGTTAACTTATGTGTCTATTTTATGTCTTTACATTCTTATGTCAAGATGAAATGGTTGGAAGATAATTTAGAACCCTTAGAATTTCTAGAGAAATAAAATAAAGCATTGGGAAAAATATAATAATAGAAAATGAATAAAATGTGAAAGGAGGATTAAAGTATATGGAATAAATACTTGAGTAGGAGGGTTTAATTTAAATGCTTTGGAATATTAGGGGACCAAATTGTATTTTGGTGAAAGCCTTGAGTATTGGTGGCATGGGGGGCCATGCCTCCCCCTAATTCACTCATCCTCCTTGTCCCAATTAGTCAAAACTACCCATACCTTCCATACTCCTTTCACCTCCTCATCATTCTTCTTACTTCCATCTAGCCAAAAACCCTCCATGGAAAACCTCCATTGAAAGCCTCATCTTCCAAGGCACATAACAAGCCCATTTCTCATCCATTTTCAAATCCAAGAGTACTTTTGAGGTTGGGACAACTAGAGGAATCAATCAAGCTAAGGAGATCATCTTTTCATCCAAAAATCCTAATGTGAGTTGTTATGATTTCCCTTCTTCTACTTGTTCATAAACTCCTTAATGTTATTCTTGTTCTTATGATGTTTGTTTCATGCTTTGGAAACCTTATAGGAGTTGAATGAGTAGTAAATGAAATAGGATGAAGTTGATGTTCATGGAAGATAGTTTAGAGGAAATGAAATGGGTGGAACATTTAGTGATAAATAATCTAGGCTTACATTATTTTGGGTTTACATGATTTATGATAAACTTGGTAAGCTAGGAAATCCTTTTGGTGTTCATGGAAATAAGCAAGGTTAAAAGGAAAAAGGAAAATAGGTAAAGAAGAGTTGAAATCTGGGAATTTGCTGGAAGGGCACTTGGGGCGGTCGCCCGAGGGAATGAGCGGCCGCCCATGCTGCCAGAAACTTGGTTGCCTTGGAAACCCTCTTGGGCGGTCGCCCAAGAGGTGATGTGCGGTCGCCCAAGAGGGCAGAAACTAGTATACCTTTGGAAACCCACTTGGGCGGTCGCCCAAGTGGTATGGGCGGTCGCCCAAGACCCCAGAACTCCACTTTAAATACGAACCAGAATTAGTTTAGCAAGCTTGTTTGGTCACTTATAAATTGTGACTCCCACTTGGTAAATTGAGCTTGAACCTTCATAGGGGCCTTGTATTATTGTATAATGACCTTGTAGGATGGATTGATGATACTTCCTTGCCTTACTTGAGTTCTTATACATTGTTTATATTATGCATAGTGTGTTGAATAAATGTGGCACTATGATATTGGTTGGACATGAGTATATTTTACCATGTTGCTATATTGTTATCCCTTTTTGTGGATTATGTTTCAAGTAACTATTATGTGCTTGATAATTTGTTAATCAGCTGATGTTGGGGGTATAACATAATACGATCAATTATGAAAGTGTGACCTAATGTGATCGGATTATGTTATATCTGTGGCAGATCCCCTCACTGTGGCCACAGGTCGGGGTATAGCATGCTGTAGTGAGCCAAAAGCCTTACGAGTTGCTACTATCTTATTTGGTTCCACTGAAAACGGGTCTTGTAAGATGTGAGTATTGCTTAAGCAGCTCACTTAAGATTGGAGTATTATTATACCCAATGTTGTACGACTATTGTTCAGACGGGAAAAGGTAAACCAAGGTAATGGAAGGTGTTTACAGCTTTTCCAATGTGTTATGTGCAACTTGTTATGTGTCGCATTTTATTTGGCATATTGCTGCATTCATAATAGCTTGCTGAGATTTATTCTCACCCCTCTCCCTTTAATGTTTTAGATCCAGAGACAGGCGGACCGACCAAGTAAGGGCGGAAAGGAGTTTGGCAGTGAGCTTTTGGGTATTGTCGGGGTACGTTGGGTTGGCGTAGAAAGTATATTTTGTTATAATTCCTCTATGGAAGTTTGTAATTATAAAATTAAATTTCTACGTTGGAACCACAAGCTTTTGTAACAAAAACAATTTAGTATTTTCAAAGTTAGTCCACTCTTTCTCCGGTGTGGAGAGTAGTGGAGTTGTTTTGAAATGGTTATGTTAATCTAGTTATGTTTGAAAGTTATATCAAAGTTTTCAAAGTTTAGTAATTTTGGGTTAGTTTGAGGATGCTCCAACTCGGGACACGTGTAGGTTCTGGGTCGGGGTCCTCACAGTTGGTATCAAAGCTCGGTTAGAGTTCTCGGGTAGAGTCTAGCTGAGTGAGAGTGTGTGATAAGCGACGTCGAGTGTTTAATGCAGGAGTTTGTACTAATGGCGGGTAATGATGGAGATCAGGATCGGGCTTTGGGTAATGTTGGTAATCCGAATGCCGAAATGATGGATATGTTCCGAGTGTTTCTTCAGAATATGGCAAATCAGAATCAAGGTAGGGGACAGCAACAACCCGAAGGTAGGCAAGGGCACCATGTTCTAGAGAAGTTTGTGAAGATGTCTCCTCCTAGCTTCAATGGAGATCCGGATCCGGTGAAGGCGGAGAGATGGCTTGAAGCGATGAACAAGATTTTCTTGGCTATGGAGAGTTCGGATGCAGAAAAGGTGAGATGTGCCGTTTTCAAGTTGGAAGGACCCGCGAACCTTTGGTGGCGAGTAGTGAAGGATGGTTGGGACCGGGATTTGACACCGCAGACTTGGGAAAATTTCACACGTAAGTTCCGGGATCACTTCGTTCCGATGGTGACTAGAGATAAGAAGGAGGTTGAGTTTCTGAAATTGGAGCAAGGGACAATGTCTATAGCACAGTATTCAGCCAAGTTTACGGAGTTAGCCCGATATTGTCCCCATTTGGTACCGGATGAAGAGAGGCGTATCTACAGGTTCGTGAAAGGCTTAAGGGTGGAGTTCCGGAAGCAGCTTTTGACTCATGACTTCGCTAACTTTCAAGTGGCTGTGAATATGGCGTATCGGATTGAGAATGATATAGAGGAGCATCATGGTAAAAATGAAGGTGGGAACAGAAATAGATTCCAAGGTCAAGGTTCGGGACAGAACAGAGGGCAGCCAAGGGCATTCACTCCGGGAGCAAATCGAGGAGGAAACGTAGCGGCTCCGACAAATCGATCGACTCCAGGTCAGTTTGGGGCATCGTGTGGATATTGCAAGAAGCAAGGGCATTCGAAGAACAAGTGTTGGAGCAAGCAAGGTCAGTGTTTAGAGTGTGGGGCGACAGGCCATTTCCGGAGGAATTGTCCCAAGTGGCAGAATAAGCAAGCTTCGGGTAGTGGTCAAGGGGGACAAGGTAGTGGTGTGAAGAGAGATGTCGACGGGAAACCCAAAGATAGAGTGCAAGGTCGAGTATTTGCTTTGGGTCGAGGAGAGGTCGATCCCAATGCCGTCATTAGAGGTATAGTCCCTGTCTCAGGAGTTAAGGCCCGCATTCTTATAGATCCCGGGTCTTCCCATTCATTTGTGGCATCTCATTTTGCATTCTCATTGCATATTTTGCCTGAATCTATGCCTTACGTGTTGGAGGTCTCTACTCCTATGGGAGAGTGCCTTGCATCTTCTTTGATATATCGTGGTTGTGATGTGACTATATGTGGGCATGTATTGCCGGTGGATTTGGTCGAGTTACCAATCCGTGATTTTGATGTGATCCTTGGGATGGATTGGTTGAGTCAGTGTCATGCTTTGGTAGACTTTCGTAGAAAACGAGTCTCATTTGCTATGCCTGATGTGCCTACTTTTATATTTGATGCGGATAAATCTATGTTCGGTTTACATGTTATTTCCGCCTTAAAAGCTAGAAAGATGCTATCTAAGGGGTGTACGGGTTACTTGGCTTATGTGGTAGATTCCAATAAGATTGGAGTATTATTATACCCAATGTTGTACGACTATTGTTCAGACGGGAAAAGGTAAACCAAGGTAATGGAAGGTGTTTACAGCTTTTCCAATGTGTTATGTGCAACTTGTTATGTGTTGCATTTTATTTGGCATATTGCTGCATTCATAATAGCTTGCTGAGATTTATTCTCACCCCTCTCCCTTTAATGTTTTTAGATCCCGAGACAGGCGAACCGACCAAGTAAGGACGGAAAGGAGTTTGGCAGTGAGCTTTTGGGTATTGTCGGGGTACGTTAGGTTGACGTAGAAAGTATATTTTGTTATAATTCCTCTATGGAAGTTTGTAATTATAAACTTAAATTTCTACGTTGGAACCACAAGCTTTTGTAACAAAAACAATTTAGTATTTTCAAAGTTAGTCCACTCTTTCTCCGGTGTGGAGAGTAGTGGAGTTGTTTTGAAATGGTTATGTTAATCTAGTTATGTTTGAAAGTTATAGGAGAATTCTATATACAAGGCATGTTATATACAAGGCACCAATAATTTCCAAACTACCCTTCGTCTGTCGTGCTCGAAAGGACGACAAGAAGCCTTCATGTCGTGTACTTTTACACGACATAAACTAATTGGGTTAAATAATAGGTCGTATGAAATTATACGAAATTTAAATTTACTCTGTCATTAATTTCGTACACAACAACACGATATAATGTACTAAAACCGTGTATATCCATACGACATATCATAATGAAGGTGTTCTTCGATGATTTGCGACACGATGTTAATGATACGCATATTCTATGTTATATTATTGAATTGTGTTGTTAATTGAGCAAAATTTATACACTTATACATGACAAGGAACAAACGTCATATTGGATCATACAATATCATATAACCTATCACATTTAAGTGATACCACTTTATTTATTTGGAGAAAACTCATGTAGATGAAAAACACTTTAAATGTCATTTAGAATGTAGAAAAAAATTAAAAAAAAATAAACGAGGTAGTCGTATACCATTTTTGGCAAGATCGGGACACGTAAAACCCTAAAAATCCTAAATAATGGCAAATATTTGTAACTCAATCTCCATTTGGATTTTGAGGAAAGTGATGTAGATGAAAAACACTTTAAATGTCATCTAGAATGTAGAAAAAAATTAAAAAAATAAACGAGGTAGCCGTATACCATTTTTGGCAAGATCGGGACACGTAAAACCCTAAAAACCATAAATAATGGCAAATATTTCTAATTCAATCTCCATTTGGATTTTGAGGAAAGTGATGTAGATGAAAAACACTTTAAATGTCATTTAGAATGTATAAAAAAATTAAAAATAAATAAATGAGGTAGCCGTATACCATTTTTGGCAAGATCGGGACACATAAAACCCTAAAAATCCTAAATAATGGCACATATTTGTAACTCCAATCTCCATTTGGATTTTGAGGAAAATCATGTAGATGAAAAACACTTTACATGTCATTTAGAATGTAGAAAAAAATTAAAAAAAAAAATAAACGAGGTAGCCGTATACCATTTTTGGCAAGATCGGGACACGTAAAACCCTAAAAACCCTAAATAATGGCAAATATTTCTAATTCAATCTCCATTTGGATTTTGAGGAAAGTGATGTAGATGAAAAACACTTTAAATGTCATTTAGAATGTATAAAAAAATTAAAAATAAATAAATGAGGTAGCCGTATACCATTTTTTATTTTATTATATGGTGTGTCGTGTCTAAATACACGATATTTCTTGAGGCATTTCGTATGAACAATACGAAAGTAATCGGGGTGCATCTCGTGTATTGTTCATACGATATAATTACCGAGGAAACAAATACTATATCGTGTTTGTATACACGATATGTACCATAGTATCTCGTGTATATACACACGAGATACACCTGGCTCCCCCTACATCAAAAGCGATATTCACGCAGACAACGGCCCAACAGAGAGAAACACCGTTCTTTGCTTTGTACTCCCATGCAATTGTGACACCATTGTCCTATTCTTAACACCCATAAATTTATGCCCATTATTTTCATTAATTCTCATATCATCTAACACCGTAGTATGGATTCTCCACAACATTCTCCAAGTTTTTATGATCATATTGATCTTGAGCTTGTGGAATATATTTTTGAAGAAGAAGGTTTGCCACCAAATTCTCCACATCAAAATCAAAATCCAAGCAGCAATGAAGTAAGTTTTTAAAGTTATATTTGGTGTTTTGATCAAAGTCGCAATAAAAATCCAATCTTGAAACGAAATTGTTTTTCAAGATTGGATTTTTAAATCCTGATATTACTCTATTTCGTGTTATATTATACGAGTTTTATGCTATTTGTCGTGTTTTTATACACGAGTTATGGTGTATTATCTCGTATTGTATGACACGAGATAAATGGGTTTAAGTCGGGTACATTTACACGAGATGTTCCAGGAACATCTCGTATAATGATACACGAAATGTCATACGGACTTGTTGCTTATTGTGCAATTTTCTAATTGATGTTGTAGGGACCGGATGTCAGTGATCAATTCGATACATCCCTATTATTTTCAAATAGGGATGATCTTGTTAAACACGTACGGGATATCGCGGCCCGTCAAAATATAACCCTTTCTATAGTGGATTCGAGGAAGACAAGTGGCAAGATCCTAGGCTACGCGAAGATTGTATGCCATTTTGGTGGCAAGTACGAGTCAGGAAAAACTAAAGATGTGAGGTTGACTAGCACGAAGAAGATTGGGTGCAATTTTGAAATCAGGGCCAAAGATAGGGGTGATGGGGTATGGGGTTACGTTGTGAAGCATGGTTCTCATAATCACGACTTTCCAACGTATCCCGAAGGTCATCCGTTGGGTAAATTGACTAGTTACGAATATGAGGAGGTGTGTAGCGCAAGTCGGTCTTCGGTGCGTCCAAATAACATTCTAACAATGTTAAAGAGGAAGGATGAGAAGAACGTGAGTACTCAGAAACACGTCCACAATGCCCTCACAAAATGCAAGTCACAAGAACGACAAGGGAGATCCTCGCTTCAACGAGTTCATAAAAGCACTCGAGGATAAGAAATATACCTTCTTCATGAGGAAAGCTAACGAGAGTGACATGATCGGTGACATATTCTTCTCTCACCCACGAGCATCGGATATGCTTAAGCATTTTCCATATGTAGTACAAAGGTAAATTTTTGATTTTTTTGAATCGTTTTTTGACTACATTTTTCCACAAGTCGTATGCATTTTTGAATTGCAATTTTATTCATTTCTAACTTTATTTTTTATTGATACAAGGTGGCTGCACTTCTGACACCATTTGCTATGGAATGGCATTACTTGAGATTATAGGATTTACTTCAACGGGGAAGAATTTCCACAATTGCCTATGCGTTCCTCCAAAATGAGAAGGCCGATAATTACACGTGGGCACTCAAGAATTTGCAAAGTCTTTTCATACTCCCCACATGCCAAGCTGTTTTCTTAGCGATCGTGACTTGGCTTTCATTAATCTTTGTCCAAATGGTATTTCCCGAGACCGCACACCATTTGTGTCGAAGGCATATCGAAGTCAATGTTAAAAAGAAGGCGTTGGCTAAAGCGGTAGCAATGAGTTTGCACTATCATTCATGAGGAGATTTAATAAGCGGAACGAGAGGAGATGTGGCGAAGAGTGCGCTCGAGATTGTGCCAGGAGGCGCTTCATCGCCGCGAGCTTTATGAGAGAGTTATGCCTTGGCGAGATATGGGCGAGCTCTATAGTCGCATTACTCACTATGCCTCCCCTTGTACGGAATATTATTGGTTGATACTCCCGAGAGATAGGGCACATCATAGCCACGGTGTATAATGTGGTGTTTGTCTCGTACTCGCAAAAGCAGCGGCTTCACATGCCTACCACCGGTGGCGTACCACAAGGAGCAGGACCACCCACAGACACACTTGTGTTGGGACATGTGGGAAACCATTTTTATATTGGTATGATACTTTAATGCGTTATATTTAACTATCTTATTTAAATTTGTTACATTTAACTATATTTTCTAAATTTGTTATATTTGACTATTTTATTACTTTTACGGTTGCACATGTCGGATAGTGATTACCGATACCATCGGTAGCACTATATTGGGGGAGAAACGTGATCCAAGCGCAAGTAACACGATCATGCCATACGAGAACTCGGATAGAAACATTCAACCGAGCTCTCAATTATGGCGAACGAAGCACGAATTGCGAGAAAATAGGCCATAGTTTATGTGTATAGCGTATTGATTATTTTTGTATGAAGTTTTGGAATATGTTTGGAATATGTTTGGGATATGTTTGGGATATGTTCATTTTGGTTGTTTATGTTTTGGAATATGTTTGGGATATGTTCATTTTGGTTTGTAAATATTGTTGGTATTTGTTTCAGTTTGTGTTTCAGAAGATGTTGCTCTCAGACTACCATATCGTGTGCTTATACACGATATGTCATATATAACTCGTATATATATACACGACTTATTTCATTTTTGTCGTATGAAAATTACACGAAATACAATAACTACCCAGTAATGTATCTCGTGTGTATTTATACGAGATAAAAGAAAACATGTCGTGTGTATATATACGAGATGAGCAAAATCATTTCGTGTATAAGCACACGAAATGTCATTACGAAAAGCAACAAGGCGAAACACAAACTGAAACAAATACCAACAATATTTACAAACCAAAATGAACATATCCCAAACATATTCCAAAACATAAACAACCAAAATGAACATATCCCAAACATATCCCAAACATATTCCAAACATATTCCATAAACAAACATTGTATCCAAAATTTACATATCTCAAAACATATTCCAAAAACAAACATTGTATCCAAAATTTACATATTCTCAAACATATTCCAAAACAAACATTGTATCCAAAATTTACAAACCAACATAAACAACCAAAAATGAACATAATAATCATGAAGCGTCTCCGATCGGCTCAGTGGCCCGTCTAATCTTATCTTTGACGGGAGCGAGATAAAGCGTCATCAGTGAGCAGTGAAACTAGTATGCCTCGTGCCTCTACAATCCTAGGCGGTGGTGGAACGTTAACTAGGGCATCATGATTCGGATTAGTAATCCGAACATGAGTCCTAGCCAGAACAGCTGCATATACGTGGAAATAACGGGATCGAGATGTGCTCACGGACGGGCCCCATCTACGCAATGGATCGAAACCCCCAAGCCGTCCTCTAACCAATCCTCCCATACATCATCACGCCCTCCGTAGGACTTCTTGTACCCCTTTTGACCTGCTATCAATGAACAATTTTGGGGGAGCAAGATATGGGGTCTCACAGGGATTTTCTGCGGATCCCAGGCGGCGTGTAACACGGTCGAGCAAATACGCCTCAAGTGATATCACGGGAAGCGTATAACCCCACGAAAGTATGAGGCAGGTAAAAGCGCCTGCAGGGTGGTGCCGTAGGGAGTCCAACAAACCTAAAAATGAATTTGTTAGACACGAGTCAACGAAATAATAATTTGTAAAACTTTAAATATAACTAACTCACCCTATCAACCGTCATCGTGTCCGGGGTATGCCGAAACTTCAATAGATGGGGCATATCCCTACCGGCCAAATATCGATGCGTACCCATCTACGAGCCCTCGGGCGGCCTCAGTCCATAACGGGTCAATCTCTCTCCCGGAAAACCGGAAAGTGCTCGTATATCCGAAGGCTGCAAATGTATGAAATAAATAAGTTAATAATGTTATAACCATAAATGCATGTTGTAATTATTAAATGATTGTTAAATATTACCTCCAAAAAGACTCAAACAACGCGATACGCTTGCATCCGTATCTAGATGCCTTCCCCGACTCCGGTATAGATATGCCAACCCAGTGTCCCCGGGATAGAGCCCCCACTCTGTCAATATCCACGCACATGAAAGGTAGTCGAGAGGGCATCTTATCTGAGTCTTGTCCACGAACGGCGTGGAGCCCGGGAGGAACATGATGTACGTAGCGGCGCTCATGTCGTCGATCATGTCGGAAGGGGACTCGAAAGGAACGGCGGAGGCCATCTAAAGAGTAGGTCGTCCCCTTTCGACATGTCTCAAGGCGTGCCACGATAGCGGCTACGTCGGGCTCACTGGAACCGCCTTCCCAGCGGGGCCGCTGAGCAGTGATGCCTACAAATTGAAAATGAAATAATTAATAAAATTGATAAAATTTATGAAATTTATAAAAAATAGACAACAAACAAGAATATACCTAGGATATGAGTGACGTCATGCATAGTGATCGTCATCTCACCCCACGGCATGTGGAAGGTATTAGTCTCGGGAGACCATAGTTCCACTTGCTAGTTAGGAGAAGCGCCATGCTAGGCGGCGAATGGTAGCATCATGAAGAAAATGGAGGCCGGTACCCACCAGCCACGAGCCCACCAAGCTCTATCATCCTCCGGTAAAGAAGCATGGGAGAACACATTGATTCCAAACAAAAAATTATAATTAATACTCCCTGTTTGTTTCAAGATTCGAGATGACATTTCGTATGCCGATACCCGAAATGTTGGTGACATTCGTATGTGTTCATACGAATGGTGACCAACATTTCGTGTATTGGCATACGAAATGTAAGCGGTGAATCGGTTACATTTCGTATACCAATACCCGACATGTTGATGACCATTCGTATGGACACATACGAAATATCACCAACATTTCGTATGTTGGCATACGAAATGTCATCCGAATCTTGATAATGTTTTGCAAATGGCTATTTAATAATAAACAAAATCATATACTTACTTATCTAAAATCTGCTTTGCCTTGTTTGGCGCTTCAACACCGGCTCACAAGTGGCGTTCTCCCATATCTTACGGGCTCGATGATGACCAAACCCGTACAACAACCGAACCTCCTCGGGCCGCCAGGGTTACTCTTCACCGCCACTCGTCATCCTTGGCCCCTTTCCCCTACGCCGTGCCTCCCGCCTCTTGCGAGGCCTCGCGAGATACACTCTCCTCTGCCTCCTCCTCGCCTCCTCCTCCGCCTCCTCCTCACTAGATAAATGTGCCTCCTCCTGCAACGAGATGCACCTCGGGACATAGTACGTGAAGATGAATCCTCACTAGAATAACTACTCTCACTACTATCACTCTCCTCGGCCACATCAGGCTCGGCCACAATCACGACATTCTTGTCGTTCTTCTTTGGACCGTTTATGCACGCCATAGCTGCATTGCCTCCTCGGCCTTCCTCTTTCTATTAGAGGCCGTCGCGGGGTTACGTCCCTACAAAAAATTAAATAAGAGACAGTTAATATTCAAGATTCGGATGACATTTCGTGTGACAATACCCGAAATGTTGGTAACATTTCGTATGTGTTCATACGAATGGTGACCAACCTTTCGTGTATTGGCATACGAAATGTAAAGCTTGATTCATCGGTTACATTTCGTATGCCAATACACGAAAGGTTGGTCACCATTCGTATGAACACATACAAATATTACCAATTCTTGTATTGTCACACGAAATGTAAGCGATGAATCGGTTACATTTCGTATGCCAATACCCGATATGTTGGTAACCATTCGTATGTGTTCATACGAAGCATGCCGCCAAACAAACATCAAATTTTAGGCACACAAATTCGTATCCGATTCAAACAAAAACCCAAATTAATGTTACGAAATCGCAATTAGAACCATTTAGGATACGTTTAAACAACATTAAGCATTATATAATCCATTTTAGGCATACATTTGTTGTAGGGTTTTCAAATTGAAATTTTAGGTTAAAATTAATTACTTTCTTTGGAGCGGCGGAAGAGGCGGACTTTCCACCGGTAGGGAGGTTTGTCTTCATCGTCGGCGGTGGTGGTGGCGTCGTTCGTCGAGTGAGAGAGAGAGAAGAGAAACCGTTTGTTTTTCTTAGGTTTTGGTTTTTGAGAGCGAGAGCGAGAGAGAAGAGAGACCGGCGGATGGTGTTTGAAATGGAGAGGGAGGGGAAGATTTTTTTTTTTAAAAGTATTTATATGGGGGCATTTTAGTAATTTCATCGTGCCTTGTATACAAGAAGCCTTGTATATAGTAGTACCCAAAGTTATATCAAAGTTTTCAAAGTTTAGTAATTTTGGGTTAGCTTGAGGATGCTCCAACTCGGGACACGTGTAGGTTCTGGGTCGGGGTCCTCACAAATTATTTCCTTCATATCAAAAATGAATATTACTTTCGATTCAAAATGAATAACCAAAAAATAATTCGACATTTTTTGTTCAAAAATTTGAACATTACTTCCTTCATCCCAAAAAATAATTCTTTTTTAAAATGTTCATTGAGACGAAGGAAGCAATTTTCATTTTTTTTATATAGAAAGTAGTATTAATTTTGGGACGAAAGTAATATTCATATTTGAAATTAAGGAATTTTTTTTAGAAAGAAGTAGAATTTCTTTCTATGTAAAAAAAATTGAACATTTCTTCCTTTGTCCCAATGAATATTTTAGAAAATAATACTATTTCATTTATCTCAAAAATTAATTTAATATTTTGGCACGAATACACTAATATTATAAGCATTAATTTTAGAGGCGAATTAATGAAGTAGTATTGTTTTATAAAATATTCATTGGGATGAAGTAAGCAATATTCATTTTGTTGGACCAAAAATATAGTAGTATTTTTTGGTTATTCATTTTGAGTCGAAAGTAATATTCATTTTTGATATGAAGGAAATAATTTTTTTACAGTAGTACATTTTTTTAAGTATTTATTTGAGACGAAAAAAATAATATTTCCTTTTAGTTTTCTTTATTAAAACATAATTTTTATTTAAATTGTTCATTGAGACGAAGAAAGCAATGTTCATTTTTTTTATATAGAAACTAGTATTAATTTTAGGACGAACGTAATATTCATTTTTTAAATGAAGGATTTTTTTAAAAAAAGAAGTAGAATTTCTTTCTATGTCAAAAAAAAATGAACATTTCTTCCTTCGTCTCAATAAACATTTTAAAAATAATATTACTTTATTCGTCTAAAAAATTAATGTTCATTTTTTAGACGAGGACACTAACATTATAAGCATTAACTTTTAAAAAAGAATATTATTTCGTTTAAAAAATATTACTTCATTCGTTCCAATAAATATTTTAGAAAATAATACTATTTCATTTGTCTCAAAAATTAATTTCATATTTTGGCACGAATACACTAACATTAATTTTGGTCATTTTGATGTAGCGAATTTCAAAAAATGGGTCATTTTGGTTAATAGTTTTGAAAGGTTGTTTATTTAAAATGTTCATTGAGACGAAGGAAGCAATGTTCATTTTTTTTATATAGAAAGTAGTATTAACCCACCTCCTCATGCATGGCTATTTGGGAATTTTGACAAAGCCGAATAATCTTTCCTTCTTTCCTCCCGCAATTATGTTATTGATGTTTTCTAGCTAGGGTTATTTTTTCTCTTTGCACGGGAAACTTTTTGTTGATTTTTAGTCTTTGTAGCAGTTTTATTATAGTGGTGACTTTATGTGTGCACACATGGACTCAAAACAACCTGACCTGAAATAGCACATAGTTAGATACTTAAATCTTTTTAAAGATCATAATGAAAAAAAATGTTATAGGTAATGAAAAAAAATGTTATAGGTAGAAAGTGATCAATATTTACAACTCTTCCGTCCCATAATTATGAAGCCTCTAATAAACTTGCGGACTTTAGCAACATTTTGATTTGTAAAAAGAGGCAGATCAAATTTATTGAGAACTTGGTGAATTGTGTGAGGGAACCACCAGGAAATGCTATGGTGAATGCCATAAAAATTGTTAAACACAATGGTAGGCTTTCGTGTTTTTCCGAGCCTATATGTAGGGTTGAAGGCTATCTTGTCAAAAAATTTGCTGGACTCAGTCATATTACAGTTTGACTGAAATAAAAGAGTTAGCTGTATATAGATATGATTTAAAATTTCTTTCCCTTATTGATTTTTTCTTTTTTATCGTAATACTGCCCGTGCCAATGGCACGGACTAGAGAGCTAGAGAGAGTACTAGTTGTCATCACAAGACAAGACGCTCCTATACCACTAAATAATTCTTTGGAAAACAGAGAGAGAATTCGACGCGTTGAAAGCACGTGGTGGCCCACATAAACAACATTTCGACCGTTGCAATAATAGAAATCATCTCTCTCTCTCTCTCCCTCTCTCTCTCGTTCAATAATCTAATTCAAATCTCCGCTCTTATTTCCCCATTACCTTCTCTCTCTTCCTCTCTCTCTCTCTCTCTCCGCCATGGGAATCGCAGCAGAGACTCAGCAAGAACAGAAGGTATCATTCCAACCTTTTCTTCTCTTTTTCCCCCATTTTCCCCCATTTTCCCCCTATCTATTTTACTCGTGCTGGATGAAATTTAGAAACCCTAGGTCTATGTATAAAGTTAGGGTTTGATTTCGTTGTGTTTGTTATAAATTGAAATTTGAATCGGTTCGCATTTCGGACCGGCATGTCTTGAGAAACCTAGGGTTTTGAATTTCTGTTCTAGAGGGATGTTAATTGTTTCTCCTTTTTTTCTGTGACTTCGTGTTGTGGATCATGATAATAGCTGTTGAAATGTACTCTGGTACACCCAAATGCAAGAGGATGTAAATGCATTTGATGTATATACATTTAAACGAAAATGTGATTTTAGATGAGAAACTGATATCTACCATAGATCCAATGTTCTTGTAGAAACAAAAGTACAAAAAGTGGGGAGGAATTTAAGTCTTGATCTGTTCTATGAAGGTTTAGGGTTTACTGGTTTAGACCAGTAATTTATAGATGCAGTGACTTGCTTCTTATCTCTCAATACTTTCATCCTTGCTAGGTAGAGGGAAAAGTAAAGGTTAAATTTCCTAGTGTCAAATTGCTTTTCTAAGTTTAGGTTTCTTGGAGATGTAGTTTTACAGTGCAGAATGGGATCCGATCTCTGTCAACATTCTTTCCAGCGAGTTGGCGAAAATTTACATTATATCTGCTCCTGGGAAAATCTTATACATGAAACGAGATTTACGGGGCTTTTGCATCTAAAGAAGCTGAGATCTTCTAAAAATTTGGGCTTTTTATTTTTATTAAGTTGTATGATTGACATTTCTGGCTAACAACGACTGGTTACTGTACTTGAAATGTAGTTATATGATATAATGATACTAATTCCGAATTTCATTCATGCAGACTTCTACAGAGGTGGCATCATCGGAGAAAAAGCGATGGACGCTTAACGACTTTGACATTGGGAAGCCTCTAGGAAGGGGAAAGTTTGGTCACGTTTATCTTGCCCGGGAAAAGAGGGTTAGTAGTTAAACTTCTATTGTTATATTTCAAATCTATCTTTCATCCAATTTCTTCTTTTCTATTACAAATTGCAATTGTAAGTAAATTTGGTCAACTGTTTAAAGTTAGCTAGTTTTTTAAAAAAATCCATTTTGTCAATTTTCTGTTGGTTTGATGACATGCACACCTGAAAAATTGATACTTCTCACTGTCTTCAACTCAGTATAGCGTCCTAACATTTCACTAGACTAAAAGCTGTGTTTTTCTGAAACAGAGCAACCATATTGTTGCACTGAAGGTGCTATTCAAGAGCCAATTGAAACAGTCTCAGGTAGAGCATCAACTTCGTCGTGAAGTTGAAATACAAAGCCATCTTCGACACTCTAATATTCTACGGTTGTATGGATACTTTTATGATCAGGTAAAAATAATACTCCGTATATCAATCGCTCTAGGAGGGTCAAGACTTGCCAATTACTAACAATTCTCAGTTTTTACAGAAACGAGTTTATCTGATCTTGGAGTATGCTGCCAAAGGTGAACTCTACAAGGAGCTTCAGAAATGCAAATACTTCAGTGAACGTCGTTCTGCTACAGTAAGTCCTTGCTGCAGCTCCTCATTTCCGCTGATTATCGTCATAGTCGACTGGTGAAATTAGTCAAAAGTGATTATGTATTTTGAAACCGTTCTTGAGTTTCTTGATAATATATGTCATGAACTAATATTTGGTATGGCGTATGAAACAGTATGTTGCATCGCTAGCTCGCGCCCTCATTTATTGTCATGGAAAGCATGTCATTCACAGAGATATCAAACCTGAGAACCTGTTAGTTGGTGCACAGGTAATCGCCAATGTTTCATCCGTTAGTTTTGTGTTTTTCCAACTGATTTGAGGGACACAAATGTACTGACTTCATCAATTTGATCATTTCTCCAGGGTGAACTTAAGATTGCAGATTTTGGATGGTCAGTTCATACATTCAATCGCAGGCGGACCATGTGTGGAACTCTTGATTATCTTCCACCTGAGATGGGTATCCCTCCGTCTCACAACAAATTTCCCTTTTGGGCGGACCATAACGAATTACCCATTTGTCATACTCAACAAAAATCTCCCTACCCCACTTTCTCTCTCCTACTTTACTTTTCATACTCCCAACACTAACTTTTTTCTTAATCTTACTTTTTTTCTTAATCCTTGCGCATTCAATTTTAGTAACCTTTGTTTTAGGAGGGAGTATATTGTAAGGCTACATCTTCTCAGACTTCAGCTGTATTATAGATACAAATTTGGTCCTAGAATCTTGTTCATAATATATGTGGTGGCTCACGAAGCCAGGATTTCACTTGAAGGGGGTCAAATAAGATATAAAGTGGTATCTTTTTTTTTTTTTTTCCATAATCAAAGGGGTCAAAATTGCCAAAATTAATATTTTCATTGGTAAAATGTTAATTTTCCAAAATTAAAGGAGGCAAAAATGACATAGCTTCTTATCTTGAATGGCATAGGCTCCATATGGTGTTTTCTTTATTTGTTCTTCTTATCTTGTTTGTATACCAATTTAGGGGTGTAATCACTTTTTTTTTTATGTCCTGCAGTGGAGAGTGTAGAGCATGATGCAGGTGTAGACATATGGAGCCTTGGTGTTCTGTGCTACGAGTTTCTCTACGGTGTTCCTCCCTTTGAAGCAAAAGAACACTCAGACACATATAGAAGGTGAGAAATATAAGTTCCGTCAGACAAAGAATAGTCCGGTCAGAGAGTTTATTTGCACCTATTTGTCTGACATGCTTGCTGATGTATCTGTACAGAATTGTTCAAGTAGATTTGAAGTTCCCTTCAAAGCCTATAGTGTCCTCGGCTGCTAAGGACCTCATCAGCCAGGTTTCACTTTCTCTTCTTGTGCTAATACAACCCCCCCCCCCAACACACACGTTAGCCGGGTTTCACTTTCTCTTCTTCTAACTCACACACACACACACACTCACACTCACTAGCCAGGTTTCGTCTTGCTAACACACACAGTGCCTCTTAGTGTGTGTGTGTGTTTTTTTTTTTTTTCCTCATTTTACATATTTTTATGCAGATGCTCGTGAAGGAAACTTCCCAACGCCTGCCTCTACACAAGCTACTTGAACATCCATGGATTGTTCAGAATGCTGATCCTTCTGGAGTATATAGAGGTTGATTGGTGTGTATATCGAACGATTGATGAAATGTAAACAAATTTGTGGGTAATGTTGTCTAAATGAATCATCATGTAGAACCATATGAGTTCGTATTCTTTGAAGCTAATGTAAAATTGCACCACTCATCTTTAGAAATGCAACAGTTTTCTTTGGAGCAGCACTTTGTTTCTTATAACTTGATTATGAAAACTAGGAATAAAGTAAGAACTCATGTTTGCATCATTAATTTGGGGATTAATACATAGGGATGGCCATTTATGGTTCCGGTTCGAAACCGCCGGTTTTGGTTCCGGAAAATAAGAAACCGGAACCGAACCGTCGGTTCAGCGGTTTATGTTTTTTTTTTTTTTTTGAATAGAAAAAATGTTTTAAAATTTTTTTATTACTGAATTTTTTGCAAAAAGTTATATAGAAAAAGATAAAAAATAAACTAAGCAAATGAACTTATGAAAGTGTAAAAAAAAGAGGGACGGAGTGACGGACTACCCTATATTTATTTTTTATTTTCTTTTAATTTTTTATTGACTAGGAAATAATATTTTAGACTTTGTTTATTAGTGATTTTTTTTTAGAAAAAGTTATATAAAAAATATAGAAAAAAACTAAACAAATGAAAGTATATAGAAGAAAAGAGGGACGGACTATCCTATATTTATTTTTTATTGACTAGGAAATAATATTTTAGACTTTGTTTATTAGTGTTTTTTTTTTTTAGAAAAAGGTATATAAAAAAAGATAGAAAAAAATTAAACAAATGAAAGTATATAGAAGAAAAGAGGGGCAGACTACCCTATATTTATTTTTTTATTTTCTTTTAATTTTTTATTGACTAGGAAATAATATTTTAGACTTTGTTTATTAGTGATTTTTTTTTTAGAAAAAGGTATATAAAAAAGATAGAAAAAAAACTAAACGGATATATTCTGACGAATCTGACGATTTTTAACGGATTTTGACGGTTTATGACGGTTCGGTTAATTGTTTCTGACAGTTCCGGTTACGGTTTTTGACGGTTCCGATTTGGGCGGTTCAAAACTGCCGGTTCACGGTTTTTAAAAAGTGTAACTGGAACCGGACAGCCAAACCGCCAGTTACGGTCTCAGCCGGTTCCGGTTCCGGTTTCGGCCGGTTCCGGTTCGTGACGGTTCCATGGTTCTGGGCCGGTTCCGGTTCCGGTTTGGACATCCCTATTAATACATCGACCGCTGTTTTGTTAAATATAGATTTAATTGATGCCGTAATAGAAATCAAAATAATCTAGGTTTTTATGTTCGTTAATGCTCCATAAGTTCTTTGCATGTTATGTGGCAATAATAGAAAACACAACATTAAGAGAGTCGATTGATTACAATCCGACCACCTAACAGTCTTAATCATTGACATCCTTATTTGTAAAAATAGCATAGAGTGAATGTATTATAAAATCCAATCCGTGAATATTTCTCTTAATCTGATCAAATCCTTCTCTTTGAATTTCTCTTTTAGTTTAACTGTTATTGTTTGCAATTAGTAGTTTAAATCATCAAAACAAACAAAACCCCCCGGTTACTTCACACTGCTTAAAATCAACTTATTTTACACATAAGTCTCTATGGTTCGACACCATGCTTGTGCATACCATTACAACACATGCCATTACAATGATAACTAATACACTTGCTAGGTTTTTATTACAAGAGAAATTTTTATCCATCAAGTTTTTGGCTTCGTTGTCGGGGGCTTGTTGTGATTAAACAAGTTAATTTAGGTAGTGTATGCATGGTCGTCGTCCTTTGAATCCTACGTTGGAGTCATTGAACGACAACATTGATAAAGTAGGTCTATGTAAGAAGAAAGATTTAAACGAGGGCAATCTCCTCGAAACAGATCTAGAAACAGAACTTGAATCTTCTATCACCGAGGTAGAAGAACCAAAAGCTGAGATACTTCTTCCCTACTTTCTCTCTTTAAGCTTTAGTTAAAAAAAAAAAAAAGAAAAACCTTTTGAGTTTTTGATTATGGATAATTGCGGAAACAATTCCGGATATAATTCTAATCAAGCTTGGCTCGAAGAAATGTTGGTTACTGATCCAAATTTCACAAGCAATTACCGTCAAAACAACTTCAAAAACTACTTTCAAAGCTCAAATCCTATCAACTTCTCCCAAAACTCACCCCGTGATTTTAATTCTCTGCTAAACACTCAAACATCTAATGGCTCGATGCCATTCCAAAGCTTCACAAACATCTAATGGCTCGATGTCATTCCAAAGCTTCACATTAGAGATAGACCTTTATGTAATGTCATTGTTTATTTATATAAGAGATTATTTCTTTGATTATTATATGTGTTTGCATGTTTAGTTATAATAATCGTGTCCCTAGTACTTATGAAGCATTAGTATGAAGTCTAATGGATAATCATGTGATGATTATATGCATGGAGATGCACATTAGATTCATGGGTACTTGTTAGAGAACAAGGTACTGGACTTGACCCATTATGAGATTTATGTCATGGTCATATGTCATAAATAAATCTCATATAGTTATATCATTGATATCCTTTGACCTGAGATTATCATCGTCTTCCGCTCGATGAATATCATATAGTTTAACGTTGTCTTTAACCGGATGACAATAAGGGCTATCATTGGCATGGTATGATTCTTGTTGGGAAGAATGATAAGTCAAGATGGAAAATTGTCCCTCGTAAAGAGAGATGTTTGCTAGGCCACTCGTAAGTAAGATTGATGTAGTGCATGGCCATGTCCGAATGAATTAATGTGATTAATATCATTCGATTAATCAATTTACTTGGTAACGAGAAAGCATTGAACAATATGAGTTGACGTGGACCATGACTCATGTTCAATATAACATCGTGTGACAATGGGATTGTGATATGTTCTATGTAGGAAAAATCGAACTTGATATTATATTATTTGGGTAGGCATGATGGCTTGCTAGAGTCCGCTCATGTCTTATGAGGATCGATGTGATCGAACTTCATTGCCAACTTAATATAGTCCTATGGGGTCACACGCACGAACGAATTGTCAAAAATGGAATTATGGAATCTGGGTGTGAGGGCGACCGCCTGGGCAGTACCTACGGGCGACCGCCCACAAGTCAATGGTTGACTTGGGCGACCGCTCAAAGGGTCGTAGGCGACCGCACATGTTATTCGCGGACATTGGAGATCGTCTAGGTGGGCGGCCGCCCATGCTCATGTGGGTGACCGCCCATGTGAGATTTCGAATAAGGGGAATAGGCCTTTGCATACTCGTAGGCGACCGCCCGTACCACAGTGGGCGACCGCCCATGTGACGGCTGTCTTTGAAACCGTTTTGTTTAGGGTTTTTAAATAAGGAATAATATTTATAAAGTATAAATATCATCCCTTCTTCAACCCTAGCAGCCAAGTGACGTTTTTTGGTTTAGGAGAAACACAAAATATTGATTTCTCAATTGTGAATTGAGAATCAAATCACACCAATTCCATAATACTCCATAGATTGAAAGGAGTTTCAATCGAGGGATCTAGCAATCCTCCTAGAAGAGTTCTAGGGTTCGTTCATCGCGTGGATACACATAGAGGATCTTCGCTCTTCAAGATCTTCCGTTCGTGATTCAACAATCGTTCATCAAGGATTCACAAGATCGTCAATCTGGAGTTGGGTCACGTTTATCAACGACAAAAGCACACAAGGTTGGTATTTCTAAATCATTACTCTTAATTAATCATCTAGAACGATTCCTAGGGCTTTGGGTTTTTCGAGTTATTGCATTATTCCGCTGCGCATGGACCCTCGAAACCCAACAATTCCAAAGCTTCACTTTGAGTCGCAGAACACTGAATTTGTTCCAGAAACATAAGAGGAAGATGAAGTAGGCGAAGAATAAGAGGTTGTACCAGAAAGGCGAAAATGAGCTCCAAAAAAGAAAAAAAGAAACCATTGGCAGGAAATTCGCAGAAGATGAAGCTTTCGTCGGTGCTTACATGAATACAAGCACGGATGCAATAATAGGTATCAACCAAAGGTATGATTTGTCATATCCAACTTGATGTTTATTTATCAGTGTTTTATATAAAAAAAAATGCAATTACAATAAAATATAAATTAAAAAAAAATTATTTTGTAATGTGAATGAATAAAAAAACTAATTTATATTGCTAATTTATAAATAAAATAAATATTTTATTTATTAATTATAAAAACGTTTTGCCTAACTATATTGTAAGCAACAAAAATAGTTAAATATCATATATAATATATATAGCAAAACTATTTAGAGGCTCCAGAAAAGGCCACGTCAAAGGCCACGTCAGCAAAAATTTCCAACTCATTTTTATTTCAAGTAAGACTTGATTAAGGGCATTATTGTAATATAATTAGTTAAAGTTAATTTGCAATTTAAAATAAAAATTCCCTCTTAATTAGAAGTTGATTGATTTAATCAGTTTTGAAATTTTGAAAACTAATGATTACCTAAATTTAAGCACAATTTTTGAATAATTCAAACTCTTTAGGTGATAATTGTGGAGATATAATTATTAGTAATTTTCAAAAATTAAAATAATTAGTAATTTTTGAAATTAAAAATAGATGCCAGACTAAATTTCAATTTAACCATAAATTTCAATTTAAAATAATTAGTAATTTTTTAATTTAAAAGACATGCCAGAATAAATTTCAATTTAACCATAAATTTCGTATACAGTTTCTAGAAATCAATAGAAATTCAAAATTTAAAATAATTAGTAATTTTCGAAAATTTAAAATAATTAGTAATTTTCGAAATTTTAAAGAGATGCCAGAATAAATTACAATTTAACCATAAATTTCGTATACAGATTCTAGAAATCAATAGAAAATCGAATTATTTGAAAATAAAAAGTATTATTCATTTAACTTCTATCTGAAATTCAAACTTGGATGGATAAGTGATGATTTTAAATTCATCTATCTTAAAAACTGATAAGAGATAATTTGACAATGTATTATCAAATAAAAAAGGAAATAAGTTTCCATTGAGCTGGGACGGAGTGAGTATATGATTTGTTATTTTATTTTTATTTATTTTTAGACTGTTGTTAAATTATTAACATTATATAAATATATGTTCATTAATATTTGAGTTTTTTTAGATTATACAAAATGTATAGATCATCTATGAAAAGAAAAACGCATCTTACTGATGTGGACAACGATTCCATTAATTTATCGCAACGATCTTCTCAACGATTACCATTGGCGGATATTTCTAATGGTGATTTTATTATTTACTTTATTATTATTTTAGCATATCCATTAATATCATGTGTATAAAATTAAATTATAAGAATGCATGATTTTATATTTATTTTTTTACTATCTTTTTAAATGAATTTATTTTTATTTTTAGTGGATTTATCATCGGGTAGTCATTTGATTTCACCGAGTAATCATCAAAGTTGTATTACGGCTCAAGGTAATATGTTATTGAATTTTGTCAATTTTGAAGTATTTTCATTATAAAGACAAATTCTAAAAAAAAATTGTTTATATATATATATATATATATATATATATATATATATATATATATATATATATATATATATATATAATGTGATTTTTATTATAAATTTGTTAATTAATTTAGATCTAAGATAATAATAATTGATGTACAGGTATTGGTGTGAACCATACAAATGAAAAGACACGACATAATTCAAGTCACGACCGTGGATCTATATGTATGATTTTCTTTGTTAATTTACAATATTTTTCCTATTTTATTTTTATTTTTAATTTCTTAATAATCTTTTATTAAAGACTAATTATTTTTCTTATTCAGCTAAATTTACGAGCATTGAATCAAGTGTACATAACACTTTCCACGGCACGCTCCTTGAGCCAAAAAAAAATGGACGACCGAGAAAAACTATTTCTTCTTCTTTGGATTCTATTGCGACAAATTTGTTAAAAGACGGTGAGAAAAGAAAAATCGGGAGACCAAGAAAGGTAGCTGCTTCTATTTTGGAATCTTCAAAGATAAATTTGGATGTTGATGGATTCATTTCTGCAATTGAAGTTGAATTAATGAAAAAAGACCTATATCTGGTAAGTTATATGTTTGATTTATTAGTCAAATATATATTTTAAAGAGCTAAAATAAATATATTAATCGTTCTCAATATTCTTTTGACATTGTAGGAACAGATAATGTAACAGTAGCAAATAATGCAACATTATTATCTCCTACTGTGAATTTAGGTAATGATTTTTTTTAATTGTTCAACATTCGATATTTTTAAATAAAACTATTTATTACTTCCTCCGTCCCTAAAAGATTGTCCTGTTTTACATTTTGCAATTATTAAGGAAGAGCTTCACCTTCTTGTACCTTAGTAAATTTGCACTAACATTCATGCCTAAGTTTAGAAATGGGACATACTTTTTGGGACAAGTCAAAATTGCATATGAGACAATCTTTCAGGGACGGAGGGAGTATTACAAATTATTATTCAATAGTTTATGATAAAATATTTCATTAATACTAAGTCATATATTCCATTTGTATACAGAATTCGCGTTAATAAATAATTCTCGCATGCATGCAACAACAAGTGAGCCGTTAATAAATCAGAAGGAAAAATTCAAGAAAGCGCGCATCGGTAGAAAGCAAAAAGATTCGGACGAACAATATAATATAGGTGTTTGTTATTATTTTTTTCTCAAGTATATATTATATTATTATTTTCTCTGTATAGCCAATGAATTACTAACATAATTTAAATATTTATCAATATATTGTAGTTTATGGGGATATAGGCGATTCGGAGAACGAATGTGCGAAATGTGGTGCGATGTTCTGGTATGATGAAAGGTTAAAAAGTATGCAAGCATCAACACAACCTAAATTTTCATTATGCTGCATGAATGGAAAAGTTCAGATTGACCCATTAGTGCAGCCACCTAAGTTATTGAGTGATCTCTTAGAGAACAAGCATGAAAAGAGTAAAAATTATAAAGACAATATTCGAGCGTACAATTCTATGTTCGCATTCACTTCAATGACCGATACAGTTGACCATGGCATAAACAATGGTCGTGGTCCTTATTCGTTTAAATTGAAAGGAAAGAATGATCATATGATAGGTTCTTTATTGCCTAATGACGGCCATCCCCCCGTTTTTCTCAGCTTTATATCTATGACACGGATAATGAAGTTAAAAATCGAATTAATGCTTTCAGGTACGTTTTTATTTAATTATTCGAGAATTATAATGTATATTACATATATTGTATGACTATCTTCTATTTATATGTCTGATTCTTTCACACAAGCGGGAAAGATAAAGATAAGCCTTCTCCATTCGATGAGTCAATTGTTCTTGATTTGAAAAATATGATAGATGTGCATAACCCTTATGCGCGGCGTCTGAGAATGGCACAGAGCACATATTGGAATGAAGAAAGATATTAAATTGAGGCTTATAGGAAAGCGGGGTGGAGATGGAAAACCGTTTAATATGCCAATGACCTCGAGAGGTCGCTGCTATAATTGAAGGTGATATTGATGATTCGGGTGATGTCAGGGACATTGTTATTGAAAAGCAGAATGGGGATCTGAAACATATTCATAAATTTGATAAATCTTATCTTCCTCTACATTATCCTCTGTTATTTGTGTACGGTGAAGATGGATATTTCACAGACATTCCTAGAAATAAACATCCCGGGGCAAAGAGATCAAGTTTGTCAATAAAAGAGTTTTTATCTTTTCGACTTCAGAGAGGATAAGAGAAGGATCACAGCTTATGAGAAGCGGTCGGTTCTTTGCGGCAATTTATGATTGATGCATATGTTATGATGGATACACAGAGGCTTCAATGGATACGTTATAATCAGCCTACTCTTCGGATGGAAACTTATAAAAATCTATCGGATGCATCGGTAAGGGGAGATACCGGCGAAGCATCTGGGAGACGAGTTATATTGCCATCCTCTTATACCGGCGGGCAGCGGTGGATGACTCAAAATTACCAGGATTCTCTCGCTATATGTAAATGGATTGGGTATCCGTCACTTTTCATAACATTTACGTGTAATCCTAAATGGCCGGAGATTACGAGATTCTTTAAAAAATATGGCATTAGGCCTGAGGATAGGCCTGATGTATTAAACAGGGTATTTAGAATGAAGCTTAATCAGATGATTGCAGATTTCAAGGAAGGCAAAATATTTGACACCCCAAAAGAAAGTAAGTAAATCTTTAAATATTATTTGTTTTCCTATTATTGTTTTGTCATTTATATTTTTTTATTAGCATGTTCCTCTTATTTTGTTAATTGATTCATGCAGTTATATACACGGTGGAGTTTCAGAAGAGGGGCCTTTCGCATGCTCATATTCTTCTCTTTCTTAACCGCCAGGATCAGGTTCATAATCCTGAAGATATTGACAAGGGGATTATTGCTGAGATTCCTGACAAGGAGAAATGTCCCAGATTATACGAGGCAGTTGCTGAATATATGTTGCATGGACCATGTGGTGCTGCTAATCATAAATCTCCGTGTATGGATCACAACAGGTGCTCAAAGAATTTCCCTAAATCATTCAATGATCGCACTCGTGTAGACGAGAATGGGTATCATGTATATAGGTGAAGAGACACGAGTTTCATAATTGATAAGGGTGGAGTTGCTCTCGACAATTGTTCAGTTGTCCCATTCAATCCATATCTTTTGCTAAAGTACGAAGCTCACATAAATGTCGAGTACTGCAATCAGAGCAAGGAAATCAAGTATTTGTTCAAGTATATAAATAAGGGAACCGACAGGATATGCCTTGCAATCGAAAATGATGAGGTGAAAAGGCAAATTGATTGTCGATATGTCTCTACGTGTGAAGCTATGTGGAGGATTTTCGGATTCGACATACATTATCGGACCCCTCCTGTTGAGCGCTTGGCTTTTCACTTGGAGGGTGACCATAGTATCCCCTTCAAGAACGGAGACTTTCTTCCTGATTTTTTGGATAAAGCAATAGTTAAAGAATCTCAATTTATGAAGTGGATGGAGTATAACAGTATTCATTCAGAGGCTCGGAAATATAAATACTTTGAATTTCCTCATCATTTTGTATGGGATAAAACTAAACGTGAATGGCGTCCGAGGAAAGATAAACGTTTTGCAGTGGGGCGTATTTATCATGTTCCAATGAATTGCGGAGAATTGTATTACCTCAGGATAATGTTGAATCATGTAGCAGGTCCCATGGAATTCAAGGATTTGAGAACTGTAAATCGCGTTGTTCATCCCGATTTTAAATCTGCATGTTACGCTCTGGGATTATTAGATGATGACAAGGAATATGTTGATGGAATTATAGAAGCGAGTCATTGGAGGTTGCCCGATAGTTTGAGAAGACTATTTTCTATGTTGCTACTATCTAATAGTATGTCGAATCCGGGAGAGGTATGGGAGAAGACTTGGCACTTATTATCTAATGATGATATAGAGTACAAGTATCGGAGGATGCACGATAATCCGGGTATTTCGTCCCATGTTTACATATTTGTTTTACAATAAATATCAATTATGATTCTATTTCTACTTTACAGTTATACAATATGATTCTATATAATTATCTATATTAATATATTTATTTTGTTTTTTATAATTTCAGGTTTGAAATTAATTAATGAACAGGTCCAGAATCTTGCTTTGGCGGAAATTGAGAAGTTACTGATCGAGAATTGCAGCAGTCTCCATAAATTAAAAGACATGCCTAAACCGGTGGGCAATGTCATTGGTGATGCGATAAATAAGCTCATTCTAGATTAGACATCTTATGACATTGATGAGATGAAAGCTGAGCACTTCAGATTACATCCTCAGTTAACAGCTGAGCAAAAGAGTGTTTATGATAAGATTATGTCGGCTGTTGATCGAGAAAATGGTGGTGTGTTTTTCCTCTATGGTTATGGTGGTACGGGAAAGACCTTCTTATGGAAAACACTGTGTTCTGCATTAAGGAGCAGGAGAGACATTATTCTTCCTGTTTCTTCCAGTTGCATAGCTTCATTGCTCCTTCCGAAAGGTATGACCGCGCATTCTAGGTTCGGTATCCCGATACAGGTAAACGAGAGCTCAACTTGCAGTAAACTAAAGTCGGGTACGGATGAGGCAGCACTTCTACAAAAAAACCAAACTAATTATATGGGACGAAGCTCCAATGGCTCATAAACATTGTTTTGAGGCTCTCGATCGTAGCCTCCGAGATATTATTCGTACACCCGTGGGGAGATATTCCAATAAACCATTTGGTGGTTTAGTTATTGTATTCGATGGTGACTTCCAGAGTTTTACCTATTGTTCCTAAAGGGAGTAGGCATGATATTGTGCATGCTGCACTCTGTTCATCCAAAATATGGAATGACTGTGAGGTTCTCAAATTGGCGCATAAACACCAATCCTCACCATTACAATCGCCCTAAACCATCTTCCTCACCGGTCCTCTCCGCTCCAACCCATTCGCCGGAAACCAACCCCCTCAATCTCCATCGCCACCGTTCTCCCCCAGCAACGCCAAATACAAACAACTACAGCCATCACCATTGCCATCTCCCTCGCACCCAAATCAACCGGCAACTCAATTCCAATCCCAATCAACGCCCACCGGTTTCATTGGCTCAATTCGGCACATTTTCAATTTTGGTGGGTTTTTTTGATGTTTAATTGGTGTTTTGACCGGCGGCGAGGCATCATAATCGACCAACGACACCAATTTCGTGTCGCCGGCTCAAAACCCTTAGTCCGGTGAATGAATTTGAAGCTTATTCAATTTATTCCACTACTCCCATTAGAGACAGTTCATGTATTGCTGGGGGATTTTGATGTGCCAGTTCCAGTTCAAACTAATGCCAGTGTTTGTTTTTTTGAGTGCCAGTTCATGTATTTTGGAGTGCCAGTGTTTGTATTTTTGAGAGTATTGCTGGGGGATTTTGATGTGCCAGTTCCAGTGTAAACTAATGCCAGTGTTTGTTTTTTTGAGTGCCAGTTCATGTATTTTGGAGTGCCAGTGTTTGTATTTTTGAGAGTCAGTAAAAATGATTACCAGTGTTTTTTGGTGCCAGTGTATGTGTTTTTGAATGCCAGTTCTTGTAATTTTTAATGCCAGTCCATGTGTTTTTGAATGCTAGTTCATGTTTTTTTGAGAGCCAGAAAAAATAATTATCAGTGTTTTTGAGTGCCAGTATATGCATTTTTGAGTGCCAGTAAATGTGTTTTCAAATGTCAGTCCATGTATTTTTGAATGCCAGTGCTTGTATTTTTGAGAGCCAGCAAAAATATTAGTGTAACAAAGTGCCAGTGTTAGTGTAACAGAGTGCCAGTGTGAAGAGTGCCAGTTCATGTATATAAAAATGCCCATGTAAAAGTGCCAGTTTCATGTTTATAAAATGGCAGTATGAAATCACTGGTCATTTGTAATATTAACACTGGCATTTATCATGGTTGCCAGTAATTACAAAAATGCCACCGTTTATTTTGAACATGGTTGCCAGTAATTACAAAATTGCCACCGTTTATTTTGAACAGCGCTTTGGAAAACACGTTTTTCCTTATCTTAAGAAAAACTAGTTTTTTATAAGACCAACTCATTTCGATTTATATTGTTACTTAAAAATCAATTAAAACACATAAATAATTATTTACTTAATCAAAAAAAAAATTATTCACCGTCGGGTACCGACGGGTTACTGACTAGTATTGTAAGCAACAAAAATTAGTTTGGGAAAATTCCTCTAGGACCCTCACATCCAGATATTACTCCTTTTTTTTAAGGAGAGCCATTTTGTAAATTCTAAATAAGGAGTTATTTTGAGATTATAATTCAACATACACCCCTCACCTCTGTTAGACCAGTCAAATAAAATATCTAAATACCTAAACTACCCTCATTCCCCAAACAAAACCCTCCCCTCACTCCTTTCACACTGTATGCCTGAACATCACACACACCGTTCTCTCTTTCTACGCTCTCTCGACTCCCCCATCTATTCCGGCAGACCGGCGATTTCTTCTCCCTTCGTCTTCCTCATTTCCGACCAGCGATCTCTTCTTCTCCCTTAGTCTTCCTCATCTGCAACCGTTCCGGCCAGATCTGCGCATTTCCGGCCAGATCTGTGCATTTTCGAGTACGCTCTTTCATCATCTTCGATTATGGTTTTGAATGTACTAATTGATGCAGACTCCAGATGGTATGTAATTGATTGTATTTGTATGTCTCACTAACCAGATTTTGATCACCCTGCCCTCCAAAATCACATTATTCAATACTCCCTCTGTCCCATAATGAATGTCAAAAAATATTTCAAATTCACTAATTAAAATTTAAAAAAAAATTGGACATTCATTTTGAGATGGAGGGAGTTATATTTTTCACTTGTCCCCCTTCTAATCATAGTTTATGTCTGGGCTTTAAAGGATGGTCTTCATTTTTGTCACCAACATATTCTGCAAAATGTGACTGTGCAATCATACTCCATGGTTGCAGTTTCAGTATTGAAAGGAGAATACAAGGGTCCTTGGGAGTTCAGCTATGAATTGAAGGACTATAAGGGTAGGTATATGAATGTGCATTTTGATGACAAAACCTATGTCTCGCAACAATAATGTGTTACAATAATGTGCATAACCAAACTGGATGTTTACGTAATGTTTGTATGAAAAACTTACAGATGCGTGGATAATTTGAACTCAAAAGTGGTTGATTATTTTTTTTGTCGAAAAAATTGTCTTATAGCATAGTTATAAGATTGTGAATGCTCTTAAAAGACTATTTAAAGTCTATTAAGTTACTTATAAGACTTTTTTACTTTTTTAAAAAATCTTATAAATAACTTATAAGACTTATTAAAAAGTCTTATAAGTTAGTTATAAGACTTATTAAGTTACTAATAAGACTTATATAAGATTTTTTTACTTTTTAAAAAAGTCTTATAAGTAACTTATAAGACTTTTTTAATAAGACTTATTAAGTAACTTATATAAAGACTTTTTTAAAAAGTCTTATATGTTAAATATAAAATTTATTAATAAGTCTTATAAGTAACTTATAAGACTTTTTTAATAAGTCTTATAAGTAACTTATATAAATTTAGTCTTTTTTAAAAAGTCTTATATGTTACATATAAGACTTATTATAAGTAACTTATAAGACTTTTTTAATAAGTCTTATAAGTAAAAAGACTTATTAAAAAAAGTCTTATAAGTTACTACTTATAAGACTTTTTTACAACACAGTTCTCAATGTTCAAATAGGTCTTATAAGTAACTTATAAGACTTTTTAAAAAGTCTTATAAGTTACTTATAAGACTTATTAAAAAGTCTTATATGTTACTTATATAAATATTTTTTTAAAAAGTCTTATATGTTACTTATAAGACTTTTTAAAGTAGTCTTATAAGTTAATTGTCTTATAAGTCAATTATAAGAGTATTTCGTTGTTATTAAAAAGTCTTATAATTAACTTATAAGAGTTGTAAATGTGTAAATTGTGAGAGCAATTCGTTGTTATTATTGAAATTTTTAATTTTTTTGGTTGAAAAATTTGTCTTATAAGTCAATTATAAGAGACAAAGTAGTCTTATAATTAACTTATAAGAGTTGTAAATGTGTAAATTATGAAAGCAATTCGTTGTTATTATTGAAATTTTTGATTTTTTTGGTTGAAAAATTTATCTTATAAGTCAATTATAAATGACAAAGTAGTCTTATAATGTGAAAAATATAAAAAAAAATGGAAGTGATTTTGGAAAGGCTAAAGACTGTTGTGATGATCTGAAAATTCAGTGATTAATTTGTAATTTTTGAGACTGAAGTGACCAGATTGAAACTATTTTGAGTTCAATGACTGATCTGAAATGTCAGAAAGTCAAGTGACCAATAAATAACTTTTAAAATTCCAGTGACTAAATTATAATTTTCTGTTTTTGAATTGAAATCAGTCACCTGGAATGAACGTTAATGACGCGTACAAAATTAAAATATGGGTATTTTTGTCTTTTAATAGTGAGGGGTGTGTGAGAAATTACTAAAAGGTCATTTCTTAAAATGGATTTAAATCTCAAATGAGGGGCCCTAGAGGAAGTGGGCCAATTAGTTTGGGCATCAAATCCAAATCCAAACTATCCCTATAATTTTGGTATTATTTTTGCAATTTTGCCTAGGGTTAATGACAATTTAGGGCCTGTAGTATAGGGGCATTACCACATTGGGGCCCGAAGTCCAAAAACTATCAATTTAGGGCCTTAATTTACAATTTTTATCAAATTGGGGATTTTTGACGAAAAACGTTAAAAAAGGCCGTTAACTGACCCTGTGCAAATCACGTGACATTTTGTGAGGGTATTTTGGTCATTTCATAAACTTCAGGCCCCAATTTGATACCGTAGACTTCAGGCCCTAAATTGTCATTTTCCCTATAAAATAATAAATAAAAAAATTTAGTTTTTTTTTTACAAAAATAATTAATAAATTTAAAATATTGAAAAAAATAAAAATAATAATTAATATGATTTAAAATAATTTAAGATATTAACTATTATCCTTTTTTCTAATAATTTAAATTAGTAATTATTTTGTTTCAAAAAAATTACTAATTATTTTAAATTGGATAATTATATAATGTAAATAATTAGTTTTTCTAATAATTTAAATTAGTAATTATTTTGTTTCAAAAAAATTACTAATTACTAAATATTTCATTTTTTAAGCAAAAAATATTTATTTCATTGATTTTAAAAAATCATTACATAACATAGTGCTGCGGCGGTGGTTAACTGATTTAGGGAGAAGGAATTGGTTTGGGTGAGGTCGCCGGCCGGAGGGAGAAGCTAGGTTGAGGTGAAGGAGACGATTGAGGGAGAGCAATGGCCATTGCCCGGCCCTGTTACCATACCATCACCGCCATTGCACCAACACAAACACCACCAAAACCATTAACGCCACCGGTAACACAATTTACATGAAACCCTCATCGAAATCTGCAAATTTGACAAAATATACAATAGGGTGTTCATGAATCTGAAAATCTGACAAAATAGAATCTAAAATTGTCAAAACCAAACAAAAAATCTTCAAAAATGAACCCAAAAATCTGCAATTTTGAAGCCAAAATCTGCAATTTTGAAGCCAAAATCTGCAACATTGAAGGTTTCGTTTGAAACCCTAAATCTTAATTTGCAAAATAAAATAAAAAATCTTCAATCAACAATGGCAAGCTTCACTGCAGAATAGGGATGGGCGGACGGCTGGGCATGGAGGAGGACGATAAAGAGGAGAGATTATGGGGGCATGGGTTGGGGTTGTGGACTGTCGGACTGAATATGAAGGAGAGAGAGGAGAGAGTTTGTAGACAAGGGAGACAACGACGGAGGAAGGTGGATGGAGGCGGAGGAAGATGGAAGGGAATGGGGAAGAATGAACTAGGGATAGGTTTGGATCGGTTTGCTGTGGTGATGGGAACGTGAGTGGGGTTGCCGTTGTTTGGTTGATGGGTTTGCCGTTGTTTGGTTGAAGAGGGAGGAAGAAGGTATAAGTTGGGCAATTGTCAATTTAGGGCCTGAAGTCTATGAAATGACCAAAATACCCTCAAAAAATGTCACGTGCATCACACAGGGTCAGTTAACGGCCTTTTTTAACGTTTTCCGTCAAAAAGCCCCAATTTGATCAAAATTGTAAATTAAGACCCTAAATTGATAGTTTTTGGACTTCGAGCCCCAATGTAGTAATGCCCCTATACTATACTACAGCCCCTAAATTGTCATTAACCCTTTTGCCTAACTATAATAAACGGGTTAAATTTACCGGCGGCGTAGTTTTCATCTGATTTTTCACGGTTCTTCTCTTAAAGGTTCGATCTTCCTCTCACTCTATCATCCCCTTTGTAATTCTCCGATTTCCCATTATAGTATTCAAACTAGTTTTGCATACAGTTCAATCTTTTCTTTAATTAATGTGGTATTTCTATGTTTGTGTTTCGAATTCTAGTTGCTACGTTGGTATTTAAATCTCATAGTTTAGTGTGTGTGTGTATGTATGTGTGTTATATGTGGGTTCTTGTTTAGTTTTGTGGTTTTGAAATTTGAATAATGGGTAATATTTGATTTGGGGAAATTATGAAAAGGTTGTTTAATTTGGGGGTAATGTGTTTCCTTGTTCAATTGGATGTCCCTAAAATAATCAAGAGCAGTTCTAATAGTCCGTTTGAGTTGTTATCGATAGAGGCTTTGAGCTATAGAAATGTGGTTAAGTTTGCTACTTTTGTATCTTGGTTGAGTACTGCACTTTTGTATGTTTAAGTCATGAAGTTTTGAAATGATGTTCAGGTTGGTTAAACAACACTACCACGGCTTGTATGAAATGAATCAAGGTTCATTTGGACATTGTATTCAAATTCAGGATTTCATTTCAATTAAGTTACAATTTCACTTGCTTAGTTCACGCATTCTGAAGTTTAATACGCTTCACATGAAATTGAGATTCTTTTCTTTTGATATGGAATTTACCGTATGAAAGTGGCATGTATGATAATTTAATTTAATTTCAATTAATTAAATTGGGTTCACGACAAAATCTCATGAACTTGTAAGTTAAATTGACATCTACCATATTTTACTCGAAGATTGGTTAAGTAGATATCAATATCCTCAGCTTTAATTTTCAAGTTAATAATAATGCATAATCTAAACAACAATATTTCTTTTATGATCCTTGTTGTCATTTAGCCTAAGTTCTGTTAGGACCGCATATTAGTGGGGAGTGTGGGGACAAATTTGGGACAAGTGTTTTTCATGTTTTGGTAATGGAGAGAAATGTAGGAAGGACACACGTATTCTTGGAGGTTGATGTTTGAAGTATGCAATTCTGTGAAGGACATCAGAGGTACATCTCGACTTGGTGCTCCGTGACTAGTCCTAATTGGTCACTCTTTGTTTTCAAGTTGGCACCGAAATGAACATTGTCCTCTTTTTCACAAGATTCATGTATCCTGTTCTGCATCGGTGAGGTTGTAACATACTCCCTCCATCCCAAAATGAATGTCCACTTGGGATTTATCATTTTGAAAAGATTGATTTTGATAGAAAAAAATCATAAACATTCTTGCTATTCACTTTAAAAAATTTAGTTTTGCAAAAATATGATGAACTATATAAAAAGATGGAAAAAAAAAAAGATTTAGGGACAAAGTTATTAGAAGGTTAAGTTTCAAAAGGTCATTCATTTTGGGACAAAACAGGAAATTCAATTTGGGACAGAGGGAATATCTTGTTTATGATGAAATGTAGTCATAAAGAGTGAGAGGAAAGGTGCAGTGACGTGTATTAGGGGTGTACTTTCTTTCATGTTTTAATGACAGATTTAAAAAGCCTAAATTCTGTTAGGTGCAGTCTTTTGGGTCGAAATGATTTGATCGTTTTTAGGGCTAGTGTGTGCATTGTTTTTTCCTTTTGACTGTCTTAGGTGATTTTGTTTTCAGTATTGGTGATTTTGTTTTCAGTATTGATAGTTGGGAATTTTGGTGTTCTGTGTGAAGAAAAAAAATGAGATTTGATAAAATCCCCAAAGAAGAGATCTTATGTATGATTTCTATCTTTTCATTTTTAAGACACAATAATATGTCACTTGGTGATGTTGTATAAGACACATTTTTTAAGCAGACCTGGATATGTTAGATTACTTTGTTTTATTAACCTTTTTCTCCTCAGTAAATACTTGAACACATGATAATATTTTACTAGATCTGTCTGCAGCACAAACTGGAAGCAGATAATCATCGTTTCATGAATTGTCCATTCAGATACTGGGCAACCAAGGTTTAGCACTCTTGGCTTATAATACCGTAATTTGAGTAATACTCCCTCTGTCCCAAAATGATCTTTCCACTTGTTTGGTTGTTAATATGAAGGTACTTTGAGCAATAAATTTAGGTTCATTTAATTATCTTAATGAAAATTTAAAACTTGTTATTGATACACCATAATAACTACTATTGATAACAATTTTGAGATGTTCATTAGGACAATTAAATTAATCTAAAATTATTTTTCAAAGTATCTCCGTAATAACAACGGAAAAAGTAGGAAGATCATTTCGGGGCGGAGGGAGTATCAGTCATTTCCACCACTACTAAAGAGGCTCTGGAGTCTGGAGCTGAACAATCATCAGCAATCTGGTATTTTTAGAACCAATCAACATGTTACCTTTATCAATCTGCCAGTAACCCCATTCGAGTTAAGAGTAACATGAGAAATTATTAGCACCAAATGAACTCCCCATCTTCAGCATGACTGCGTTAACCAAATGAGAATAAAAAGCAGTTGAATAAAGCATTGTATGGGCGTTTTAAGGAATTTCCATGTCTCTCTCATCCATTTCTAAGTCTAGCCACATCTCGAATTGCACAAGAGATCAGTGTTTGTCGTTGTTTACTATGTCTTGACTGTACACCTTCTTGTATGTCTTACTGTTTTGGGATACTATGGTTAGTTTACTTACTATATGTCTACCCCCACCCTGTTTATTATTATTATTTTTTTTTTGGTTGATATTGATGGTGTGAATAAGTTGACAGCAGTGTCTGCGTCCAATAAACTAAGAATGAGTTTTTTCTGGTTTGTTATTATTTGTGCTAGTCTTGTGAAAATAATCATATCTTTCTGTTTTTGAACATTAGAAATGTCTTGGGGGCTTTAGATGGGATATACATCAAAATGAGGGTACCCATGGTAGATAAAGCTAGATATAGAAAGGGAGAAATCTCTATGAAAGTTTTACGGGGCTTTTTTTTTCCCTTCCTTTTTGATAAAAGAAGAATTTTATTAGAAGGAAAAGAAGTTCAACTACTTGATTATAGTGTTTTTTTAGCTTCGGTGCTTTATTTCAACTTTTTTGTTTTCTTTTGTTGTGCTGCCTTGTATGAGCTTGTTTATGTACTCTGTTTCAACTTATAGCACATGAAAATTATAAGTTGCTGAGCTAGAGTTCTAAGTCATGCTGAGATTTAAAGTTAAACTGAAAAGCAGAAAATCTTAGATGGTTAGTCCAAGTATAACTGTATACGGAGTAGTAATCAGCTCATGAGTCTTTTGTGTTTGTACGAGTTCTTTTCTTGGGAATATTGTCAAAAATTTATCTCGTTTGAGAATAACAAGGGTACACCCAACAAAATTCTTGCTGGATGGTTTGAATGAGATGTGAAACAAGTGTAACTGACTTAAATGCATGTTTCTGATTACACAGCTTTCTAGGTCAAGGCAAAATCGCATCATTGATCAAAAAATGCTGGGTGTAACAACTCAAATTATCTGCATTCTGCTTTATATGGCAAGGCTAGACGTTAGTCATGGAAATTTGTTAGTATTCTTTCATGTTCATTCTGTTTGCGATAGAATATGTTACGAAGACAATTTTTGTTTTTTTTATTTATTTTCATTACAAATTTAAAAGTCTCACTCGAGAGAACTACAGGAATAACAACAAAGTGTTGAATGTTGGGGAGGAGCTACGGGAGGAAACTTTACCATTACATATGGGATCTCGACTTTACCAACTTCAAGGTCTGAAACTAAATACGTGGTATGAAGTGAAGATATCATATCCAGCTTCTGTATGTATAATACTCCTTCTATCCCATGATAAATGTCCCACTTTCCTTTTTAGTCCTTCCCTAAATAAATGTCGTAAGGAAACAGTCTCAGTGGGGTGTTATGTACAAACAAGTAAAACAAATTCCTTAAAAATGTTAACAAGTCAAATGCGACATTTATTATTGGACGGAGGGAGTATGTCATCTTCCTGTTGCTTGTTCAACATTTTGTGGTTGAAAGTTTTCCTCATTCTTATTGGATAACAGATACCTGCTAGCTTCTCTTTGGAACTACGTAGAGGTTATTCAGACCTGGGTCTGAAACATCAAAGGAAATTGCTGAACACTGAAAAGCTGATTTTCAAGAATGATGGAGAAGAATTTCTTGGCGACCAGGTATGGGAATGCCTTTAAATATTGTACTGTTTACCTTCATTTTAGATTGCTGAAAGTGACTGAATAATTTTTGTACAGAGCGGAATGTATGTCCTGGTGACTGTGGAGCCCGCTGGTGTAGTTGCAATCGCGAATGGACATGAGAGGGAATATGTCATCTTTAATATAGGTAACTGGTTACTCTTTCTGGACATGAGGTTTCTTCATTGTCTTGATTTATATAGTCCCCTCTCCCAGTCACACACACAAACACAAACACAAACACAAACACAAACACACACACACAAACAAACACAAACACAAACACAAACACAAACACAAACACAAACACACATGCACACACCGTCCTTGACTTATAGCTGTTAGCTTCTGGTCACTACTAGAAAAGAAAGCATTAGGGTCAGTCAAATGTCGACCTAAGAAGTCTGTTTACCGTCGTAAATAGTATTTAGGCTGGCTTATAGGACGGGACGTGAGTGTCCTAATAAACTGAATGTACGCTCGCTAAAAATTAAATGAGAGTCGCCACGCCGTTTTAAAGGAAAACATTGAAAACCTTTTTGAAAAGAGAAAATGGGTTCGGGGGTCAGATTACGTGTTGGGAAGAACCGAGAGTTCACCCAACACGCCTCATAAATGAATCTTTCAATGTTTCAACATCCAAATCATTCAAACGTGTGCAAATTGTGTGAGACAATATGTGATAAAATGCATTTTAATGCTTTGCTTTATTGATGAAATGAGAGAATTACATCTTGTGAACCACTTGGTGCGGGGGGTCACATCCCGATTACAACGCAATTGGACAGATTACAACTGAAAATGTCCTATGTAAGTGGCCTGTTATGTCGCACGACACAGGACCAGGCATGGCCAATTGTGTCATGCGACACATAGGGCCATTTCCAGAGGACTTGCACACTTCAGCTTACAAGGGAAACGAGAATGAACAACTGAGATCAATTAACACAGAGTTGGGTCACAAGAGCTACGATGTTGAGATTATCACCTAAGAGAGTGTGGATATAGAGAATTCATACTCATCTTAGGGACGAAACCAAACACATCAACATCATTCGAAATCATGGATTGAAAATAATTTAAAATTCAAATACAAAGATTAAAAAAATACAAACTAGTAATATTTGTCCCCATTGCACCTCTTCTTGTCTTGCTCTCCAACGAATTGAAAATAATTTAAAAAATTGGCTCATAAAATGCGCCAAAAAATTTGGTGGGAAATTATGTTGTTTATTATAGCTGAAATAAATAAATATAATAATATATTTTCATAACGCAACCCTAGTATGCTAATGGGATTTAATTTACTAAAACAACTCCAAGACAATCATACACAATATGATAACTAACTTCAAATCAATTTATTAAAAAATGTAATTGTATGTGCATCATTCAATCGCATACAAATTCAAATGCAAAGATTAAAAAATACAAACTAGTAATATTTGTCCCCATTGCACCTCTTCTTGTCTTGCTCTCCAACGAAACTCAAATTCCATTACTAGAAAAGAACCTGAAAAATAACAAAAATTGTATTAATATAAGAATCTTAATAAAATAAAATTTCCTTTTGCATTTCTCTTAATCTATTATTTAGGGGCATATAACAACCATGGACAAGTCTCTCATTAGAAATGTTAACTAATAACCTAGGAACTTATCTAGATAGTATAATGAAGAACTTGAACAGAGCTCTAGTTCAATAATGAGTATAGTCTAACAACAATCAATGAAGAACAAAAACTAGATATATTGGCTGCAATCGAAAGCTTGTTTGCATCAAAGGGTTGAGGTCAAAGTGAGTTAATCCATGTAATTTACATCATTGGAAGTGTACAGAAAAAGACATGAAATAACAAGTGCACTTGCAACAATTATATATCTTAGGTAGCCACTGCCACAACATTTACGATCATCTCAGCGTACAACTGTTCAGAGAAAAGAAAGTTCTTGACACAATTGAGACGACACAAGAAGTTTCATGATTTTTTTTGCTCAAAACTTAATATTGGATGTACAAACCTTGAGTTAATTCAGTTATTAGCTTATTGTGCTGGACTTATTAACATACAAATAGAAAAAAAATACTGTAGTGGATAGTGAAATGCTTACCTATTAAAGCTTTCCTAGTGCAATAGTGGTAGGATCTGCAGAAACCTACTTGCCCACATAGTTTAATTGCTTTATGGAGCTCTTTTAACTGTCCATATTTGGGTTTCCGGGTCAAACCTGAAGATTTTTTGGAGTCTGATTAGTTTCACAAATTTTAGAGCACAAAACAAAGTTAAAATGTGAGCTACATACTATGCATCCTCCTCCTTGCACATCACCCATGGTACTCATGTTTTGAGCACAACCACGTAGCTCAATTTATGTATGCCTCGCCCGCAACTCTTAAGGACCCTTCTTTGTGTCCCATTAACAAAAAAAAATAAAATAAACACACACTTAATATAACTTCCGGCCAGTAGTGGTCGAACAGAAGAGTGGTATTCGGTCAGTACTACTGCCGAACTTTTTGAATAGTTCGGTCTAGCCGAACCTTTGTAACTTGGGCAAAAAAAAATTTAAATTTTTCAGGCTATGATTTGGGTAAATAAATATTTTAAAATTTTTCAGGCTATGATTTGGGTTCATAAATATGACTTCCAGTTAATTGGGCAATTTTTTTAAAAATATTTTAGGCTATTATTTGGGTACATAACATTGTTTCGAATCTTACTCTGCACCATTATTTAAATATTTACTGCAAACATGAGAAATTGTTCCAAACTTGATAAGTTTTTCAATGACATAATACAAAACTAATCGAGTTGTACAAACATTACAAACACCAAATACAAAAGTAAAAATAATTGTTCATACATTATTTTAGAGAAATAATACAAAGACCAAAAAATACAAATCTAATGTCTTATTCTTATACCTTGAGAAGTTGATGGCGTTGATGAGATTTGAGTTGATGCGAGTGCTGTAAAGATGACTTCCATAGCCTCCTGTGCATTAATCGAGTGATCTCTGTCTGTCCATCTTTCAGCAATAGGTATCATCACATGTCCCGGACATTCATGATCATATCCCACGGATTTGGGGCAACAACTTCAGTGGTCCTCCTGGCAGCGTGAGCCCTCTCAGATTTGGGGTGCACAATAGGTTGGGAATAAGTAGCGTACCATTGCAGATAATCATTTGCAGTCTCTTGTGGCACTCTACATTTTCGGAGTGAGCATTTATCGAGGCAATGTGACTTCCAGAAAGAGAAATATTGGGCAAACATGATCCACCCCACCAAAGATTTCTTATCTGCTCTCGGCATCCATAGTCCAATTATAGTGCTTGATATTGTTTGCAAAAACTCAAACTGTCTCATGACCCGGTCAGGAAGATGTGGCTCCACGACATTATCGGCAACTATGGATCCTTGATATAGAGCGGCTCTAGGAAAAGGATATTGAGTACGAATACCTTCATACGACATCCAAATCACCTACAAATAAAAACATAAAAAAAATATTAATATAGTTTTATTTAAAAAATCAAAAATACATGTGAAAAATACTATATAAATAATACTTACCTCCGTGCCCTTGATTCTGTCAATATATTGCCTCTTAACTTGCGCGGAGACAATGGTCACTGGTTGAGCCCTAGGTGGTAGCCACTTCAATGTGAGCGACAAATTTGGTAGATAAGAGCTGTTGAAACCGTTCCTAAACGCAAGGAACCTCTCATAAACTCATGCCTCCAACAAAGTTAAGTACCTGGAAATCTGATGACATTTCCATCTCGATCCTTTTCCTAGTTGTCGGTACAGATAAGCTAACACTACGGCTCCCAAGCATAATCCCTAATTGCCCGCTCGTCTCTAAATTAATCGAGGTAGCTCGCACTGACACACGTCCCGGTCTTATCCGAGAAAATTGTGCACCCAGATAAATATAACAGAAATGCCTTAGCAGCACAGATCGCTTTTTGGGGGTCTGAGGAGTACAAATTAGGGGAGAACTTTGTTCTCAGCTATTACAGATTCACCAATGCCCCTTTGGCAGGTATTTCATCTTTAGCCACTTTTTTTGGGACTCTCAAAACCTCAGCGACTTTATTAAGAGGTGGCTGACTAGAATAATCGGGACTCTTAAACAAGCGCTGACCTACGACCAGAAGCCTCGTAAGATAAGACACTTCCAGTGATGGTCATCTCCCCAATGACATATGGAAACTATTAGTTTTCGGGTGCCATCGCTTAACAAAAGCGTTAACCAACGTTTTATCCACGTTGTCATATGCTCCACTCAGTAAGCACAAAATTCCGAAGTTATCAATAATATTTTGAACTGACTCAGACATATTATCAAGATCCAACTTTCATTTTTTCAACTTCTCGATATGATTAATACATTTTAATGTATGATCATCTTTACCCTCACATACATATTTTGCAACGTGTGTTTCGTAGAAAATGAGTAAAGATTTGTACCTCGGGCCACCGGGAAAAGAGATTTCACCCTCACCTCCCTCGATGTCATCCTCATCTTCCGGGTCACTATAATTCTTAGACCTAGGAACATTCATCTGAGGTGAGGTTTCCATATTATCCACATCGTAATTGTACACTGAATATCTGCTCATATTCTTCTTCATCGTACACCGAATGTCGAGGATCAACATATGCATCCCCAACTCACTCAGCATCAAGGTTTTGCGTAGATTGCCCTTGATTACGTGAGTTTTCGTCTTGCTTTCTAGCGGAATTAGTTGTACGTATTCTTGTGAACATCTGATTAACTGCAAATAAAACATCAAAAAATCAAACTTAATACAATTTCATATCATATCAAACTTAAACACTTTACACCACATTTTCATCATTTTAATTTCATAAAATGATATTTACAAGCTCAAAACATCAATATTAACATGAAATCCACATCTAAGCAATAATTGGTGAGTCATATCATATTGTAAAAGTTCGGCCAGGAGGGTTGAAAAAAGTGAAAAAATTTCGGTCGGGTGTGCCTGAAAAATGTGAAAAAATTCGGCCGGTGTGGCTGAAACAACTTAAAAAGTTCGGCCAAGTGTGTGACTGAATTTTTAGCAAAGTTCACCGGGTGTTGCTGACTTTTTTAGCAAAGTTCGGCCACTACTGCCGAACAGATCCATAAATTCGGTCGGTACCGGCCGAATCCCTTGAACACAGAATTTTCTATGAAATTTAACCCAAAAATTATCAAATTGAAACATAAATCGTACAAATTAAAGGATAGGAAGTAATTTCCGAACGAATTGAACCAAAATTACCTTGTTTTCCAATGTTTGCCATCTTGATTGAAGTTGAAATTGATTTGACTCTTCTTCTTCTCTTTCTCTTTCCAAAATCTGAATTTCTCTCTCTTAAAACAAGTTCTTTCTTTTTGTTTTTTTTCTCCTCTCTCAATCTGATTTTCTCTCTTTCTATCTCTAAAAATCAGTGGGTGGGTGAGGATGAGTGAGAGATTAAATGTGTTTGGGGGTTAATGGGTGTGGGTGGGTGGGGATAAGGGAAAGGGGTATAAAGGGAAAGAGGGGTTTATTTTAATTTTTTGGGGGTGGGTTTAATGTTACGGGTTTACTCAATAATTTTACAAGTCTATATAACAATCCTCTAAAGTAAAAGGAAAATTCAATGATTGAAACAAAAATGGGGATTTTGCTGGAGGGGGGGGGGGGAAACTTGACATTGTCAGGAGAAGGCTCATAAATATTAAAAAAAAAATCATAGGTGTCCAGTTTCATCTAATTTTGGTTGAAGGAGAATAAGATCTACTCTCTCCATCCCAAAATGAATGTGCAAAAACTTTTCTGAGTTGCTCTTGATCAATAGCAAACTTGAATATTTTTTGGATATTTATTTTGGGACAAAGGTTGTAATAAGCAACAAATGATTGGATAAAACTAAATTAACATCAATCACAATTGAATTATAAATATTTGTTAGTGTATTTACAAAGAGGAATAAAGCCTATGAAGAGGGGGATTACCTCGTTGAGTGAAGAATCACATAATGAGATGAAATCAAACGGCCATGAACATGATGAGATCAAACTTCCATAAGCAAGATGAAATCGAGTGCAGAATGGCACGAACAAGATGAAATCAAACCGTCAGAAACATGATAAAATTCAACGGCTTCTTGGAATATTAAGGTTTATGGCCGCTGATTCGATAAAGAGAGGAGTTAGAGAGAGGTAGTGGGGGAGGGCATGAACGTGAGAGTAGACAGAGGAGAGGAGGAGGTGGGCATGAGAAAAGGTAGGGTTTGGTTTTTTTTTTTTTTTTTGTTTGTTTTTTTCTTTTACGCTGATTTGGGCCGCTTTTTCACCACCGACCTTGCGTCTTAACAAGGGTATTGCGTGTGGGCTGACTTATTTAGTGAATAATAAGGTCCAGTTAATTTGCACGTCCCTAAAAAGGTAGTCCCTAATTTTATTTTTTTTTGTAGTGTGCCTTGTGGAATTTTATGGTTGAGTTTTGATAAAATAAGAAGACTCAAAAGTATATTATGTATTATTTATGTCTCTAAGTTTACATAAGTTAGAGACTAATATTTATACTCAAAGCATATGAGCCTAATTCTATTAGGATTTTAACAAATCTCTCCTTATTCTAATAGTAAATACTTCTAATTGAAAATACTTCTAACTAAGGTAACTTTCCTAAATTGGCTCATTACCAACTTAGGTAACTAAATATTTTTTTTTCTTGAGAATATCTCTCAAATATAATGTGAAGATAATAAGATATCTTCACAATATCTCAACTCCCCCCCTCAAGTTGGAGGATCTACAACGTAGATACCCAACTTGCCAAATAAAAATTAAAACGATAAAAAAAAAATTCTTTCACTTCAACATGCAACATCTGCACCAAGTTCTTCCTTTTTCGTGTTGCAGTTCAATCAACCTCGAGTTCGTCTTTTTTTTTCAATCTTTTTTTTTCAACAACAAAAATTTGTTCCAATATCTGAAAAGTCATCCACATCAGGTCTTCTTTCTTCAATTCCGCATAATTTGTGCTCACACATGTCTTCTTTTTCTTCAATCTCCGTTTTTAGGGTGAACGACACTTAATCATCGTTTTTATAGTGAACGACACTCAATCATAGTTTTTATAGTGGACGACACTCGATCATCGTTTTTATAGTGAACGACACTCGATCATCGTTTTTATAGTAAACGACACTCAATCATCGTTTTTATATTGAACGACACTCGATAATCGTTTCTTCAAGGGATAGTGACGGTGGTTTAATCAAAGGGATAAATCAACAATTGGAACCATAGGTTTTCGTTGCGTAAGCGAATTGGGTAATCATGTAGGAGACATTAACGATAAGTTCACCATGTCACAATTTTCCCCCTCAAAGAGAGAATGTGACAATGATTATTCAAAAGTATAGAAATATGATTTCAAGTTTGAAATGCTCTGATACCATGATAGAATATGGAGAGCCCAAAATATATATTATGTATTATTTCTGTCTCTAAGTTTACATAAGCTAGAAACTTTTATTTATACTCAAAACATATGAGTCCTAATTCTATTAGGATTCTAACAAATCTCTCCTTATTCTAATAGTAAATACTTCTAATTGGAAATACTTCTAAGTAAGGTAACTTTCCCAAGTTGGCTCATTACCAACTTAGGTAACTAAATATTTTCTTTTCTTGAGAATATCTCTCAAATATAATGTGAAGATATTGTGATATCTTCACAATATCTCAACTAGTTTCTAACGCTACACACACACACGACCCTGACTTACAGATGTTAACTTCTCGTTTTGTGGAAATTTTGATGTTTGATTTTCTAACGCTACACAAACACACACACACACACATCCTTGACTTATAGATGTTAACTTCTAGTTTTGTGGAAATTTTGATAGTTGATTTTCTAACGCTACACTCGCTCACGTCCTTGACTCATAGTTGTTAACTTCTAGTTTTTGGAAATTTTGATGGTTGACTTTATAACGGAACACACACACGTCCTTGACTTATAGCTGTTAACTTCTAGTTTTGTGGGAAATTTTGATAGTTGACTTTCTAACGCTACACACACACGTCCTTTGACTTGTTAACTTCTACAGTTCTAATCCCTTTGTCCCTAAAGAATGTCGGAAAAAAAAATCAAGTTGCTCTTTATCAAAAGCAAATTTGAAAAAAAAATAATTGGCATTCATTTAGGCGTGGAGGGAGTAGTTTTTTGATGGTTGACTTTCTAACACTACACACACACATCCCAGACTTTTAGCTGTAAACTTCTCGTTTTGTGGAAAATTGATGGTTGACTTTCTAACGCTAGTGTGATCCTCTTGATGGCAGTTTGTGATGAGCTATTGTTAGGCATCCCTCACAAAGCCTGGTGGGTCGTAATTCTGGTGGTTCTTTGCTTGGGTTTCGCATTGGTGATCCCATCTTTTCTTCCATCATTTATTTTATGCATAGATCGCAAGGCCAGAGTCAGCTAACCGGCTTGTTTCAAAGGAGGATTCTTGACTTAATTCTGCTGTTAGTGTGTGTGTTTTTTTTTTTTTTTTTCTGTTAGTTCTTTAGTTTGTGCCTAGCATGCTTGCCTGTTGAAGGCTGACAGATATTAGTAGCAAGTTTATTTTTAAACAAATGTAAGTTCAATATTAAATATTATCTGGTGGGCTTTAAAAAGAAAGGAGTTTACAAGAAATATATTGATATTATAAGGACATTTATAATGGAGTTAGTATTAGTGTACGGATTGTTGGAAAGACAGAAGAGTTCCCTATAACGATTGGAGTGCATCAAGATTCTGCACTTAGTCCCTTTCTCTTTGCTCTGGTAATAGACGAATTGACGAGGTCAATCCAATATGATGTCGTTGTGTATGTTGTTTGCAAATGATATTGTTTTGATTGATGTGATAAAAGAGCATGTTGAAAAGAAATTGGAGTTGTGGAGACACACTTTGAAATCTCGAGATTTTAGATTGAGCCGAATCAAGTGTGAATATTTGGAGTGCAAGTTTAACAGAGTTGGAAACATGGAGGCAGGGGTGGTTACATTCGATGTAAAGATTGTCCAAGCTTCTGAGTGTTTTCATTATGTTGGATCTATTATCCAAAAGGATGGAGAATTATATAAAGATGTGACTTATACGATTAAAGCATGTTGGTTGAAGTGGAAGAGTGTCACAGGATTTTTATGTGATCTCGACATGTCCAATAGATTAAAGGGAAAATTTCTAGCGCATGACAATTAGGTCGACACTGCTTTATGACCGAATGTTAGGCCGTTAAACAGTGTCACGTTTATAATGTGCCGGAGATGTGTATGCTACGATGAATGTGTGAGTATATAAGAAATAATCGATGGATAAATGAGGTGATAAGGGGTAAATTAGGAGTTGCTCCCATCGAGGATAATGACAATGAGTGAGTATCGTCTAAGGTGTTTTGGTCATTTGAGGCGGAGACCGAGTGATGCATCGGTTAGAAGGCCTGAAAAGCGGATAAGTGATAAAATGACGAAAAATTGGGGAAGAATCAAGCAAACTTTGATTAGTGGGATTGAAATGAGAAATAGAGACCAACTATCCATAATTATATGCAAATTGTTTTTCGTTCTATTGCATATGCGATTTAGGTGTGATAGCACATGTAAGAGTGAGGTTTTATTATGTTGGAACATAGTCTATTTAGAAGATAGAAAACAAGCAATAATCACACAACACAAGAATATATGTGGTTCACCAACTTGGCTACGTCCACGGGCAGAGGGAGAGAATATTATTATCTTCTGAAAATCAATCGATTACAATCTATAATCTAATGCACGAATTCTTGGCAAAGAATTCCTGTCTGTGCAAACCCTATAAGGTAACTCAGTTGGATGACACAACAACAACAACAACAACAAAGCCTTAGTCCCAAAATAATTTGGGGTCGGCTAACATGAATCCTCATATGTCATCGTGAAAAAAAAAAAAAATAATAAATAAATAAATAAATAATAATAATAAAAAAAATAAAAATAAAAAATAAATAAATAAATAAATAAACAAATAAATAAATAAATAAACATACAAATCAAAATCAAAAAAATCAAAAAATCAAAATAAATAAATAAATAAATAAATAAATAAATAAAAAATAATAATAATAAAAAAAAATAATAAAAAAAAATCAAGAAAAAAAAAATCAACCCCCCACATGGATTTTTGCCCTCCACTCCGGCCTCTTCAACACCATACTTTCATCCACTCCAAGTAAACTCATATCCTTTTCAATTACTCTAATCCAAGTTTGTTTGGGTCTTCCCCTACCCCTCGCCATTTTATCATTTCTCCACTGTTCCGGCCTCCTAACCGGTGCATCACTCGGTCTCCTTCTCACATGTCCAAACCACCTTAGACGATTTTCCCTCATTTTATCCTCAATGGGCGCAACTCCTACTTTACCTCTGATCACCTCATTCCCCAATCGATCCTTTCTTGTATGACCGCACATCCATCGTAGCATACGCATCTCCGCCACATTCATCTTATGCACGTGACACTATTTCACGGCCCAACATTCGGTGCCGTAAAGCAATGCCGGCCTAATTGCCGTGCGGTAGAATTTTCCCTTTAATCTATTGGGCATGCCGCGATCACATAGAAACCCTGTGGCACTCTTCCACTTCAACCAACCTGCTTTAATCCTATGAGCCACATCTCCATCTAATTCTCCATCCTTTTGGATAATGGATCCAAGATAGCAAAAACTCGTAAGCTTGGATAATATTTCCATCAAATGTGACCGCCCCGCCTCCCTACTTCCAACTCGCTAAACTTACACTCCAAATATTCGCCTTGCTTCGCTAATCGAAAACCTCGAGATTCCAAAGTGTGTCTCCACAACTCCAATTTACTTTCAACCCCCTCTCTTGTCTCATCAATCAGCACACTATCATCTGCGAACAGCATACACTTTGGTATATCATTTTGGGTGACCTCGTCAATTCGTCCATTATCAAAGCAAAAGAAAGGGGCTAAGTGCGGAACCTTGATGCACTCCAATCTTTATAGGGAACTCTTCAGCCTTCCCAACACTAGTCTTTACACAAGTACTAACTCCATTATACATGTCCTCGATAATATCAATATATTTCTTTGAAACACCCTTCTTTGCTAATGCCCACCAAAGTACCTCTCTTGACACTTTATCATACGCCTTCTCCAAATCAATGAAAACCATATGCAAATCTTTCTTTTGATCCCGATATTTCTCCCTGATTTGTCTCATAAGATATATTGCCTCCATAGTCGATCTTTCGGCATAAACCCAAATTGGTTATCCGAAATATCCACAATTTTTCTCACCTATGTGCAATCACTCTTTCCCAAAGTTTCATAGTATGGCCCATTAGTTTGATCCCCGATAGTTGGCACAATCTTGGACATCACCTTTATTCTTATACAAAGGAATCGTAGTACTCTTCCGCCACTCCAATGGCATTGTGTTAACTCTCCATATCTTGTTAAATAGCGTTGTTAACCAATCTACTCCCTCTCCCCGAAACATCTCCAAACCTCAATTGGTATACCATCCGGTCCAACGGCTTTCTTCAATCTCATCTTTTTCATTGCCATTTCCACTTCACTCTTTCGAATTCTCCGCATAAAATCTCGATTAACCATACTCGAAGAGATATTTAAATCTCCAACATCCCGCTCTTGACCGCCATCAACAAGTTATCAAAGTACGAACTCCATCTATCTTTTATCTCTTTATCTCCGACTAAAACTCTTTGGTCTACATCCTTCACACATTTAACCGTCCCAATATCTTGTGTCCTCTTATCCCTCATACGAGCGAGTCTGTAGATGTCCTTTTCCCCTTCTTTTGTATCCAACTTATCATAAAGTTTCTGATTCACCTTTGCTCTTGCGTCTCTTACTGCTTTCTTAGCATCTCTTCTAGCTTCCTTATACTTCTCATAGTTCTCGTCACTCCTACATTTCTCCAATAATTTGTAGCATTCTCGCTTGCCCTTTATTGCTTGTTTTACTTCCTCGTTCCACCATGATGTGTCCTTACTTGGTGGCCCATTTCCTCTAGATTCTCCAAGGACTTCTTTCGCCACCTCCTTTATGGTATGTACCATCTTAGTCCAAGTCGAATCTATATCCATATCCTCCTTATTATCCGACCAAATACCGGTATCGACCATCTTAGCTACAAATTTCGGTTGATTCTCCCCTTGAAGTCTCCACCACTTGATTCTAGGGCCTACCTGTGATTTTCTCTTCCTCGAAATTCTCTTACTTCGAAAATCAAGTACCACCAGTCTATGTTGAGTTGCTGTGCTCTCACCCGGAACAACCTTGCAATCTGTATAACTCTTTCTACAAGTATTTCTTACTAAGAAGAAGTCAATCTGACTCGCATTACCTCCACTCTTATAGGACACCAAGTGAGATTCTCTCTTCTTGAACCAAGTGTTCATTATACTCAAGTCATATGCCAACGCAAAGTCCAGGATACTATTTTCTGCTTCATTCCTCTCTCCAAAACCAACTCAGTTGGATGACGTTAAATTTTATTAACAAAATGAACCAACTCACTAAATAAAATAATAATCACTTGTCATGTCTTGGTAATTTCCAAAAAAGCAATTTTTGGCATTAGCAAGATGTATACATAAGCACATAGCTCAATGCACTTTTGGTCATTTTTTCCAGTAAAGCACTTTTGGTAAGAATCTCTGCATGATCACCTTAAACCTCCATACAGTAACCCCAATTGGCACAAACGAAACCGATCGCCTAGCGCTAAAGGCCATCAAGTCAAAGATTGTGAGTGACCCTGAAGGTGCTTTGGGGTCGTGGAACGATTCTCTTCATTTCTGCCAATGGGAAGGTGTAACATGTGGTCGGCTCCATAGGAGAGTCACTTTTTTTGGATCTTTCCTCCAAAGGTTTTAGTTGGTTCTTTGTCTCCGTTTGTAGGAAACTTGAGCTTCCTCTGGGTGATAAATCTTCGGAACAATACAATTGAAGGCGTAATCCCTACCGAAATAGGCCGTTTATTCAGATTGGAGCAACTAAGATTGATGAATAATTCCTTTGAAGGAAATGTTCCGGCTAATCTTTCAAACTGTACCAACCTAAAATGGCTTTCGGTAGGCAACAATAAGCTTGTTGGGACAATCCTACACGAAGTTAGTTCTCTGTTGTTGAAGCTTGTAAATCTTAGTATTCACAAAAACAATTTCACAGGAGAAATACCTCCTTCCATTGGGAATCTCACTTCTCTTGAAGTAATTTCTGCATCCGACAATCATCTTGGAGGAAGCATTCCATATGTCATTGGTCAGCTAGTTCTTCTTTTTATTTTCGGATTTTTATTAATTAATTTTTGAGTTTCAAAAAGTCAATTTTCATAGATTTATAATTTGTGAAATCAAAAGGTTTTTAACAAAAATTCTTAAATGTTTCCCTAGCTAAATGTACTTATGAAATTTCTATTATTTTGAAGTTCAATTTTATTTGAACTTGATTTTCAAAATTGAAAATCCAAAGTTTTCGGATATTTCAGTAGTTACTTTTAGTTATTTCTATTATTCAAAAAATAAAATTAAAAAAAAAAAAAAAACTTGCCGGATTAAATTTATTGTGAGAGGTTGAGATAGGGATAAATTTTTACCTTTTTAAATTCAAATTTGTTACAATTTTTTTTTTTTTTTTGTGTAAAAGGTTTTTAAATTTAGTGATAAATATGAGTTGATTTTTAAGTTGTCAAATCTCTCATATTTTATCTCTCTATTCTCCTTAATTACCCACCTTCCTTCATTAGCTCCATTCACCGTCATCTCTCACCTCTTCATCTCTCTCTCTCTAACAAAACCTTCCATCTTCGTCTTCCTCTTTCCCTTCAGAACATTAAGATCTATAGAAGAACTTCTCCGCCAAACCTCACCACCAAAGCTTCCGCCAACCATCATCAAAACCGCCCCAACCAAAGACAGCCCTTATACACCAAAACCCCAAGGCCGAAACCACCCCCCTCTTAAACCACCATAACCCAATCGGCTCAAAAATCCTTTTGACCGAAATCCTAAAACTTTCTTGTAACTCAACCCTCTCGGCTCAAAAACCCTTTTGACCGAAACCCCAATTTTTTTTACAAAAACTCTTTGACCGACACGTGAGGGGTGAAACCCCTACTTGTACAAGGTGACTCCACGTGCTCGTCTCACACGTGAGGGGTAAAACCCCTACTTGTACAAGGTGACTCCACGTGCATAACCCCTACTTCAAAATCCCTCGGCTCAAAAACCCTTTGACCGACACGTGAGGGGTGAAACCCTTGCTTGTACAAGGTGACTCCACGTGCTCATTTCACATGTGAGGTGTAAAACCCCTACTTGTACAAGGTAACTCCACGCGCATAGCCCCTACTTCGAAACCCACCTCGGAAAACACTAAACCTCTCTCCCTAACCCCACCGTCTCCGATGTAGTCATGCTCCAACCTATCACCACCTCAGATGCGAGGAACCACATCTCTTTAGAAACGACACACATGTCCGGGAACACTTCTTCAACTCGTCATCAAACCCGGTTCATCTCATCACTCTCCAAGATTGGACTTATCCAAAGACCGTCTATCTTGCGGGGGCATATTAGGAATATAATATCATTATATTCAAATATATATTGTAATAAATAGATTAGGAAACATAATTCTTGTATTAGATTAAGAAACACAATCTTAGAAACCTTCTCCTTCTAGGAGATTCCTCATTGTAATCATATAAATATGTATCTCTAGCATCATAATCAAATGAGTCATTCAATTCAATTCCCCTCTTCCATGTTTTGATTGACTTCGTCTAACCCTCATTTATTCTTATAGACATCACCCGCGGCAACACTATCCGCAACACTACGACGGTAAAATGAAAACTATAAAAAAATAAGTCATACACCAGGAAATTGAGAACTAGTCAAGGACAAAGGCCACCTTGGTTGCATAAGTTCCTACCCCCTGAGTAGGGCCAGGAAGAGAGAAACAAAAGCCTACAAGTTGTAAGGGTAGCATCATGAGGGCAAACCCTCACATTCTTAATATTGTATACTAAACTAAAAAAAAATAAAAATTGTTATACACGAGAATAGTAAGGGAGTTAATGTGAGTATGACAAGTAGGTTACAATGATTAATAAAATTTCCATTTTGGGCTTTTGCAGTTTTAAGTGGTACACCTAAAACGACAAATTTTAAAATTTGAAATGAGTCTGAGGGAGTACCTCTAAATTATCCTCCTTGGAACAACCAAGACCGCATTATTCAAATTCCGTGTTATAACTTTTTCTTCCTTTTTGAACAGCCAACAAGAGTTTGTTAATTTTAAAATGTTCATAATACCAAGAGAATTTTCTTGAAAAATAAAAAACACTCAACACCTAAATTTCTAGTCATCCACTAAACCCTTCTTGGGACCATTTAGCCTAAATAAATCCATGAATATAAGCAGAATTCATGATGCGTAAGGACTTCAATTTCTAAAGAAGCTGTGTGCAATGATTACCTTATTATTTAACTGAATAAATTCCGCACTTCAATTCCCAGTCTGACCGACCTTATTTGACTACAGGGAACATTTCCAGTCAACTGTTCATATTGTATAAGCAGAATCTTTGTTGTGGGCAATATTAAAATTCACAAAAATTTTGGCACAAATTGATCTGGCAGTAAATAATTAATGTATAGTGTGGCCTAGAATCACAATATCCAATCAAATATTGCCAAATCGATAACAAGTATTAGAATTTCATTTGAATAACTATTTAGTAGTTAATTTGATTGAACTTTGACCATTAACTAATGGAAAATCGATAGCAAGTTTTAGAATTTCATTTGAATAACTATTTTTTTCCTAAATGTTTGGTTATATATATTACGATCAAACTAACCGTTAAAAGTGAGACTATCTTTCATGGATGGGACAGGACAGGGGGAGTAATACGAAATTTCATGGCCTAGAATGTCCAAATTTTGATAAGTAGATTGTTATTAATTAAACTCACTTGTTAATGCACTCTCAGTGGCTGCCTTGTCATTTCTTGGTAATTTCCATAAAAGCACTTTTGGTATCTTAGCAAAACGTATGCATAAGCACATAGCTCAGTGCACTTCTTAGTGATTTTCCAGTAAAGCACTTTTGGTAAGAATCCAATCAATTCCTTACATTTCACTTTTATTTGACTACAGAATACATTTCACACCACCATTTATAGTTTGGATATATTCTGGACTCTGCATAGAATTTGTTAAAAATAATCCTAGCCTCATGAAAATGTTCAGGATATACATGCACTCCCTTTTCTTTTTCATGATCACCTTAATCTGCACTCATAACCTCCATACAGTAACCCCAATTGGCACAAACGAAACCGATCACCTTGCGCTGATGGCCATCAAGTCAAAGATTGTGAGTGACCCTGAAGGTGCTGTGGGGTCGTGGAACGATTCTCTTCATTTCTGCCAATGGGAAGGCGTAACATGTGGTCGGCGCCATAGGAGAGTCACTGTTTTGGATCTTTCCTCCAGAGAATTATCTGGTTCTTTGTCTCCATTCGTAGGAAATCTGAGCTTCCTTAGGGTGATAAGTCTTTACAATAACACATTTGAAGGCGTTATCCCTACTGAAATAGGCCGTTTATTCAGATTGGAGCAACTAACATTGTTCAATAATTCCTTTGGAGGAAATGTTCCAGCTAGTCTCTCAAACTGTACCAACCTAAAAAGGCTTTCGGTAGGCAACAATAAGCTTGTTGGGACAATCCTACACGAAGTTAGTTCTCTGTTGAAGCTTGTAATTCTTAGTATTCACGAAAACAATTTCACAGGAGAAATACCTCCTTCCATTGGTAATCTCACTTCTCTTGAATTAATTTCTGCATCCATCAATCATCTTGGAGGAAGCATTCCATATGTCATTGGTCAGTTAAAGAAGCTATGGTTTATGGGAATAGGCAATAATCAACTCCATGGTACAATCCCTCCGTCCTTTTACAATCTTTCTTTGCTCTCTATACTTTCAGTATAAATGACAACCAACTAGTTGGAAGTCTTTCAACAGACATAGGTTTGAAGCTACCAAAACTTGAACTCTTTCAAATAGCAAGCAACAAGTTTACAGGACTCCTTCCAGTCTCTATTTCCAATTGTTCAAAATTGACATTCATCAACTTAGGAGAAAACCGTTTCCATGGAAAAATAGCAATTGATTTTGGAATGATGCCAAACTTGTGGAATGTAGGTCTATTTGACAATGTTTTTGGAAGTGGGGAACCCGATGAATTGAATTTTATTGCCTCTTTGGTGAACTGTAGTAATTTGCAACATTTATTCTTTTTTGAAAACCAATTAAGAGGGCAGCTACCAAGTTGTGTGGGCAATCTCTCAATTCTACTTTCTCAACTATCACTTAGTGAAAATTCAATATATGGATCCATCCCTCCATCAATGATGAACCTAGTCAGTCTAGAGGCATTAGGACTGGATCATAATCAATTCACAGGCACAATTCCCAGTAACATTGGCAATCTCTGTAAACTACAAACATTGGACCTAAGTGAAAACAGTTTGATTGGTAATATAACTGAATCTGTTGGGAACCTGTCACTATTGTATGAACTATACTTAGACAACAACAAATTACAGGGTACAATACCAACAACTTTTGGAAATTGCCAAAAATTGATTCTATTGAGCATTTCGTCAAATAACCTCACAGGAAGCATACCAGGAGAACTTCTCGGACTTTCATCTCTTTCAATATCACTAGATCTTTCACTTAACCACCTTTCTGGATCACTCTCACTAGAAATCGGAAAGCTTCATAACTTAATGGAGTTGGATTTATCGGAGAACGAGTTGTCCGGTGAAGTCCCTAGCAGCATAGGTAGCTGCACTAGCCTGGAGAATCTATTCCTGGAGGGGAACTTCTTTCAAGGTTTGATACCTCAATCATTTAGCTCTTTAACTGGTATCCAGTACATTGATATTTCCTGCAATAACTTTTCTGGACAAATTCCAAGATTCTTGGAGAAATTCCAGTTAAAGCATCTTAATTTGTCATTCAACGACTTAGAAGGGAAACTACCAATGAACGGAGTTTTCACAAATGCTACTGCCATCTCAGTAGAAGGGAACAATAGGCTTTGTGGCGACTTGCCTGAACTTCACCTTCCTAAATGCAGCATCAAAAAGAGAAAGAATGGTAAAAAGATGTCGCTTGCACTCATAATTGTGATTCCAATAATCTGCTTGCTTGTTGGCCTGGCTTTGGCATCATGTTGTTTATTTCATTTGGAACAAAAGGGGAAACTAAAACACCATCATCAGGCCTGGCATTGAGGCAACAATTCACCATGTATTGTTATGAAATGCTCCTCAAGGCAACAAACAGGTCCTCCTCAGAAAACCTGATTGGTATGGGTGGTTTTAGCCATGTTTACAAAGGGGTACTTGAAGAGGATGGAATAACGGTTGCTGTCAAGGTACTAAACCTTGACCTTCAAGGAGATTCAAAGACTTTCATGGCAGAATGTGAAGCCTGGAGAAATATTCGACATCGTAACCTTGTAAAGATCATAAGTGCATGCTCCTCAATTGACTTTCAAGGTAATGATTTTAAAGCTCTGGTTTACGAGTTCATGGCTAACGGAAGTCTAGAGAGTTTATTACATCCAATTCCAGGAACAATGAACATAGAGAGTGAGATGCACGGACTAAGTCTTCTTAAAAGAATGAACATTGCCACAGATGTTGCTCATGCCATTGATTATCTTCATTATGTTGTGAATTTGGTGCTCCCCCGTTGCAATCTAGACAAAGAATCAATAAACCCACACACACAAGAAAGAAATAATCACACACACAAGAACACAAGAGTTGTTTACCCGGTCCATTCACCAACTCGTGAACTACGTCCGGGGGCAATTGCCAAGCCAATATGTATTCTAATATGTTGCTACACAACTGCAATATGTTCTAGGCCGAAATTATGCTTATATAGTTATACAAGGAAGCCCTAACTCAGTTTAAGAAGAGATCTAATCAAAATGGGAAACGAAATAAAACAGCTGCTGAAGAATCGGGCATAGCGCGGCCGCCCTCAAGGCCAGCGCGGCCGCCCTCGTCGACAGAGAATTTTACCCCCTCGTACGTAGCTTCAGCGCGGTCTCCCTCCACCAAGCGCGGCCGCCCTCGTCAACAGAAGTACCTCCGAGATTTTCCTCCTTGATCTCACCACCTCCGACTTAGGCTCCTCCCCTTCCTTGTAGTTTAGGATCCAATCCCAACAATCTCCCACCGGAGACTAAACTAACAAACATAAAATCACCCATCAACTCCCACCACGGAGTAAAGACCTTCGAACACATTTCCCCCATCCATATTGGCTTGACACTACCTCTCCTCTCCTCAAGTAATAAGGCGAGTTGAAACCAAGCGACGTTTCAACCTCTCCGTGTTAGATCGTTCTTGCCTCCCCAAATCAGCTTCTACCTTGATTTCTCCCCGCAAGTCTAACTTCGCCTTCTCCCTCCAGACCCACCTTCCTCGCAATGCTTCCCCTTGAAACTTGGACACACCTTTTTTCTTGCATCGTCTATTTTTGGTCTGAAACCGCTCTCTCGTTAGGGCACTTGGACTTCCACACCACGTTGATCAACTTTGAGTCCCCCCAACATACCGTTTCTTGATGTCTCCTTTTCACACCAACAGCCGGTTCTTTAGCCTCTTGCTCCCACCACCGGAACGAACATCGACATTGTAGGTGAGTACAACATCTTCCCCTTAACCCCACGAGCCAACACCTTAGCCCCTTTTGTGACTTCCCAAGACCCACCAACGAAAGAAACACCATACCCTTCACCGTCAAGTTGTCCCACGTAAATCACCATTCTCCTCAAATCCGACATGCGTCACGTTGTGTAGTCAGAAACAGCCCCAAGTAGGTGTCTTCATCATTACATCCCCCTTACCTTTGACCTTCAATGGCCGACCGTCACAAAGATAGACAACCCCAAAGTCTCCAGTTTTGTACCGAGCTTCATTGATTCCGCATCCCCACTAGCATTGACAAGAAGCTCCGAATCCAACACCCAATCTTCACCCGACTGCTCCTCTCCTAGTATTAATACATCTCCACCATCATCCACCACGTGTGCACCACCATCTTTTCTGGACAAATATAACTGATATGCCCCAATTCACCACAATTGTAGCACTTGACCTTTTTCCCTTTTCGGTCTTCCCCTATTTCTCTCCACCCTAATTTCCCCATCTACGGAAGATTCTCCCCTTTTCTCTTTCCTTCGCAACTCCTCTCTTGAAGGATGAGATCTCTAACCTCCGTATACACCAATGTCAGCTGACGTACTAATCGTTGTGACAAGAACCTCCCAACTATCGTGCAAGGACTTTAGTAGAAAATAAGCTAGCACTTCATCGGATAAAGTAATATCAACACTTTTCAATTGGTCCACCATACCTTTGAAATTGCCGATATGACTCGCTGTACGCCCTCTCGACATCTTCGCATTTGCAAACCTCTTTATCAAATGCACCTTATTGATATTCGACGGCTTCTCATACATGTCCCGAGCCGTTTGTAGCAACTCCACCGTTGTCTTGGCCTCCATAGCGTTCCGTGCAACGTCGTCGGTTAGGGCACTCCTTACCGCTCCTAACGCCTTCCGATCCAACGTCTCCCAATCCCCTTGTGACATGCCTTCGGACTTCTCCTTCAAGGGTCCATGAAGATCCTTACAATAAAGGTAGTCTTCAATCCTTGTCCTCCAAAACGTGAAATTCACACCGTTGAATTTATCGATTGAGTTCTTCATCTCGATTGCTACACCAAAATCCCCAAGAACGCGATTCAAAAAATCAACTAATGAAACTTTGAATCCTCCGAACCTGGCTCTGATACCAGTTGTTGTGAATTTGGTGCTCCCCCGTTGCAATCTAGACAAAGAATCAATAAACCCACACACACAAGAAAGAAATAATCACACACACAAGAACACATGAGTTGTTTACCCGGTTCATTCACCAACTCGTGAACTACGTCCGGGGGCAATTACCAAGCCAATATGCATTCTAATATGTTGCTACACAACTGCAATATGTTCTAGGCCGAAATTATGCTTATATAGTTATACAAGGAAGCCCTAACTCAGTTTAAGAAGAGATCTAATCAAAATAGGAAACGAAATAAAATAAGCATTGCCGAAGAATCGGGCATAGCGCGGCCGCCCCAAGGCCAGCGGCCGCCTCGTCGACAGAGAATTTTACCCCTCGTACGTAGCAGCCGCGGTCGCCCTCCACCAAGCGCGGCCGCCCTCGTCAACAGAAGTACCTCCGAGATTTTCCTCCTTGATCTCACCACCTCCGACTTAGGCTCCTCCTCTTCCTTGTAGTTTAGGATCCAATCCTAACACATTACCGGTGTGAAATTCCTATCTTGCACTGTGATTTAAAGCCGAGCAACATTTTACTTGATGGAGACATGGTCGCTCATGTTGGGGATTTTGGGCTCGCAAGGTTCTTCCTTCCAGAAGTTTCAAATATCAACCAAAGCAGCGCCCATTGGTTTCGAGAGGAACTATTGGTTATGCACCTCCAGGTAACCACTTTACTCAAGAACCCACAATCACAATCATTTATTTCTAGCTAATTAATTTTTACTAATTTTATGCCTTTGACCACCACTAAATTGTTCTTGAGATTTTGGCGTGAATCTTATATTTTGTCATCATCATGATTTGCAGAGTATGGTCTTGGAAGCGAGATGACAACAGAAGGAGATGTCTACTGTTTCGGTATAATTTTGTTGGATATGATGACCGGAAAGAGACCTACAGACAATATGTTCCAGAATGGCCTTAACCTTCGTGACTATGTTAGAAGGGCCTTGCCAGACAGTGTCATGGACATAGTAGACCCAATACTTGTGAAGGAAGAAGAAAATGAAACACATAATCCAAGATATGCAAAACAAAAGGTGGAGTGTTTAGTTTCATTTCTGAAGATTGGAGTTGCGTGCTCTGTGGAGTCAGCAAAAGACAGAATGAATATATCAGTGGTTGTTGATGAGCCGGCACAGATACCAACATCATTTCAAAGCACGAAATCTCAATAGCGAGGTAAGAAGTCATTTCTCAATTTTAGACTTATTTAATTATTTTATCTAGGCAATTACAGCTCGTAGCGCTCGTAGTAGTTTATGTAGGTACTTCTTGAAGCGCATCCAAGAAGAGTTCAAACAAGTTTTTGTTGTCTGATATCTTCCTCTCTTTAGATTTTACACAACTGAAAGTTACAGTACGATTAAGCTAACCAAAGCAAATTGAGATTATAGGCAAGTAGGTAATGAACTTTAATTCAGGTAAAAGAGTAGTTGTTTACCCCATGATTCTAACAGATAATTGGTTTCTCTATGCAAAAATATATTGTGCCCCAGCATTTTGTCAACTCCGCCCATTTATTCCCACAGATTTGATGACCACGAATCAGTGCCAATTCTTGTTCTTGTGTCCAAGCATCCTTGTTATTGCAGGGTTCAGATGATTATGCCACCTGAAGGAAAATGAAAAATCATTAAAGAACCATTAAGGTCGTCCTCCAGAAACCAATAAAAGCAGAAATGAAACAAAATGGATGAGATATATTGTACTCAAGTCTTGATGAAAAAGTAATTCTGAGAAATGGATCATGTAAAGGAGCCTAATTTAAGTACATACTATACACAAACAATATTTACATGATTTTTGTACGGGATTAGAAAAGTTAATCAGGGAATCACAACCGGCTGGTGGATGTGGAAGAAGGGAATCATAACTTCTAAGGTACTTTTTGCACTAACATGCCTAGAAGGAAAAACATCGGAATGAAATATATTGTGCCCCAACATTGTGGTCACTATTAGAAATAGAAAACATGCTACACATTCTTATGATATCTCATCTCAAACAGAGAATATCAGAGCAGCTTCAAAACATAGTTTTCAGCAGCAGAGTTGAACTGTTGGCTTACCGAATTGCTGTCACGCTTGCATATGAGTCAGAAGATGAATTTTCAGCAGCAGCTTCAAAACATAGTTTTCAGCACAGAGTTGAAGCCCTAATAGTTACTCGAGAAATCTATTTTTTCCCGATAGATAATAACCATCGTTAGGAAAAGCTATTTATAAAGAAACACTACACATAGGAGCCTTTTATTTTGAAAGCCGCATTTTTGTTTTAATGGGGTGAAAAATCACGTTTTGTAATTACAAAACGTATTTAACAACTACTATTCAAAAGCTTTGCAACTATTACTAGGACTACTGTACACCAATACATACAACAATAGCACGATCAAGTACAGAAATCATACACAACAAGCACAAGAAGTACAAAAATAAATCCTCACAATTCAACACTGACACAAAACAAAATCCAGGAAAACCCCACACATGACACACAAGAAATCCAGAACAACTATCAACAAACACCATTACCACCAAATATATAAGGAATTGGCAGTGTAAAAAATGTACCCGGAAATCAAATTTTGTTGTTTATCCGGTAGAAGACAAACCACAATAGTACATCTTTTTCTTAGGGGAAACATTTCATTTGATCTTCTTTCTCGATCTTACATCTTTTTCTTATTATCGAATCAGGAGTTTTATGTGAAAAAAACCTCCTGGACACTGGCAAATGCACAAGCTGTACACTTAACTATTTCGCTAACCCGGCTAATCCGAGAGCATCATAGCTTCTTTCCGCTGGGATTATTGTTGGGATTGGAGCCAAAACCAAGGAGAGGATCAAAACCATGGAGGAGCAGAAAATCGGAGCGGACTGTTGAAGTGGGCGACCGCCGATAGAGGAGGTGGGCGACCGCCCAAAGGAACAGTTTGTCGGGGACGGATTTCTGGAAAGGAGTCCACATATGGAATTAATATCAGTATTCCTAATTAAAGTTATACTCCTTCCGTCTCAAGGACTCCGGGTAAATTAGGTTTTGATCAGGAGTAGGTTTTGTATCTCTATAAATACATTGTGACTACCACCATAATATTTGTACCCAAGAGGAGAAAGTTAGGATATCAAAGGGAGCCACAAAATAGTGTCTAGGAAGGGAGGTCGGGGGCCTAGGAGAGCCATGGGGGCGATCCTACAACCCGGCCATGACCGTGTTATTTGTGCGTTCTAGGGAAGGTGAGATAATATATATGAGAGATTGCTCATGGAGAGTTACTATGCTAGATCTGTGTGAGTGCATATGTAAAGTTGTAATCCTTCATATATTATTATAGTAATATCCTGGCTTGGTGCCTCCGGATGTAGCCACGGGTGGTGGTGAACCGGGTTAACAAATTATCGGTGTTCTTGTTCTTTCATATTATCATGTGTTGATTTATTTTTCTCCATGTTGATGACTGCTAGTATGGGCTAGTGGATGTGGTGATCCCCCCAATTTCACAACACTTATAACGCAACCAATATCCTGCAAAAAAACAAAAAAAATCATCAATAATTAAACAGGGGAATAGGTTTCTATAAAATACCTTCTTAATGGTAGGTTGAATAGTATGTATATACTTCATTCTTGATAGTATCGCACATAACACTAGCTACTAATACTTGCATGGCCTAAAATATCCAAAATTCATAGTCAATCTCTAAGTCAAGCAGTGTAATGCACACCACTCAATTTCTTGTCAACTAAGGGACTTTTCAAGTCAACTGTCAAATGTGGCTACAGAATAATTTTACATCACAAATTGGTTGAATATATTTTTGGAGCCACATTGAATAATTTCAAATATCCATCAGAGAAATCTAAGGTTATTATTTCAGCTAGAGACACATTTCAAGAGTGAAACACTGTATTCTCAAGAAAATGTCAAGGATACAACACCTTTTATTTTTCATTATCATGTTAATCTCCATTGAAAACCTAAGTTCTGATGCCTTCAACACGAATGAACCCGATTGCCTCGCGTTGCTGGCCATCAGGTAAAAGATTGTGAGTGACCCTGAAGGTGTTTTGGGGCCGTGGAACGATTCTCTCCATTTCTGCCAATGGGAAAGTGTAACATGTGGTCAGCGCCATAGGAGAGTCGCTGTTTTGGATCTTTCCTCCAGAGGTTTAGTTGGTTCGTTGTCTCCGTCTGTGGAAAATTTGAGCTTCCTCCGGTAGATAAGGCTTCAGAATAACACATTTGAAGGCGCTATCCCTAAAGAAATAGGCCGTTTATTCAGATTGGAAATGCTAGGATTGAACAATAATTCCTTTAAAGGAATGTTCCGGCTAGTCTGTCAAACTGCACCAACCTTAAATGGCTTTCAATCAGTCGCAATAAGCTTGTTGGGACAATCCTACAAGAAGTTAGTTATCTGTTGAAGCTTGTTAATCTTAGTATTCACGAAAACAATTTAACAGGAGAAATACCTCCTTCCATTGGTAATCTCACTTCTCTCGAATTAATTTCTGCCCTTGGCAATCATTTTGGAGGAATCATCCCCTGCACCATTGGTCAGTTAAAGAAGCTATGGTTTGTGGGAATTGGCAGTAATCAACTCAATGGTACAATCCCTCCATCCTTCTACAATCTTTCGTTGCTCTCTACTTTCAGTACACCAGACAACCAACTTGTTGGAAGTCTCCCAACAGACATAGGTTTGAAGCTACCTTTACTTCAAATCATTAAAATATGGGGAAACTCTTAAAGTCTGAGGTTCCACCTTAAAACCAATTGGTGTCAAGGGGAGTGGCCCAGGATCTTTATATGTCATAGGCAAGGTTTGTCAGTTCCCAATGTGGGACAATATCTCTAACAAACAAGTTTACGGGACCCCTTCCGGTCTCAATTTCCAATTGTTCAAAATTGGCAGTCATCCGATAACCGTTTCCATGGAAAAATAGCAATTGATTTTGGAATGATGCCAAACCTGTGGAATGTAAGTCTAGATGACAATGTTTTTGGAAGTGGGGAACCCGATGAATTGAATTTTAATGCCTCTTTGATGAACTGTAGTAATTTGCAAGTGTTTTTCTTTGGTGGTAACCAATTAAAAGGGCAGCTACCAAGTTGTGTGGGCAATCTCTCAACTCAACTTTCTTTTCAATCACTTGGGAAAATTCCAAGATTCTTGGAGAAATTCCAGTTGAAGAATCTTAATTTGTCATTCAACGACCTTGAGGGCGAACTACCAACGAATGGAGTTTTCACAAATGCTACTGCCATCTCGGTTGAAGGGAACAATAGGCTCTGTGGCGGCTTGCCTGAGCTTCAGCTTCCTAAATGCAATATCAAAGAGGGTAAGATTAGTAAAAGACGTCACTTGCACTCATAATAGTGATTCCGATTATCTGCTTGCTTATCGGTCTGGCTCTAGCATCGTATTGGTTATTCATTTGGCACAAAATGAGAAGCAAAACACCATCATCAGGACTAGTAATGAGACAACAATACACCAAGTATTCTTATGAAATGCTCCTCAAGGCAACAAATAGGTTCTCTACAAATAATTTGATTGGTATTGGTGGTTTTAGTCGTGTCTACAAAGGGGTCCTTGAAGAGAATGGAGAAATCTCTCCAAACCCATCTAGAGAAACAGATGAGCAAAAGGAACCATCTACAAATATGGTTGGGGTAGGCTTATTTATATGCCCTACTCCTAACCTTGTAGGGTTTTCAACCCTAAACAGATTTCTCCCGCCGATAGGCCTGATACGGCATAGGGCGCGATCGCCCCTTGGTAGGGCGCGATCGCTCCCTCAAGGCAAAAACTTAGCGCGGTGGCGCGTCCCTTTCCGCGCGGTCGCTCCTTTTGTCCAGTAGCTTGGCTTGATCGCGCCCTCCTCTTGGCGCGGTCGCTCTGTTTGCAGCTGTGTCAGGAATTCCGAAATTGTTGTTTAATCCCCTAATTTAGGCGTTCCCAACTTAGATGACACCAAACCCAACAAATCTCCACCTTGACATCTAACCTCCGAAATATAAACAGAACTCCTCATCTGGCTCAGATGCTATCTAATAGCTGCGAACACTAAGCAAGTACAAACAATGTTGGAATTTGCTAGTCTGAACGGACTTCGTGAACATGTCATCAGGATTGTCCGCATTACCCACTTTCTTCACCTTAATCTGCTTCTCACTTCTCAGAAAATGATACCTCATATCTATGTGCTTGGTACTCTCGTGATTAACTTGATCCTTTGCCAAATAAATTGCACTCAAACTGTCACAAAATATTGTAGCATGATCCTGATGTAATCCAAGGTAGCTGATCAAGCTCTTTAACCATATCCCCTCTTTAGCATGTTCTGTCAGTGCCATGTACTTCTATGGCACTCCGCCTCTTTAGTAGACAATGTCACCGTAGATTGTATAGTAGCCTTCCAACTGACAACTGACCCACCAAGAGTGAACACATACCTGGTCATAGATCTGCTCGTGTCAACATCTCCAGAGTAGTCTGAATCACAGTAACCCTCAACTGCACATTCTGTACCACTTCCATAAATGAGCCCAACATGTGATGTAACCCTAAGGTACCTGAAGATCCTTCTCACTGCTTGTCAATGTTCCTTACCAGGATTCCCTATGAACCTACTAACAACACTAACAACATGAGTAAGATCTGGCCTAGTGCAAACCATAGCAAACATCAAACTACCAATTGCACTAGCATAGGGTACTCGAGCCATGTATTCTTTCTCCTCATCCGACTTGGGTGCAAAGGCAACCGACAGACGTGCATTCGCTGCACTCGGAGAATCTAACGACTTCATTGTATACATGTCAAACCTTTCTAAAACTTTCTTGATGTAACCTTTCTAGGATAAGAACAGTTTCCATTGCCTTCTATCCCTGTAGATCTCCATACCCAGAATTTTATTTGCCGCACCCAAATCCTTCATTTCGAACTCTGCAGACAGTAGACCCTTCAACTTCTGAATATCTGACTTCTTGACAGCCGCTATCAACATATCGCCAACATGAAGAACCAGATAGATGATCGAACCATCCACTAACTTATTGTGACACACACAACAGTCATACGCGCTCCTTGTGTAGCCAATCTCTGTCATATAACTGTCAAACCGCTTATACCACTGCTTAGGAGATTGCTTAAGTCCATACAAGGACTTCTTCAATCTTCACACGTAGTCTTTTTTTTCCGAAACTTAAAACCCATCTGGTTGTGTCATATAAATCTTATCTTCCAACTCTCCATATATAAAAGTTGTTTTCATATCTAGCTGCTCGAGCTCCAAATCCTGATGTGCCACTATTGCTAATAGCACTCTGATAGAAGTGTGTCTAACTACTGGTGAGAAAATCTCATTGTAGTCAACACCCCCTGTATGAAACCCCTTGCAACTACATGAGCTTTATACTTGACCCCTTCTGATGGTGACATACCTTCCTTTTTCTTGAAGACCCATTTGCAAGTCACAATCTTTCTGCCCTCTGGCCCTTAGTTAGCTCCCATGTCGAATTCTTGTGAAGTGACTCCATCTCGTCCCCCATAGCTGCATGCTACTTAGCGAACTCTGAACATGTAATTGATTCCTTGAAAGTAGTTGGCTCCGAAGCATCAGGCTCTACTTCCTCGAAAACTTGAAGTGCATAAGAAACCATGTCTTCAAAACCATACCTCACTGGAGGCTTTACGAAATAGCCCGTCTAGACCTCTCTTGAGCTAACACACATTCCTCGGAAATTGGTGATGAACTTTCTGGTGCTTCTATTTTTGTTGGTAGATCTTGATGAACATTTGACTGTGAATGGCTCAACTCTGAAGTATCTTGTAGCTACACTTGTTTATCAATACTACCAATACATGTATGTAATCCGCGATTTATCAAGTAACATGATGTACTAACCGCTTCTGCCCAGAACCACTTAGACAACCCTGCATTGGAGAGCATGCACCTTGCCCTAGCCAACAATGTCTGATTTATGCGCTCTGCTACACCATTTTGCTGTGGTGTACCTCTGATAGTGAGATGTCTAGAAATCCCCACTTGCTTACAGAATTCATCGAACTCAGCACTACAGAACTCCAAACCATTATCTGTCCGGAGTCACTTGATTTTCTTCCCTGTCTGATTCTCCACTAATGTCTTCCACAGTCTGAAATTTGTGAGAGCCTCACTCTTGTGCTTCATAATAATTACCCAAGTCTTACTCGAATAGTCATCAATCATGGAAAAGAAATACATGTGACCCCTCAATGATTCCTGATGTGAAGGTCCCCAACGATCCAAGTTAATGTAATCCAGATTACCCTTTGTTCTGTGAATTCCCTTAGTAAACTTGATTCGCTTCATCTTACCAAGTACACAATGCTCGCAGAACTTCAGATCCTTAACCTTATGGTCACACAGAAGCCCATGATTAGCCAATATTTGCATCCCTATAATGCTCATGTGCCCAAGCCTAATATGCCACAACTTTGTCATATCCTCCTTAACCACTTCATATGATGCAACCAATACTGACCCAGAAAGCATCCTTGATTGGAGGAAATACAAGGAGCCCCACTTAACGCCTCTTAGAACCACTTTAGAACCTTTGTAGACATAAACTGCTCCACCTTTACCTTTAAAATTGTACCCTTTGCTGTCGAGCTGACTAATAGATATCAGTTTTTTTGTCATCTGTGGAACATGCCTCACATCATTCAAAGTGAAGAACTTACTATCATGAGTTCGTAGCTTGATCGAGCCAATACCAACCACCATACAAGTAACACTGTTGGCCATATGAATATTATCACCATCTAATTGCTTATAAGTTGTAAACCACTCTTTTCTCGGACTGATATGAGAAGAAGCCCCAAAATCAAGAATCCACGCATCCGACTTTTTTGTAGATTCTTCTATTACTAGAGCATAATCCCCATCAGAGTTGCTCGTATTAACTGCGCATCATTAGCTTCATTGCGATTTGGAGGCTCGCCTCGCTTCTTCCTAGGAAAATCTGTCTTCCAATGTCTCTTCCCCTTACAGTAATTACAAACATCATCAGGTTTTGGGCCCCTCTTGCCAGAAGATTTCTTCTTCTTCTATTTACTGCTAGAACCCATGCTACCTTCCGCAACCAAACCTGCCGTCTGATTATCTGTAACACTATTACCGCTTGCCTTACGACGTAACTCTCTAATCTTGAGCGAGGATTTCACCTTCTCTAGAGTTACCGTCTCCTTACCATTGATACTAGAGTCAACGTAGTGCTCATATGATAAAGGCAAATAAACAAGAAACATTATTGCAGCATCCTAATCAGAAATATTAACATTATATTACGTAGTTCAAGTATTAAAGATGTAAATATATCTAGGTGATCCCTAATGGGCGTACCTTCCTACATTCGAAGAGAATATAGCCTCTGCTTTAGATATAGCTTTTTGGTCAATATCGTGTCAAATACATGTCTTCCAACGCAAGTCACAAAACACCTCCAAAATTGGTATCTAGAATATCCGCTAGAACATCATCATCTAGACACCTGATGATGTTAGGGTGGGCCCTCTCATCTAGCGCGATCAGATCTGCCTCTTCCTTCTCCGCTATCTTCTTCGCTTTCTCCGAACCTTCTGCTGTTGCAGTCGCGACAACACCGGTGGGAACGGCTTCTGCTTTGCCATTTGGATCCTGACGATCCCTGATTACAGCAGCCACTGGAGCCCACAAGCCCTTGTCCCTCAACAAAGGCTTTCATCTTGATTTGAAAAGAGAAAAACTAGTCTTAACATTAAACTTGTCTGTCGGTGATTCAATTCCTGATCTCCTATTCTTTTGCAGCGGAACATCATATACCTTTATTAACATGACCGACTCTGATACCAGTTTGTTGGAACAGAGTATATGTAGAAGATAGAAAACATGCATCAATCACACAACACAAGAATATATGTGGTTCACCAACTTGGCTACGTCCACAGGCAAAGGGAGAGAATATTATTATCTTTTGGAAATCAACCGATTACAATCTCTAATCTAATGCACGAATTCTTGTCAAAAAATTCTTGTCTGTGCAAATCCTAGATCTAGAGAAACAGATGAGCAAAAGGAACTAGCTACAAATATGGTTGGGGTATGCTTATTTATATGCCCTACTTCTAACCCTGTAGGGTTTTCAACCCTAAACAGATGTCTGTCGCTGCTGATAGGCCTGATACGGCATAGGGCGCGATCGCCCCTTGGTAGGGCGCGATTGCTCCCTCAAGGAAGAAACTTAGCGCGGTCGCGCACTCCTTTCCGCGCGGTCGCTCCTTTTGTTCAGTAGCTTGGCGCAATCGCGCCATCCTCTTGGCGCGGTCGCTTCGTCTACTTTCAGGAATATTGAAATTGTTGTTTAATCCCCTAATTTAGGCGTCCCCAACTTAGATGTCACCAAACTTAACATTATGCCATAAAGTTGATAATACTCAAAATTACTGTTATTTTTTAGTTTTTCATCACTTTCAGAATATGCTATTAGTATAACAATTTTTTTTTAAAATATTAAATTTATTCTTATTAATTGTTTTTCTTATATTACTTTACTCAGTAAGTATAAATAATAAAATGAAATAGGTTCTACTGTGTGAATAAACTTGGATTTTAATAAATTTTAGCTCAAAAATTATGAGTAACTCTTGTGAAAAACTAGTTTTTTAAAAAATGTTATAAAAAACTAGTTTTCAGAACAGTTCATCACTCTTATTAGTGCCTTTAAAACTAGTTTTTTTCTTATGTTACGAAAAAACTAGTATTTTTGCAATATTTTGACAAAAATTATGGATATTGGACCAATAAAGCGATAACTAATTTGATCAAAAAAGGTAGATTTTATTATTAGACCATTTATTATCATTATATTATAGATTTAACTATTATATTACTCCCTTCGGCTCATAATAGATTTCTTATTATTTTTTAATTCTTCTCTAAATAAATCTTGCGTGTGCAAATAAGAAAATAATTTTTAGCAATATTATTATGGTACGAGCAGATATGCAAGTTAATAAGTGAAATGCGATATTGATTTTGAAATAGAGAGAGAATAAATTTTCACTATTCCTTTCGTTTTTTAATGAATATCAAACTTTTTTAAAAACTTATCCCAAAATCAAAGTTTAATTTATGGAGAAATTATTGCATCCTCTTTCATCTAACATGACATAATTCACACTTGCACAAAATTCAATAAGGTGAAATCACTAAAACTAAAAGGTTTTATGTATATGTACTTAGAGCATTCACAACAATTGGAGGTCTTTTTTTTTCTTGTGAAAAAGCCATTGTGAAGCTTTTTAAAATGCTCATTTCTAAAAGAAGCTCTTTGTATAAAGAGCTGCTTTTTGGAAAGAAACCATTAATTGCAGAGTTGGTCTTATAATAAATGTGTTTTTTTCTAAGGTAAAGGAAAAAATCATTTTTACACTGACAATTAATAATACATGCACTGACACTCTTTACACTGTCACTTTTTTATTTTAACACTGACTGGCACGATTTTATACTGGCAATTTTATAATATATGCACTGTCACTCTTAACATTGACATTTGTTTACACTAACACTGACATTTTTTAACACTAAAACTGACATTTTTTTACACTAGCACTTAATAATACATTCACTGGCACTCTTTACACTGGACTGACACTATTTACACTAACACTGACACTTTTTTATACTAACATTGTGATATCGAAAAATGGAAAAAGAGGAGGGAACACAAGTGAAACGTTTAAAAGGGGATACACACTCAAACACTATGGAATCCACCAAAAGTATTGATCAAAAGAAGAAATCCTTCTTTTATAAAAAAATGTCAAAAGGCTACAAATTACATTCAAAAGTCTAAGTTTTTACCATCACAAGATGGGCTTATATAAGCTAAATGGAACATCCCTCCATTCCAAAATTAAAAGATGCATGAATGAAAGTAACAAATGAACAAGGAAAACAAAAAGTTGTTGAGAGGCTGTATGCAGACAGCTTGGACCTTCTGTAGAAAAATTAAATTATCTCTTTTTCTAGAGCTCGGAACGATGAATCGATTTTTTTGTATGAAAGTAGACACATAGACCTTTCCAACGGATGTCTTTACGCCTTTTGGAACCTTCTGGATCAGAACAGTTTATTCCTCAAAGTTCACTGAAAATCTGGTTCTGCAGAATTTTAAATAATCTGTTTTCGTGACTTTTGTTCTGCCCTTCATTGAGCCGTTAATTGAGTTTGTCACCATGAAATTCTCCTGTGTCACACTGACACTTAATAATACATGCACTGACACTTTTTACACTGGCACTTTGTTATACTAACACTACTGACACTTTTTTACATTGGCACATAATAATATATGCACTGACACTTTTTACACTAACACTTCGCACTAGCAGGGAAATCAAAATACGTTTTTCTAATCTTAAGAAAAAACGCATTTTTTAAAAAAAAATTGGCTTAATTGCAACAATTTTCTATGCCAAAACTTTTATTCATTGGTTCAATTTGCTACGTGGGGTCATAAAAAAACTCATCTAAAAGCTCTTACTACCCTATATTTATTTTTTATTTTATTTTAATATTTTATTGACTAGGAAATAATATTTTAGACTTTTTTTATTAGTGATTTTTTTTTTACAAAAAGGTATATAAAAATATAGAAAAAAACTAAACAAATGAAAGTATGTATATAAAAGAAAAGAGGGAGGGACTACCCTATATTTATTTTTTATTTTATTTTAATTTTTTATTGACTATGAAATAATATTTTAGACTTTTTTTATTAGTGATTTTTTTTTTACAAAAAGGTATATAAAAAAAGATAGAAAAAGCTAAACAAATGAAAGTATATAGAAGAAAAGAGGGACGGACTACCCTATATTTATTTTTTATTTTATTTTCATTTTTTATTGACTAGGAAATAATATTTTAGACTTTGTTTATTAGTGATTTTTTTACAAAACGATATATAAAAAAAAGATAAAAAAAACTAAACAAATGAAAGTATATAGAAGAAAAGAGGAACGGACTACCCTATATTTATTTTTTATTTTCTTTTAATTTTTTATTAACTAGGAAATAATATTTTAGACTTTGTTTATAGTAATTTTTTTTACAAAAAGGTATATAAAAAAGATAGAAAAAAACTAAACAAATGAAAGTATATAGAAGAAAAGAGGGACGGATTATCTTATATTTATTTTTTATTTTATTTTGATTTTTTATTGACTAAGAAATAATATTTTAGATATCTTTATTAGTAATTTTTTTTTACAAAAAGGTATATAAAAAAGATAGAAAAAAACTAAACAAATGAAAGTATATAAAAGAAAATAGGGACATACTATCCTTTATTTATTTTTATTTTTTATTAATTTTTTATTGACTAGAAAATAATATTTTAGACTTTTTTTACTCCCTACGTTCTAGAGTAAGATTTTTAGTTTTTTTGTTGTTTGTCAGTTTGAGCAATATGGTAAATACTTTAGGTTTTAGTGTGTATTTTAGCGGTTGGGGTAAAGTAAAAGCATTATTAATATTTTCTAAAGGTTAAATTATTATTATTATTATTATTATTATTATTATTATTATTAAATATTTTTCTCTTAATTATTACTATTGCGTAATATTTAATTACCAATAATATTAGTAAACTTTTCTTTACATACTATATGGTAATGATTTAGGATATGCATGGAGTTTAGGATATGTAATATAGGGTTTAAGGTATAAGATATACTCCCTCCGTTCAGGTAGAATCCGCACACTTACTGTTTGCACAAGAATTAAGAAAAAAGTTAGTGGAGAAAATATTGTGAGTATGAAAAGTGAGGTTGGAGAGAGAAAGTGAGGTAGGAAATAGTGATTTGATTGGTATTGTGAGTATAAAAGTAAAGTATGAGAGAGAATTAGTGGATGAAATAGTAAAGATTCTTTGCCATTTTAGAAAGTGTGCAGTTTGTAATGGAACGCCTAATGAGAAAAGTGTGTAGGTTGTAGCGAGACGGAGGGAGTATGATAAATGGTTTAGGGTATAAGGTATAAGATATAAGACAAATGATTTATGGTATACTCCCTCCGTCCCGCATAAAAATGCACTCTTTCATTTTGCATGGTAATTAAGGAAAAGTGTAAGTGGCATAAGTGTTGTGAGTATGAAAAGTGAAGTATGAGAGAGAAAGTGGGGTAGGAAATAGTAAGTTGATTGGTGTTGTGAGGTAAAAGTAAAGTAGGAGAGAGAATGAATGTGAGGAATAGTAAAGATTCTTTGTCATTTTAGAAAAGTGCATTCTTATGTGTGACACCCAAAATGGCAAGAGTGCATTCTTTTACGGGACGGAGGGAGTATAAGGTATAAGGCATATGTCATATAGTTTAAGGTATGGGATATATAGGGTTTAGGGTTTAGTGTTTAGTGAGTGATATACTCCCTCCGTCCCAACAATTGCTTCCCATTTTTTGCCAAGCACGCAAATTAAGAAAATGAGGGGGAAGTAAAAATGTTGTGAGTGTAATTTGAAAATAGGAGAGAGAATGAGTGGAGGGAATAGTAAATTATAATGGTGTTGTGAGTATTAAAATAATGTAGGAGAGAGAATGAGTGGAGGGGATAGTAAAGATTCCTTTGCCAAGAAAGGAAAGTGAAAGCTATTAACGGGACACCCAAAATGACAAAATGGGAAGCTACTATTGGGACGGAGGGAGTATATTACAAGATTTAGGGTATAGAAGTATACTCCCTCCGTCCCGGCCGACTTAGGATTTTTTGAAATGGCACGGGGATTAAGGAAAAGGTAAATGTTGTGAGTGTAATTTAAAAATAGGAGAGAGAATGAGTGGAGAGAATAGTAAATTATAATGGTGTTGTGAGTATTAAAATAATGTAGGAGAGAGAATGAGTGGAGAGAATAGTGATTTAAGGTTTCCATTTTGGGCCGTCCTAAGTCGGGTGGGACGCCCAAAATGGCAAAAAGTCCTAAGTCGGCCGGAACGGAGGGAGTATACTTTAGGGTATGGGGTATAAATATGATTTAAGGTACATGAATTAGGATATGGGGTATATAGGGTTTAGGGTTTAGAATTCAAACAGGCCCGTGTGAACCTCTTTGATCCACGGGCCAACGGGCCACATACCAAACGGATCTGTTGATCCGCGGGCTACAACTTAGTCCGTGCGGACATATCTAGTCCAGGCCCATCCCATATACAAAGCGGGCTGGACGGGCTACGGGCCACAATAATAAGTTTTAATTCACACCAAATATAATGATGCAATTTGATGTTATTAAAAGATTTTACTTTCGCATGCTATTAAAAAAGTAAGAAAATTTTAATTTTGTAAAATATTTTTAATTTAAATTGGATATTTATTTTATTTTTGGGAGAAGGAAGGAAGTATATACATAAATTTTGCTAATATTTCTTGAATTGAAAATTAAACATTCATTATCATTTACGGACACAATAAATTTTCAAATATTATTAATTTAATTGTCATCACAAGACAAGACGCTCCTATACCACTAAAAATAATTCTCTGGAAAACAGAGAGAGAAAGAATTCGGCGTTGAAAGCACGTGGTGGCCCACATAAACAAAATTTCGACCGTTGCAATATTAGAAATCATCTCTCTCTCTCTCTCTCTCTCTCGTTCAATAATCTAATTCAAATCTCCGCTCTTATTTCCCCATTACCTTCTCTCTCTTCCTCTCTCTCTCTCTCTCTCTCTCCGCCATGGGAATCGCAGCAGCAGAGACTCAGCAAGAACAGAAGGTATCATTCCAACCTTTTCTTCTCTTTTCCCCCCATTTTTTACCTATTTATTTTACTCGTGCTGGATGAAATTTAGAAACCCCAGGTCTATCTATAAAGTTAGGTTTAGACCAGTAATTTATAGATGCAGTGACTTGCTTCTTATCTCTCAAGACATTCATCCCTGCTAGGTAGCGGGAAAAGTGAAGGTTAAATTTCCTAGTGTGAAATTACTTTTCTAAGTTTAGGTTTCTTGGAGTTGTGGTTTTACAGTGCAGAATGGGATCTGATCTCTGTCAGCATTCTTTCCAGCGAGTTGGTGAAAATTTACATTATATCTGCTCCTGGGAAAATCTTATAAATGAAACGAGATTTAAGGTGCTTTTGCATCTAGAGAAGCTGCGATTTTCTAAAATTTGGGCTTTTTATTTTTATTAAGTTGTCTGATTGACATTCCTGGCTAATAACGACTGGTTACTGTACTTGAAATGTAGTTATATGATATAATGATACTAATTCCGAATTTCATTCATGCAGACTTCTACGGAGGTGGCATCATCGGAGAAAAAGCGATGGACGCTTAATGACTTTGACATTGGGAAGCCTCTAGGAAGGGGAAAGTTTGGTCACGTTTATCTTGCCCGGGAAAAGAGGGTTAGTAGTTCAACTTCTATTGTTATATTTCAGATCTATCTTTCATCCAATTTTTTCTTTTCTATTACAAATTGCAATTGCAAGTAAATTTGGTCAACTGTTTAAAGTTAGCTAGTTTTAAAAAAAAAAAAAAATCCATTTTGTCAATTTTTTGTTGGTTTGATGACATGCACACCTGAAAAATTGATACTTCTCACTGTCTTCAACTCAGTATAGTGTCCTAACATTTCACTAGACTAAAAGCTGTGTTTTTCTGAAACAGAGCAACCATATTGTTGCACTGAAGGTGCTATTCAAGAGCCAATTGAAACAGTCTCAGGTAGAGCATCAACTTCGTCGTGAAGTTGAAATACAAAGCCATCTTCGACACTCTAATATTCTACGGTTGTATGGATACTTTTATGATCAGGTAAAAATAATACTCCGTATATCAATCGCACTAGGAGGGTCAAGACTTACCCAATTACTAACAATTCTCAGTTTTTACAGAAACGAGTTTATCTGATCTTGGAGTATGCTGCCAAAGGTGAACTCTACAAGGAGCTTCAGAAATGCAAATACTTCAGTGAACGTCGTTCTGCTACAGTAAGTCCTTGCTGCAGCTCCTCATTTCCGCTGATTATCATCATAGTTGACTGGTGAAATTAGTCAAAGTGATTAGGAAAGTATACCTTATTATCTGAATGTTAGCCGGTGTTTCTTATCTCAATGACTGAGTTGTCACGAACTGGAAGATTTATCCGAGCCTGCTAGAATAGAAAGACGATGAACTCCTCAGGCTTGAAAATAGGTAAAACTCAAACAAATAGGAATTTTCCAATGTCTAGGTCTAGCTCAGGAGGCGGCCAAAGGGAACGTCGTTTCCCGGGAAAAAGCGCTTTTTAGCTCATCAGAATGCGTAGAAATTCGGCACTAATGAGGGTCCTTATGTATTTTGAAACCATACTTGAGTTTCTTAATAATATATGTCATGAACTAATATTTGGTATGGTGTATGAAACAGTATGTTGCATCGCTAGCTCGCGCCCTCATTTATTGTCATGGAAAGCATGTCATTCACAGAGATATCAAACCTGAGAACCTGTTGGTTGGTGCACAGGTAATCGCCAATGTTTCATCCGTTAGTTTTGTGTTTTTCCAACTGATTTGAGGGACACAAATGTACTGACTTCATCAATTTGATCATTTCTACCAGGGTGAACTTAAGATTGCAGATTTTGGATGGTCAGTTCATACGTTCAATCGCAGGCGGACCATGTGTGGAACTCTTGATTATCTTCCACCTGAGATGGGTAAGTATACTCCTTCCGTCTCATAACAAATTTCCTTTTTGGGCATCCCATAACAAATTACCCATTTGTCATACTCAACAAAAATCTCCCTACCCCACTTTCTCTCTCCTACTTTACTTTTAATACTCCCAACACTTACTTTTTTCTTAATCTTACTTTTTTTCTTAATCCTCGCGCATTCAATTTTAGTAACCTTTGTTTTGGGAGGGAGTACATTGTAAGGCTACATCTTCTCGGACTTCAGCTGTATTATAGATACAAATTTGGTCCTAGAATCTTGTTCATAATATATGTGGCATAGGATCAATGGCTCACGAAGCTAGGATTTCACTTGAAGGGGGTCAAATAAGATATAAAGTGGTATCTTTTTTTTTTCCATAATCAAATGGGTCAAAATTGCCAAAATTAATATTTTCATTGGTAAAATGTTAATTTTCCAAAATTAAAGGAGGCAAAAATGACATAGCTTCTTATCTTGAATGGCTTAGGCTCCATATGGTGTTTTCTTTATTTGTTCTTCTCATTTGTTTGTATACCAATTTAGGGGGGTAATCACTTCTTTTTCGGTTTATGAAATCTTTTTTTATGTCCTGCAGTGGAGAGTGTAGAGCATGATGCAGGTGTAGACATATGGAGCCTTGGTGTTCTGTGCTACGAGTTTCTCTACGGTGTTCCTCCCTTTGAAGCAAAAGAACACTCAGACACATATAGAAGGTGAGAAATATAAGTTCCGTCAGACAAAGAATAGTCCGGTCAGAGTGTTTATTTGTACCTATTTGTCTGACATGCTTGCTGATGTAACTGTACAGAATTGTTCAAGTAGATTTGAAGTTCCCTTCAAAGCCTATAGTGTCCTCGGCTGCTAAGGACCTCATCAGCCAGGTTTCACTTTCTCTTCTTCTAACTCACTCACACACACACACATTGGCCAGGTTTCACTTTCTCTTCTTCAAACACACACACTCACTAGCCAGGTTTCGTCTTGCTAACACACACAGTGCCTCTTAGTGTGTTCTGTTTTTTTTTCCTCATTTTACATATTTGTATGCAGATGCTCGTGAAGGAAACTTCCCAACGCCTGCCTCTACACAAGCTACTTGAACATCCATGGATTGTTCAGAATGCCGATCCTTCTGGAGTATATAGAGGTTGATTGGTCTGTATACTGAAATTTGTGGGTAATATTCTAAATGAATCATCATGTAGAACCATATGAGTTCGTATTCTTTGAAGCTAATGTAAAATTACACCACTCATCTTTTAGAAATGCAACAGTTTTTTTTTTTTTTTTTTGTCGTTGAAACGGACAAAATGAAAATTGCATCTCATTTTCCTTTCTTTTCTAGACGGAGAGAGTATTGATGTATCAAGTGAGGTTATTATACAGGGTATTTCTATTTGCACAATGAAAATTCTATTTGCACAATGTTTCCTAGATAAAAGTAATCTATTAATGTACAATGGGTGGTGGGAATTTGTGCACTGCTGATTTTGATTCATTTTGTCATGATTTTGATTCTCGTAAAAAAAATTACCTCCTATGTCCTCAAAGTAAACTTTATAGCTTTTCACACATTAAAGAACAATTATTAATACATATCAAATAATAGATTAAATTACCTTTTGAATATTTCAAATATCTAATTAATTAAATAATTTTACAATGACAACTACCTAATCATTAATAAGAATAGTGTAAATATAATGTGTCAATATTATATAAAAAACTGTAAAACTGCAAGTATTTTGGGACAAAAAATCTCTCATAGAACTGCAAGTATTTTAGGATTGACGAAATAGTTTTTCGGAGATATTAGAAAAACATGTTTTGAAAATGCGCGATAATATTTTTGTAAATAAATGAAACTTCTTTAAAATGCGAAGTGATATTTTTGTAAATGGGCAAATTGCATTTTAGAATATCTAGGTTATTTGCACATGTCAGGAAGCAACAGCGACTTAAGACTGAAGCACCTCCCGCACCAGTTGATCGCGTTCAGGGGGTGGCACCTTGACAGCGTCGGGTGATAATCTGTTGAATTTTCGTACCCGAATTGGCGAACCACAAGTAATAATAATAATAATATACTATTATTATTACTAAACAAACTTACACAAGAACAAGATACAAATGCTTAATGCACACACTAATACACTAATATAGGATCATCACACTAGATAATAGCCCACAAGGAAGACTTCAATTTACCCACGGCTGACTCACTCTAGCTCTAGGTTACTCTTCCAAATCACTCTTGGGCTGAACTCTCTCCAATTCACACACTTTGGGAAAACCCAAAAACCTTATTTATAGGCCGCCTAGATCGGTTAAGGAAATTACCAACATTCTCCCGATCTTTCTACCAAGGCGGCGTCGGCTCATCAAGTCTGGAAGCTTCACCGTTCTTCTTCAATGGCGGTGGTCTTCAATTTGGGGCTTCTTGAAAATTCCTCAAGGTATGTAGAAATCTCTAGAGAACCCTAATAATTTCTAGAGAACCCTAGTAATTTCTTGGAGGGAGGAAGAGTTAGTGTTGCTCTTTAACACTCCCCCTCAACACTGACTCTTTCTTCTTGAACCGTACGAGCGGATTTCTCCCACTTGATCCTTGTTGTTGGCTTTGTTCTTCATCGGCGCTCCTTGACCATTTACCTTTCTCTTCAATCGTCTTTATCGTGCGCCCGTTCGTGACATTGCTTACTCCTGATCGTTCTCGGAGCAATTGTGATTGCTTCTCGATATCCACATTCAACGGTGATTTCTCTCGAGCTTGTTCATGTGTTGAATCTTGTTGATGTTGCTCCCCCTTTATCTCTAACTTCTTTTCGTCTATGAGCTTTGGAGCATCTAAATTTTTATCGATCATTTCAATTATCCCTTCTTCTGAGCCGACATCGTGCAAGCATGCTAATGCTTTAGCAGTGTTGTTGTCGTCTAGATTATCTTTACATCCAACATTGATCATGGCAGCCAGATCTTCGAACCATCGACCTTCGTCAAAGTCAATCTCTTCTTCGCTTTCCACGTTGTCATCAATCCAACATTCTTTGATAGTAACTGGGTAGGCGTGGTCCTCAAACCATTCTTCCTCTTCTGGATCGTCTTTATGAATCCTTATATCTGCGAAAGAAGCTTCCATATCCCATTATTCTTCACTATCATAACGATCTTGATTGGTAACTGCATTTCCTTCGACAACCTTCTTCCTGAATGGACAATCTTTTAGGAAATGCCCTTTACGACCGCAGTTGTAACATTCATTGGTTCGTCTCCACTCATCAAGTCGAGAATCATCTTTATTGTTCAGTTTTTCTTCCCCTGCGTGAGAGCATCCTTTGTACCTCGGACCTTCACGCTCGTCTTGGATCTCATCTTTCTTTTTCCATCCCGAAACAACACGTCCTTGTTGCCTTTCGCGACCTCGGTGGCTAAAGAGTGCTTCCTCTGAATCCATTGGTTTTGGCATTGAAGGCCTAGATGTATGTTTGTCTAGCGCTTCTTGGCTGGCCAGCAAACTCTCTAACTCTAAAAGAGATGGTTGTGTGGCCCAACCACGAATCGCAGTCACTAAACCCTTAAACTCTGGTCTCAACCCGTGGATGATTATTCTTTTCATCTGTTGCTCATTAATCTTTGAGTCCACATCTAACTTCGAGATTTCATGGCATAAAGATTTAACTTTGTTGAAATATTGACTTACAGTTAGATCCTTCTGCGTAGTCGACATAAGCTCATTCTCGAGCATCTGGAGACGAGCCTCATTAGTCCTCGAAAATAACGTCGCATATGTATCCCATATCTCTTTTGGAGTTTGTGCATCCTCGACATGCTCCAAAAGTTCATCCTCGACGCTAATCTTTAGCGCGTACATAGCCTTCCCGGCTTTCGCTTCCCATTTTCGGAATGCTTGAGTGTCCTCCTTTTCCGGTGACGTGGTCTCACTACCACCCACGACATTCCATAACTCTTGTCCTTGTAAGTACGACTGCATACACGTTCGCCAATACTTATAATTTCCATTGTTGAGTCTCCTGACTCCACCAAATGCGCTTGCCGGATCTACCATCGTGACTTGGTACTGCCTCCGTGTACGTCACCAAGTAAGCCTGGTCTCCCACCACGAGCTTCACAGTCTCCAACTGTGCACCTGCAACGATCCCGAACAACGCCTCAATAACGGTTCCCGCGATCCCGGGTCGTACCGCTCTGATACCACTTGTTGAATTTTCGTACCCGAATTGGCGAACCACAAGTAATAATAATAATAATAATATACTATTATTATTACTAAACAAACTTACACAAGAGCAAGATACAAATGCTTAATGCACACACTAATACACTAATATAGGATCATCACACTAGATAATAGCCCACAAGGAAGACTTCAATTTACCCACGGCTGACTCACTCTAGCTCTAGGTTACTCTTCCAAATCACTCTTGGGCTGAACTCTCTCCAATTCACACACTTTGGGAAAATCCAAAAACCTTATTTATAGGCCGCCTAGGTCGGTTAAGCAAATTACCAACATTCTCCCGATCTTTCTACCAAGGCGGCGTCGGCTCATCAAGTCTGGAAGCTTCACCGTTCTTCTTCAATGGCGGTGGTCTTCAATTTGGGGCTTCTTGAAAATTCCTCAAGGTATGTAGAAATCTCTAGAGAACCCTAATAATTTCTAGAGAACCCTAGTAATTTCTTGGAGAGAGGAAGAGTTAGTGTTGCTCTTTAACATAATCCACCTAGACATATTAGGCCTACGATTTTTCACTCGCTAGTATATTCATCAGGACTTGACCTGATGGCCAGAGCACTGGGACACCAACACGGAGGTCCTGGGTTCGACTCCCTCCAGTGGTTAGAGTGGATGATTATCCCTCCCTAGTTAATATTAGGCGTCTCTGGGGAGATTTTAAGGGAATTTCAGAGAATTGAGGGACTTGTTAGTAAATTGACTTACACAAAAAAGGGGAAAGGGGCTTGACTCGAGATGGGCAAGCCTCAAAAAAAAAAAAAAAAAAAAAAAAAGTGGCTTTAGAGTTCCTTTATCTACCTCAAGAGTTGATAATCCACCATTCTCCGATCCATCTGCTACTTCATCCGATGGGGCACGTACTGAGGGCATTACACAAGCTTAACGGGAGGAATTTTAGAGAGAAGCAGAGATTAGAAAAGGGTCCAGGGAGCGGCATCCGACAAAGAAGTTCACCCCGGCTGCCTATGATAGAAAATATGAAAGGAGGAATAAGTGAAAACTTTGTTTTAGGTTATTTGTATTTAACAACAATGTTTATTATACTAAATTCGCTATTTCAGGTAGCGAGTTTCGACGAAGGAAATATTAAACTCGTGTAGCGAGTTTCGTGAAATTGGTCATTCTCGATAATAGTTTCAAAGATTTATCATTTTGAAATTTTTTTAATTTAAAAAAGGGGAAATTACCGGTGGATCCTCCATCCCAAGTCAAACGACCAATTAAGACATGAATTTTGAAATTTAACCAACTAATCCGGCTTCATAATCAAAATTCCACTTAGTCCTTCCTACCCAAAAATATAAAACTAAGCTTTGGCGGAATAACTGGTTTGCAGAGTCCCTCTTATCCTGGCTTTCGAAATAATCTCTTAGACCGCTAGAATCATCCATTTGACTATCCCTACCATCGTAATTTGTTTCACTTGTGTGTTTGGCATTCCTTAATTTCGAATTTAAACCACGATTATTGACCCAAATAATATTTGGAAATCTAATTGTCAAGTCTTCAAACTGGCTGCAGCCTCTGATATCTACCGATGATAGGCAAGGGAATAATTTGATTATTTCTTCAAGCATCGTAGAACTGATGTTGCTACATCCACGTAGAACCAAGGATGTGATTTTCTCATTTGTTATATCCATTCTGCAAGAAAATAAAGTGAATCACCAAAAGTTTGGAGATAATTAAATTATTGTGACAGGCCTCAGAGTTCGTCCCCAAAGAAAAAAAAAATTGATAGGAAAACAAGAAGACAAAATTAACATTTGAGAATGACAAGATAACCATTATGTTAAGCATCATTGAGTCAGTGCAGTTAGGTGCAACAGCAGACAAGTCAAAGTCAGCCTGCCTCGAGATATCCTTGTAGAAATTTGTCCCTAATCTCCAATGCTTACAAGTCGAAGCAACATGAACAAGTGATTTGATATCAGCTCTTAGGAAATGAAATACTCGTGCCAAGACAAAACCATCAAGTAATCCCCAGCTCCCACTCTCAATTTGAGAGCTTGTGGTATCTTCTTTGTTGAAAGTAGCATCACGACACAAGTTATCAAACAAGTATTCATCCTTCTGAACTGTCAACATGTCATCTTCCATTTCTTCCTCTTCTTCAGTTCCATCAATCAGCATCCCTGCTCTTTTGCTACCACACACTTGATCTGTCCATTAATAAGAGTCAACAGATTCATGATCTGCAAGGGGAAGGAAGTTGGTTTACGGTTTGGGACAAGTTTTTGTGCATAACTCGTTTTTAAGCATATTAAACTAAAAGAGCAACAAATATTTTAATATTTTAGTTCATAATTCTCCACTTTCATTTCTAGACAGAAAGATCCATCTTTCATCCCCTATTTTCTTTCTTGATAAAATTAAAAGAACAATAATCACTTAGTGATTCAAGTTTCTAGCACAAAGACCAATTTCAAAGTTGAAATTTCTCATCTTATTTGATTTCTAGATATTTCTAGAGAGAGAAACACTAATGATTACACATATCTTCTATTTTCAATTTTGAATCATCATTCGAGGTTTTCATAAAAAAAGCAAAAATAGAGTCATAAAAGACTAAAAACAACTGTGAACTTAAGTAAAACAACTGTGAACATAACAAATATGTTAAATAATCTCATAAAATTGTAAAATTTGAGGCCATAAATGACAAACAACTGTGAACTTAATAAAAAACAACAGTGAACTTAAGTAAAAACAACCGTGAACATAACAAATATGTCAAATAATCTCATAAAATTACAAAAATAGAGGCAATGAAGGACTAAAACAATTGTGAACTTAAGTAAAAACAACCGTGAACATAACAAATATGTCAAATAATCTCATAAAATTGCAAAAATAGAGGTCATAAAGGACTAAAACAACTGTGAACTTAACAAAAAAACAACAGTGAACTTAAGTAAAAACAACTGTGAACATAACAAATGTCAAATAATCTCATAAAATTGCAAAAATAGAGGCCATAGAGGACTAAAACAACTGTGAACTTAACAAAAAACAACTGTGAACATAACAAATAGGTCAAATAATCTCATAAAATTGCAAAAATAGAGGCAATAAAAGTCAAAAACAACTGTGAACTTAACAAAAAAACAACTTTGAACTTAACAAATAGGTCAACTAATTTCATAAAATTGCAAAATAAAGGCTATAAAAGACTAAAAACAACTGTGAACTTAATTAAAAAAATAAGTAAATTAAGTAAATAATAGTCATTTTCAGCAGAAATTATGAATTTAGCTAAAATAACTGTAAACTTCTCTTAATTGTTATTGGAAAAAATGTAAAAAATAACTGTGAACTTATCAAAAACAACTGTGAACTTGTAACAACTGTGAACTTCTCAAATTTGCTCCAAATTATTTGTTGATGCTACTAGTTTGATTCGTATTGACGATACGAAAACAACGGTGGTTTCAGATTTTTTTTATTTTTTTTTTGAATTCTAGATCTTAGGATATTTCATTTTAAAGTTTTAGGAGGAAAAAAAAAACGAAAAAGCAGGGGGGAAGGGACAGCGACAGCGCTGTCCCTTTTATGTCGCATGGGGTGCTTTATCAAAAACGGAGTGTCATTATAAAGCGTGGATCTGGTGGAATTTCTTCAAAATGTATGTCTTTGGTGGTTATTTTCATTAGGATGAGGGACTATTTGATAAAAGAATTATTTGAAAAAAAGGTCAAGCATTTGCAATTAATAGCCCCAAGTTGCTAGTAGTAAAAATAGGGTGAGCCAAACTTTCAAACTTCAAGATAAATATTGATAAATTTTTAGAATATGGATATTTTTGCACATAATTTTAAAAAAAAATGTGTAAATAGTAGGGTCCATTTTTTTAGTTTCCTAAATATTATTACAAAAAGAAAAGTAATTCATTCCATGTGAAAGTATAAATTACTAAAAAAATATTGAAATTAAAATTATTACTACTCCTCTCATTAAATTTGTTCTATGTGAAAGTCTAAATTACTTGAAAAAATATTACAATCAAAATTATTGTTTCTATAATTTAGTTTTATTTTTGGGTTTTCCTAAATTTTATTTAAAAACAAAATACTCCAAGTAAAAGTCTAAATCACTAGATAAATGTTGAAATCAAAAGTATTACTACTACTCCTCCCATTAAATTCAATCTGACATACTACTCCACTTTAACATGAATTTTTTTTTGTTTTTTTACATGGATTAAAAAAAAAAAGGAATTTCTAGCTTGTAGACTATTTTTAGGATAGTGATTACAAAATTTTGAAATTTTCACTTTTAACCGAAAAAACGATAATATAGTAATAATGATCAAAAGCTAATTCATTATTGTTTAGTTTTTCTAGGTTGTTTACACATTTTTTTTAATAAAAAAAAATTGTGCAAATAGTAACACCCTATTATACGTCCCTCTTCTTTTTTATTGATTGTGATAAATTGCACTAATTAATGTGAAAATGGTAAGAATAACACCAAATAATGTTCACACCATTATATGACCTATGTACACCAACTGGGAGTCCCAACTTGCCAGCCTCACATCTCAAAATCATTGTCACAGAGACTTCCAGCAGAATTGCCGGAAAATGCTCCGGTAAACATATAGAGAAGCTTAATAGAGGATTGTCCCTCTTAGATACAGCAACCAACAAAAACCTCATCTTTGATACCACTAAGACTTGCGAGATGACTTGTCTATATCCACAGAATTACCAACACTGGACTGCTCATTTTTCTTTAGAAAAGTTTCAACAAAGACGAGCACCATCAATGGTACCGAAAATACCCCCAGCATACAACCATAGCCAACATACGACATTCCTGCAAAATCCAGTTAGAAAAAGGAGAAACTAAAAAAGAAAATAATAAAGCAAATGGCTTTATTCCTAGTTAGAAAAGATACATCCCATAAAACCTTGCTCAATAAAACCACTTATTTGTTATACACAATTTCAAAGGAAATACCCATCATAAAACACCATGCCAGTGCGCTAGAAACAATCGACTTGTTTATGGTTTAATTTCTCGCATACAAACAAGGATCAATTCACATGCGAGATATCACTAGCAGTGGCTTTATCAAAAACGGAAGTACCCATGTCGGAAAAGTGCTCTAATTTTGTGAATGCTGGTAGTTATGATGTCTTTAGTTGTTACCTGACTTATTATCATTAATGTTATCACCATCCAACAATCCGGTCGGAGGCACTTCCTCTTTTTTAACTTCATCAATGTCTTTAGAGCTCAAAAAGCTAGGCTGGTTAGTCGATGAAAGAAGCCGAGCCCACATTCTGTCAGTTATCACAACCTTGTTCTGTACCTCGGTGATACGCTGCACATTGAAAACCACCATTTACAATCCTCGTAGAATTTTAAGGGAAAAAAAGAGTCTCATTTAGTTTTTGATGGTCAGCGCAAGTTAACTTTGACCAAACATTTATGTGTCAATCTAATCATCCCAATGGAAATGTAAAAATTGTTATTCAGATATATAATTTCATGATCCATCAATAACAACTTCTACATTTTCATTAGGATGATTAGTGTTTGGTCAAAATTCACGTGTGTTGACCATCATAAACCAAACGGGATTATCTTTTTGGAATGGAGGGAGTAACAACAATCATCTGAATTTGGAGAATCAGGTAGAAAGTTGGTCTAAAGGTGATACCAGAAAATGAAAGGGTAATGCTAGAAAATGATGTTTATTATTAACTCAATGACCTTGTTACCACCTAATATAGGGTGAGCCACATCACGTAGCTCATGTGATGATTCTAAAAATAACAAAGCAATATCATATGACAAATGGAATTCTGACTCTCCATTATTAAAAATGGGAATTCAATAATTTACTTTAGAAGTTGCAGGAACTCACATTGAAAGGAATATATGTCTGTCTACCATTGACAAGCCCACTCGTAAAGCCTGTGTATCCTGCCATAACTCCATGAACGCAACTCTGAGCAAGGAGAGTGGAGTACACATTGTCGGATGCATTACTTGGGACAGCCCGGATCATGTAAGTGGGATCTGCAAAACAGCATTGTCAGAGACAATTGCATTTCTCAAGTTTCTTTCTTTAATTGATGAGTTAGCATCAAATCAGAGCGAGTGTAAGGTTACAAACCTATATATTTAAGAGTGATCGGCATTATTTTGTTTCTTTTGAAATAATCCTACAATAGGAGAGGAAACGTTCATTAACAGAGCAATGACCGACAAACAAATATCAAGTTGCCTCAAGACCCCCACCAACTATTAGCCTACTACTCCCTCCGTCTCATAATAAATATCGCACTTTCCATTTTCCCCAAAATAAATTTTGCATTTCCAAATAAAAAAATAAACATAGTGCAATTTAAACATTGTAAAAGCAATGCACATGCAAGTAAAGCACACTCCTCAAAAACGTTGACCAGTCAAAAGCGACATTTATTATGGACGGAGGAAGGATATGGCAGTATTTCTTGACAAGAACAAACCAAATATGTGACACTATCCCAATTGAAACTTTTTTCACTTTTAAGGAACAGTAATTACTTGACTTGAGATAATCCCTATCCCTGAGAATGAATTTGAAAGAATGAAACCAAAGCCAAAACAAAGTAAAAAAGAAATGGAAATGCCAAATCGTGCACAAGTGCTCATTATTAGGGAACTGAACTAAGATGTACCTTGATACTATGAGATAACCACAAGCCAACATCTTGAAGTAACCGGTTCCCGGAAGCATCTTGTGCATTTTTAGACTGCAAGCTTTCAGAAACAAGCTCCTGTCCTGCTCCTTCAGCTATCACAATAACCATGTGTCCACTTTCTTTAAGTCGTCTCTCCACAAATTCGAAAAGTCCACCTTCTCCTTCGAGATAGAAAGGTGATTCAGGAATCAAACAACAATCCACATCTCGGCTTGCAAGAGTAGCATACATTGCAATGAATCCTGCAGCAGCAATTCCAAAGAGATAAAGTAAATTCAGGTCAAAGTAAAGTCAGCATATTTTAAGCATAATAAACTGTCACAGATTAATCATGGGCATTGAGCTCTCTATAAATCACAATTGAAAATCATTATACAAAAAAATTCAAGGGATGGTATTTACACGACTTCTGTCTCAACCGGTAAGGCATGACAGTACCAACAAATTTCACAGCATGAAAAGAGATGCTAGAAGAAACGGAAACTCTGTGAAAGGTTATCTTCATACACCCGGGGAAACATTTTCAAGTGGAGCTTAATGGTACTTTTGAAGATCAAGGTGAAGATAAAATGCTGCCATGAAGATTGACGTAAATAATGTAGGCAAAGGGTATATTTGAGTTCTTGAGTAATATATGTGTAGCAGACTCCAGAAAGTTGAACCAAAGAGTAGTTTAATGCAATAAAATCTCACAAGTGAAGGGAGATAAAGAATTTGAAAAAAGAGTGACATGTTTTTTAAGTAGAAAATGTATAGAAGTAACTTAACAGAGAAATGATTATGTATGGACAATTCAATTTAAGAATAGAACAGGAGTATCTACATGTTTTCAAATATTTAACTTGAATTTCATAAGGACTCCGCAAATGAATAATATTGGAGTTTAACACTTTAACTTGCATAAGATGGTACAAGTGGATGCAAATCTGTGAAAGGAAAATAAATAAATACCATGCTGATTGACTGTCGCTTGATATTAATAATCCCTTTGTCCCAAATAAATAGTCCTATTTCCTTTTTGGTTGTCCCAACAATAATCTCATTTTCTGAATAGGTATAGTGCAATTTCAAGAAGGTTCGAGCAAGTAAAACATGATCCTTGAAAAGTTTAACTTGTCAAATGGGGCAATCTTTTTGGCATGGAGCAGCACTTTGTTTCTTATACACTTGATTATGAAAACTAGGAATAAAGTAAGAACTCGTCTACTCAAGTTTGCAAATGATTTGTTAGTAATTAGACGATGTTAGAGTGGAACTAAGATTCATGATCCTAAAAGGAACTAGTGAAAACAAAATCCTCAAGTGAGCCTTACAAGAAGCTTACTACGTATTTTAAAACACATAAGAGATCTGATAAATCAGCCACATTATTATTTGATAATTGATGGATGTGTTTCTACAAATCTAATTCTCATATTTCTGGGCTTGTTTAATGCTTAATCCTTGGGTTATTTAGTGTTTTAAAAATTGTTTTGAGTGTTTGTATGAGTACAGGGAATGAGGTTAAATGCATGATTTGGGACTTAAAAGGAAGCAAAAAAGGAAGGAGGTGGAGCAGCAAAAGAGTGAAAGAAAAGAAGAAAAGCTGTTAGAAGAAGGGTGTGACCGCACCCATTGATGTGCGCGATCGCACCCCCTAGCCCGATTTTGCCCAAGAAACTCACTGATCAAGTGCGCGACCGCACCCGTAGAAGAGAAACGAGGCAAAAATCTCTCAGACTAACGTGCGACTGCACCCCTTTGGAGGGTGCGACCGCACCCCTGTCGCGGCAGAAGAAGTCCATGTCCAGATTTGAGAAGGATTTAATGGTCTTTTGCAGAATTTGGGGCATCCTAATGCCCTAGTATAAATACAAAACTCATAGGTTATTAGGTTTATGCTTTATTGAACTTTTCGAAGTTTTGAGCAATGATTTCAAGGATTCAATTGTTCTTCAATTCTAAGGATTTCCAGGTTTTATATTTAATTGTTTAATTCTTGTATTCTTAAACATGAGTACGAGTAGCTAAACATCATTATTCATGGATTGGAGTAGTAATACTAGATCTCTATGGTATAATCTAGTATTTATGTGTTCAATCTCGTTCTAGTTCTTCAAAACATTAATAATCAAGTTTTAGGGTTTCAATTTTTTGATATGATAATCTTGGCCTTTTAACTTTTGGGTGTTAATTGGCATCATTAATTTGGGGATTAATACATCGACCACTGTTTTGTTAAATAGATTTAATTGATGCCGAATAGAAATCAAAAGAATCTAGGTTTTTATGTTCGTTAGTGCTCCATAAGTTCTTTGCATGTTATGTGGCAGTAATAGAAAGCACAACATTAAGGGTCCGCTCCCGAGTCTAAAAATGGAGGGGAAGGGAAGGAAAAGGGAGGAAGATTTCCTCCCTAATGGTGCTCCTAAGTTTTTTTGAGGAGGGAAAGGGAAGGAAATGAGGGGCTCATTTCCTTCCATTTCAATCCTCCCGTGTGTGGGCGGAAATGGGAGGATTGAAATGTTCCGCCATTTCCTCCCCTCCCCTTCCTTCCCTTCCCTTCCCTTCCCTTCCCTTCCCTTCCCTTCCTCTCCCTAAAAAACTCGGGAGCGGACCCTAAGAGAGCCGATTGATTGCAATCCGACCACCTAACAATCTTAATCATTACCTTGGTGAATGAACCCTAAAATAAGATTGACATCCTTATTTGTAAAAATAGCATAGAATGAAGGTATTATAAAATCCAATCCGTGAATATTTCTCTTAATCTGATCAAATCCTTCTCTTTGAATTTCTCTTTTAGTTTAGTCGTTATTGTTTGCAATTAGTAGTTTAAATCATCAAAACAAACAAAACCCCCTAGTTACTTCACACTGCTTAAAATCAACTTGTTTTACACATAAGTCTCTATGGTTCGACGTCATGCTTGTGCATACCATTACAACGATAACTAATACACTTGCTAGGTTTTTATTACAAGAGGAATTTTTATCCATCAAGTTTTTGGCGTCGTTGTCGGGGGCTTGTTGTGATTAAACAAGTTAATTTAGGTAGTGTATGCAAGGTCGCCGTCCTTTGAATCCTACATTGGAGTCATTGAACGACCACATTGATAAAGTAGGTCTATGTAAGAAGAAAGATTTAAACGAGGGCAATCTCCTCGAAACAGACCTAAAAACGAAACTTGAATCTTCTACCGCCGAGGTAGAAGAACCAAAAGCTGAGATGGCTGTACCACTAGCTCAAACAATGCAGGACTTCTTACATCCTAAGGTGGATACCTCTATCTCCTGCATATTGTTACCCAATGCAGTAAATAACTTAGAGGTCAATGGTCAATATTTTGCCATGTTGCCCAATTATCAGGCCTCCCTTCCGAAGACCATTTGACATTTTTGAGAAAATATATGATGATTGTATCCCAATTCCCAGGGAAATAGGGTGTGATCAATGAACAGATAATATTAAAATGCTTCCCCTACACTCCTAGAAGCATTAGTACGTGGGATGAACTTCATGATGTGTTTTCTACGTAAGTATTACCCGCATCCTTCCTTGGCCACCTTTAGACAGAAGTTCATAGGTTTTGCATAAGAGGTGGGAGAGTCATTCCACAAAACGTGGGATAGGTTCAAAATGTTGTTAGTCCAATACCCTCACCACAATTTTCCCTTACCATTGTTAAACCAAACATTCTATGATGACCTAAACTCTTTTAATCAGGCCATGGTTGACAATGCGGCAGGTGGCTTATTAGGAGCCAAAACCCCTCAAGAGACGCAAGAATTGTTTGAGATGTTGGGAGCTAACTCCCAATAAAAGAGTACTAGGGGTACGGTGAGGGGCTACATGAGTTAAGCATGAGTGATGAGATATCTAGGCAGATAGCCCAATTGAATCGAAATTTGATTTGTTAACCACACATGGTGCATCTTCTAGTGCCAATGCTATTCATGATGCTTGTTCTAATTGTAGTTTACATACTCATGCTACTAATGTATGTCCAGTGGTGCACAGTTTGCTTTCAATTCTGAACAGGCACATGCAATGAATGGATATGCTCCAAGGCCTCCTCAGAACAACCCTTACAGCAAAACATACAATCCAGGGTGGAGAAGTCACCCTAATTTCTCATGGAAAGGTAACCAAAATCAACAATTCAAGCCTCTCCATACCGCACCCCACAAGGGCAATTTGAGCAAAATAGGGAGCCTTGGGAGGAGGTAGTCCAGATGAGACTTGAGCAGCAACAACAACAGAAACAGCAAGAAGCTGCAGTCAAGAAATTAGAGACCCAAATTGGGCAACTTGTAGAAGCTTTACAAAGCCAATCGGGTAATTTTTTAGGGCCACCAGAACAAGCAAATTCAATCATGACTATTTGGGATGAAAGTGATGAAATCGAGAAAGTATTTCTTTCTTCTCTTTGTTCCACCGAAACTGAATTTGGTGATTATGTTAGTGAAGAAGAAAGTGGTTTGGGTATGTTTTCCAAAATTGATTAAAATTCCCCCCTCCATGATGTTGTAAGAACTACACCCTTTGGTGTGGAAGCCTTAAAAAGAGCAAGTGACATGAAAAGGCCCAGGTGTTTTATTATTCCGATCACTTTGGAGGATTTGAGGGTTAAAGGCATCATGAATCTAGGGGCTAGTATTAATCGGATGCCTTATTCTGTTTACAAACTATCGGGACTAAATAATTTGAAACCTCCTACAATGTACATCCAATTAGTTGACCAGTCGATCAAACGACCTTTAGAAATTTTAGAAATTGTAGAATACATTTTGGTCCAAATAAATAAGGTCATAATCCCAGTTGACTTTGTAGGAAGGTACGGATGGTGATAAACTAGAAGCTCCCATACTGCTTGGGAGACCTTTTATGTTTGACACCAATTCCGTGATTGATGTGTTGAAGGGTAGAATCTCTATGACTGTGATGGGGGATGATATTAGACTCTCCATGTCAGAATGTTTGACAGGACCTCCCTCCAAGGCAGAGTTTTTGCTATATAGATAATCTTGAAATCTCTGAACAATGGTCGGATGAGGTAGATGAATGTGAGAGTGTGAAGTTAGAATGGAGGTTGAATGGCGGTGAGAACTCTAGTGATAATGCGGACGTTTATACCAAGACTAGCAACAATAAATTCGACGAACACTCTTATAGTGACGGACCGTATCACCCCCTAGACCACCTCCCGAAGATGTTGGTGCCTTTAGTTACATCATCTTTGCCCTTAGAGTCTAAGACCATTGGTTCATGGTTGTGCAAATAGAGGAATATTTTTCTGTTGATTTATTTGATTCTATATTTGTTGATATGTTTAATCAAGATAACACCTCTGAAAATTGAGCTTAAGAGTTTGCTTCTAGAAGTAACAGAGTTAATGAACCAATTCAAGTTGGGGGAAAGAGCCCAAGAAAGAACAAGAAACGGGCGAAGCAGAAAGCTCAAAAAGTTCCTTGGGTACCAACCGAGTTGATCAAGAACGGAACTTATGCATGAGAGGTTGTGGGTGTTTGTGCCCGAAAAGCATGAGGTGGTACAAAAGCAGAAAAGTAAAGGCTAAAGATAATGTGGCCACCTCTAACCCTAAGTAAAGTGGGGGCAACGATCGGGCTAACGACCTTAACCAAATGAGCTTGTTGGGAGGCTAGGTATAATTTATTTGCTTTCATTTATTTTTGTTGTGTCATATCATCCTTTGAACCCAATGAATGCTTTCATTCTTTATGCTTTGAGGACATAGCATGTTTTAAGTTTGGGGTTAGATATTTCTCCGAGATTGTTTTAAGTTTGGGGTTAGATATTTCTCCGAGATTGTTGGTTTATAGAGAGTGTAAATAGTGTCACCCTAAAAAAATAAAAAATTGTTCTTTTTAAATTATGGGATGTTGGCCATTGTAGTTGATGATTTGAGGGATTAATGTTATGTTGAATCACATGTGCTATTATAAATGCGGGATTGAGATTGCATTAAAACCCGTAAATCATGATTGCACCACCTTTCACTTCCGTACTTTATCTTGGTCGTTGTCACTAATTCAGGTGCCCTTTATGGTATCACTTTGTGCATTCTCGGGGGGCCTAGAACATGTTTGCATGATTGTCAATAACACATCAATAGGTTACTTGGTATATATAGTTATTTTCTTTGAACTCTATTGTGAACTTTTGACTTTCTCCTCACTAAATATTTTTCCGCTAGAACCCCGTTTGAGCCTTTTTGTGAAGAATTGATAATTTAGACCACAATTTGCCTTTATTTGACACCCACTCACTTACCCTTTACACTTAGATAGGATGTCTCTCACCTTGACAAGAAAGTGGACTAGGAAATAATAGGGAAATTTGGGGTTATACTTTGGAAAGATTAGAAATGAATGGAAAGGGTCAACAAAAGAGCAAAGGGGAATGTAATGTATTGAAAAGAAGGGCAAATGCAAAATATTATTGAGATAATGCATAGTATTCTTCGTGATTCTTATTGATACAAAGCTAAGAAAGAAAAGAGAGACAAAAAGGCTCAAAAGCCCTCACATGAATAAAAGAAAATAAGAAGAAAATTTGAAGAGTTGGCCCTCATTGTATCAAAACTGGAAAGTATAGTGACCCAAAGAAAATAAGGAATGACAACAACCATTGGTATATCAATGTATGAAAATATCAAGTTTGGGTGCTGAGACATTGGGGAATATGGTGAGCACAGTTAAACTTAAGGGAGGATGTATTGTAAATTAGAAGAATTTCTAGTTTCACTTTCTTGGTTTCGTATATCCTTACCTTCAATTGTAGTCGTGCACCTAGCTCCCCCAAATTGTCGTGAACATTAACTGTAGAGCCATATTTTGATTCATACTGAGTAACCGGGTTGACAGTTGTGTAAACATGCATACGAGTGTACTTTTAAATTGTATCATCTATTATCATTGAATTAGGGCATGACTTAGTAATCCTATAAACAATCTTACTTTGATGACAATGATCTCTCATTATACATTCATCATTCAGGTTGCGGTGGAAAATTGTGAGTTGTGTGAATCAATGTGATTGTATTCCCTTGTTTATATTTATATTTGCACTTGTTGATTATGTTTGTGTTATGATCTGAAACTTGTATGGACGACAACCCTTTTATGATGAGAACATCACAAAAATATTTATTTATGTTTTAGTATTTTATTTATTTTGTAGTTTAAAGAGTAGTTTAGTAAGTTTTGTTTTACTCGAGTACGAGCAAAATATAAGTTTTGGGGTATTTGATTGATGTGTTTCTACACATCTAATTCTCATATTTATGGGCTTGTTTGCTTAATCCTTGGGTCATTTAGTGTTTTAATAGTTGTTATGAGTGTTCGAATAGTACAGGGAAATGAGGTCAAATGCGTGATTTGGGACTTGAAGGCAGCAAAAAGGGAAGGAGCAAAGCGGAGCAGCAAAAAGAGTGAAAGAAAAGAAGAAAAGTTGTTAGAAGGGTGCGACTACACCCATTGTTGTGCACGATCGCACCCCTAGCCCGGTTTTGCCCAAGAAACTCACTGATCAAGTGCGCGATCGCACTCTTTGAAGAGAAACGAGGCAAAAATCTCACGGACTAAACGTGAGATTGGGCATCGTAATGCCCTAGTATAAATACAAAACACTCGTAGGTTATTAGATTTAAGCTTTATTGAACTTTTCCAAGTTTCGAGCAAGGATTTCAAGGATTCAATTGTTCTTCAATTCTAAGGATTTCCAAGTTTCATGATTAATTGTTTAATTCTTGTATTCTTAAACATGAGTAAGAGTAGATAAACATCTTTATTTCATGGGTTGGATGTAGTAATACTAGATCTCTATGCTATAATCTAATCTTTATGTATTCAATCTCGTTCTAGTTCTTCAGAACATTAATAATCAAGTTTTAGGGTTTCAATTTTTGACAAGATAATCTTGGCCTTTTAACGTTTGGGTGTTAATTGCATCATTAATTTGGGGATTAATACATCGACTACTGTTTTGTTAAATAGATTTAATTGAGGCCGTAATAGAAATCAAAAGAATCTAGGTTTTTATGTTCGTTAGTGCTCCATAAGTTCTTTGCGTGTTATGTGGCCGTAATAGAAAGCACAACATTAAGAGAGCCAATTGATTGCAATCCGGCCATCTAACCGTATCAATCATTACCTTGGTGAATGAACCCTAGAATAAGATTGACATCCTTATTTGTAAAAATAGCATAGAGTGAAGATATTATGAAATCAAATCCATGAATATTTCTCTTAATCTGATCAAATCCTTTGCTTTGAATTTCTATGTTAGTTTAGTCATTAATGTTTGCAATTAGTAGTTTAAATCATCAAAACAAACAAAACCCCTTGGTTACTTCATACTACTTAAAATCAACTTGTTTTACACACAAGTCTCTATGGTTCGACACCCTGCTTGTGCATACTATTATAACGATAACTAGTACACGTGCTAGGTTTTTATCTCAAGAGGGAATTTTTATCCATCAATAATATTTCCAGAGATTGTTACCATTGTGCTATTATTCTGTTCCTTGATAAGTATATATCATATTGTATTATTTTCAATATAACTTCGGTTGAAGCTTACCACAGTAGCGACCCATTAGCTTCACTACACCGATACCATTCTCAGTACTTTCAGCCTCAACATGTGCAGCATTGATGGCACGTTGAGCCTCCTCTACAGCAGTATCAAAACCAAATGACTTGTCAATAACCTGAGCCAAAATGCGAAATCAAACAAAGAAGTATCAGTAAATGATAACAATAAGCTCTCAAATGAAGGAAATGATTTCTTCAGTAGTAAACGCTTCAAACACTAAAGGATGTAGCACACACATGATGGAATAACGATAACATGGTGAAGATCCAACCCCAAGCATTTAGAATATGATTGCAGCATTATACTGTATCGATGAAAAGTAACAATAAACTAATACTCCTTACATAACTCAGTCAGAAATTATACCGGAATGTCATTATCAATCGTCTTGGGTATCCCAGCAACTACAACTTTAAGGCCACGCCGCCTAATTTCCTACAAATTGAGAATGAGCTTGTAAGGAAAAAGACGAGCATTTCAAGCATACAATTCAAGTTGAGGACTTCAATCCCTTAGTAAGCATTATGTATTAATACTGACATCACATTCCTAGGAAACATATTGGGTTAACATGGCGCCCTGAAAGCTGATTGGCTGTTGGATTGCAAGTTTAAAGACTGCTTGCCAGTGATGAGTTGATGAGCGGAACTCATTCAAATGTTACGGCATTTAGCACAAGCCAGGGAGAGTTTCAATTTCTGCTAGAACATCATGTGCCAAACATAGAGCTAATGTAATCCTGCGTCCATGTTGTTGTCAGGTGGGTTATTCGTAAACCCGAGGAAAAGGGTGTGGGGATGCCAAGAAGAGAACTCAAAAGGAAGCAGAAACATTTACTAAGAAAGTGGGCATTAGATTCTGTTGATATTTTCCTGCGGTCCTCGGTAAGGTTTTTCTTATTTGTACCAAAAAAAAAGGTAAGGTTTTCTTATTTTAAGCAGTCACTTTGTTCTTTGCATACAACATATGCACCTATGTTTTACCCAAGTTATAGGCAACTTAAAATAAATATTATAAAAGTGTGACTGAGTGTCGTTATATGATCATAGAATTTTGCAGAACGCTAGTGTTGGTGGGTCCTCAAAAATCTATTATTGAAGTGTCAGGAAAAGGATAATGCCAAGGTCTACTGATTTTAAAGTGGAAAATGAACTCGGCTGCTCAGAATTAGGTCCCAGATAGTTAATGTGCACGATTGACCTCAAACTCCATGTTTGGGGTTGTTAAATGAACCCAGCAAGCTTGAGCAAAGACGATTCCTACTGGAGGAAACAAGGCTTGCTTGTTCATACTCCTTCCGACACAGAGAAATAGTCCTACTTTTCTTTTTAATTTACCCCAAAAGAATAGTTCCATTTCCAAAAAAAAAAAAGAAGCAGTAGTAGTGTATTTTTGGGAAGATACAAGTACGGAAAGCTTGATTCATAAAAGCATTGACTTGTTAATGAGATAGTTTTTATCTTTTTGGGGACAGAGGGAGTATTACATTAAAAAAAAAAAAAAAAAAATTTAACTAAAACGGTAAAGGTTCAGTTTAAAATTTATCCCCTCAAGTAAAGGGGAATCCCATTATTGCCCCAAGTATAACAAAGTCAAGAGAGCCTTCTCTGATGTTTATTATCATTTGAGACTAACCCAAAAAGAATGGCTGTTTACAAGTCTAATATGGGCAAATCATCAGACCACATCTGAGGTAAATGATTATTTTGCTTGTAACAAATGTTTTCATATTGAGAAGTAGAGTGAAAATAGTGTTGGAAGCTACTTACTACTGACATAGTAACATAGATGCCATAGAAAATCTTTTAATCTCCAGTAGTTTTCATTAATAAAATAACCAGGAAGTACTGAGTGTAGACTGAATAGGTGAGGCACCACGTCAAACATGACTAAATTCCTGTAACCAAATAATCTGCAAGAGCAGTACATACTGCAATGACTCCATGAAATTTGATTTCAATGAAATCAATGGAAGCTGACTCAGCTCATTTGAACAAGTACAATTACCTCATAAATGACAGCAGCTCCTTTCTGAGTTCCATCCCCACCAATTATATAAACCTGAAATAATAAAGAATAAATTAATATCAATACCAAGAAAATAGTAGCAGATAACTATAAGGAACTTTTTACGTGAATCACGGGATAATATCATTTGGTATAATGTTTAAGTTTCACATACCTGATTAATGCCACGGTCCTGGATGCTGTCAACTATCTTGGACGTATCATGGCCCCCTCGAGATGTCCCAATAACTGTACCACCACGTTTATGAATGTCATTTACAAACTTCGGTGTTAGGGGAATCGTATTCCGAGAGTAGAAACCTCTATATCCTCCCTATAGAACACATATGCCTTGCATCATTAGAGGATAAGACAATAAAAACAGTGGTTTAATCCAAAATCGTCTGGTATAAATCAAAAAAATTACCCAACAACAAAAAAAATGATTACTGCCAAATGTTTGGAGGTCAACTCCAAAGCTTGTGCCCCATGGTCCCCTAAACCATCAATATGACCCTGACTTGCAACTGATTTCTCTTATATGGAGGGATTCTGTTTGGTTGCATTTAGGTAGATTTTTTTTATTTATTTATTTTTGGGGTGTGGATTTATCTTTCACATCTCCCATCATCTTTCTCCTTTACCTTCTTACTTTGCCAAATTCTGTCAATCGTGCTCGGCCAAGGAATTTAAAAATCTTTTTGGTTTTGGGTGGGATGTACGTGGGTTGGTATTTCTCTTTATTGGTCCCACCATCTTTCTCTCTATCTCGTTACTACTTTTTCCTTTGGTCACTACAAAGCTCAAAACGAAAAACCGCCCCCCCCCCCCCAACCCCCACAAACCCAATGAAAAAAAATAATTCAAAGACATACATACCTTTATGTCTTTTTACTTGTCTAAAGTCAATAGGACAAACCCACCTATGACCAGCCTCATTCTCATGAGTGAGCCTTATACTGTTATCTAACAAGGCATAGTCACCTCAACAATTTCACAACCACCAACAAAAAGTCTCACACCAAGTAACAGCTGAAAGGCCTCACTGTCACCAGTAATCCCCCCCCCCACACACACACACTGAAGCCACACTTAGCAGCCCCCCTCCCCCTCCCTCCTCTCTAGATTGAAGACAACTGACCCACAATAGGAATGGCAGAAACCACCATATCGAAACTAAGTCATGGCTATACCAACGTCACTGCCCTGCCTACTGATTTTACTCATGATAACATGTATATGCAATTCAGCTATGGAGAGAGGGAGAGACAGAATCAGGTTGTGAATCTTAATGTTGTAAGTTGGCATTTAATAATTTCAATTTTTTCTAGAGCACTGTGATACAACTTTCAAGTACACTTGGAGACTTGAAAATAATTAGTTAATTAGCAAACTTTACGTTGATACAATTTTCCACATACAACAAATGGAACAACACGTATTTTCTCTTGAAAGAGAATCTGAAAGCAGGTACATTCAAGCTGAAGTGTTAAGACGCTGATTTAACCTCAAGCTATAACCATATAAAGAAGTCCAATTTCCAGAACCACTCACAGTGGTTGGATACTTTCCGGTGCCTAATTCCCTTTTATCTGTCTTGTGCCATCAACTGGACCAGACAGACTAAGTTGGCTGTTAAAATAAAGGTCATCTGCTCATCTCTAACCCAAATAATTGGAAGTGTTCCATATACCGTACACCTGTAGCCCCTAACTTACCTTGCAAAAAGCCTAATCCCTCTTACATAGCAGCTCTAACTCAATAAAAATATACCAACCACAATCTCTATCCCTCACCCTATGCAATCTTTACATGTTAATAGGCATTTCCATGCATCACATGGAGCTTTCAAAGAGTGTGATACTCGGACATGGGTAGTTTAATTATGCACATTGAGGGGTGGAACAATCTTTTTTTATCAACGCATGACAGAGACACAATAAAAAGGTAAGCCAACGGAATGCATCTAAACCACAACAGGTATATAAAGACTGAAGATGAGTACACAACGACAAAAAAACATTGCCAAATTACTTGATACAGGTCATAAGTATTGTGTTGCCCCATTTTATCCTATTTAGGACATCATCTACAAGGAAACGACAAGCTATGTCTGTTTCTGTCAGTAAAATTATCAAAAATAAAACATTTTGTTCCACCTATTATATGCAATAAAAGATTCACTACATAAAACCTTATGTGCAACAAAACAAGCATCCATTACTCAATAATTAATAATCTTTAATTTGGAAAGAAAACTCAGTTTTAACCAGCTATCATTTTAAAAAAAAAGAATAATCACTAAATATTGTTACTTGAATCTACTCACATCTATCCCAAGGACTTTGGTGACGCCGTACATATTATATAGGGCACATACGATTTCCCTGATCACTGTGTTTAGCCCAGGGCACAAGCCACCACACGTTACAATACAAGCATGCACCTCATCCGATTCAAAGTAAACCTGCCACAATTGAGACTTTTCTTAGAAAAAATATAATTGCCAATATGAGGGTCCTTTTGTAACTTGCCTAAGAGAAATGGACTTACCTTCTGACGAGGTCCAGCACGTCGAAAATGTGTTCCTCTTGGACTGTCCTTATGAACAACAACCTACACAAACGTGCGGATAATCCACAGATCAATAATTGTACTCATCACACATATTAAAAGAATGAAATTGAAGCCAAAACACATATAACAGCGTACTTGTATATCTTTCTTTTTTTGTTATTGTTCAAACTAAAATGGTTGAAACTACATAAGTTGCGTATTAGTGGGAACACACTAATCTTACGAATAATTTTAACATTTTGATGCAAATATTTGGATTTGTTACTATTATTCGTGATCAACTGAACAGAGATGCAAGGTCAGAGAGAGGGATGAATTGAATGAGGGATATGCTCAAAGAGATAGATATCATTAATGTGAGATGGATCGAAGTGGAACCATTGAAGATCTAAGAACCCCATATGGAAAAAATATGAATCAAAATGTAATGCAATACCAAAAAAATAAATAAACTCACCTTTTGGGGAACAGTATCATCAGCGTCAACAAAATACTGCCTGAAATCAATTTCACACCATTACAAATCGGTTCTTATAATTGAAAAAAACCCTAAAAACCATAAATGGCATAGAACTTATGATTATAACAAAACCTAAAATTAACTCACTTTACAACTGAATATGCAGGATTTGACCTCAAAGGATTGGGATAGGTCTGAAACACAGTAAAGAAATCGTAACAATTAGACAATCGTAAGCAAATCATACAAGAAATTGCACGCGCACACACACACACACAGAGAAATATATACTGGAAGATCAGGGATGTAATCAGTCAAGTGAGGAACATCTTCAAGAACATAACCAGCATCGCCTTTCACCACCTTCATCTGATAATTATTCGCCATTGCCATTAATTAATAATCACCGACGCTTCTTCAATTTAATGGAGCATTATTACATACATATAGAGAGAGAGAGAAAGTGACCGATTATTTTCTAATCTAGAAATGAATTTGTGGAGAGAGAAAAGGTAAGAGAGAGGGAGAGGGAGAGGGAGAGAGAGCGAGAGTAGTTTTTGACGGTGGTGACACTACGTTTCCACCACCTCCGTCGTTGCCGGATTTGATTTTGAGCCGCCTTTGTGGGACCACCATGCTTTTATTTTACCTTTTCTTTTTCAACAACATGTATTGTCAACTCGTCATCTCTTTTGATCGATGGACGGACGAGATTTGTTCAAACTCAATAGCACCTTCAAATTTTATTTTATTTTACATACTCCCTCCGTCATGTAGAGCATTCTGCTTTTCTTTATTTTGGGCGTCCCTCTTTAAAGTCCCACTTTCCTAAAAAGGAAACCTTAAATCACTATTCTCTCCACTCATTCTCTCTCCTACATTATTTTAATACTCACAACACCATTATAATTTACTATTCTCTCCACTCATTCTCTCTCCTCTCACTCACAACACCTACTTTAATAACATTATTCCTTATTTTCCGTTCTCAATAGTAAACGTGTAATGTTCTATGGGACGGAGGGAGTATAATGTATAGTATAAATTAGAGCCCCTTATGAATAGTTGTTTGAACAGTTACAATCGGCGAATTTTCCATTTTGCCCTTAAACATTTGTCCCTTCCCTATTTTGCCCTTAAAAAAAAAAAAATTAAATACACACACACGAATATGGACACAAATATGCAACAATGGTGTTCCGAAAAACCATGGAAATCAAAAAATTTTAAAATTGAAATCCTAATTTTCAAATCTGCCATGTTTACACTAGAGAAGGCAAGAGAGAGAAACGGAAAGAGAGAGGAAGAGGGAACTTACCTGACCAGAGGAAGAAGATGGAATATATATATATAAAAGATCCGGCAATTGGTGCTGTCGGATGGGGTGGGGGAAGATGCGGGTTGGGGCAGCTATTCATGGAGGGTAAGGAGGGGAAGGTGGAGGAAAGAGAACTGGATAGTGGTGGAGGAAAGAAAACTGGGTAGTGGTGGTGGGGGTGGAAGGGGGCGGGGTGGAGAGGAAGAGAATGGGGAGGTTGGGAATGGGGAAGAGGGTCGGCTAAACTGGAATAGAAAGGGGAAGACATGGGTTTGGTGTATTTGGGTTGGGAAAGGTCCAGAGGGAGGGGATGGTTTGTTAAATAAATAACTGGGGTTAGATTTTTAATGGGTTGGCTGTTCATTACAACGAACAGTATCAAGCGGCGAATTTTTCATTTTGCCTTCATGCATTTGTCTCTTTCCCATTTTGCCCTTAAAATTTTATTTTTTTTAAATTAAAAAAAATTTAAAAAAAAAAAAACCCCCGTGTCCTTGGACATGGGCATTTACTAGTGAACTCATAAGACTACCCACAGTGGGTTGGATGAAATGGAGATGAAATCCATTTCATCCAGCTCCTTCCTTGCAATGGGGAATGAAAGCTAGTTGGATTAATTCACGGGATGAAAACTTTCATCCCGTTTGAAACTTTTTTTTTTAATTGGACACGTGTTGACAGCGCATTGGAGGGGTCAAGGCGCGTGCGTCTCACGCTCCGGATGGGTGCGAGGCGCAGGATTTTTTCATTTTTTTTTGGTTTTCATTGAATTTGCCACGTGTCAAATCTTGATAGGTCCGTACTTTATTATTTTTTCACCCAATTATTTAAACTCAATTATCTCATAATAAATGATTTAAAAATAAAAAGAAAAATTCACCAAAATTCATAATTTTTTTTCCTACAAATTGATATAAGTTTCATTTGATTTGGACACAAAAAAAAAACGCTTAGTTTTCAATTTGGGCTGAATTATTACCTAGTAAATTAAATTTTTTTTCACCAAAATTCATCATTTTTTTTCCCTACAAATTGATATAAGTTTCATTTGATTTGGACACAAAAAAAAAACACTTAGTTTTCAATTTGGGCTGAATTATTACCTAGTAATTTAATTTTTTTTTTCACCAAAATTCATCATTTTTTTCCCTACAAATTGATATAAATTTCATTTGATTTGGACACAAAAAAAACACTTAGTTTTCAATTTGGGCTGAATTATTACCTAGTAAATTAATTTTTTTTTTTTTTTTCATCAAAATTCATCATTTTTTTTCCCTACAAATTGGTATAAGTTTCATTTGATTTGGACACAAAAAAAAACACTCACTTTTCAAAAACAGAGAATATAAATAAAATAAAAGTGGTGGGGTATAGAATGATGAGTTGGAAGAAGTTGAAATTTAATTTAAGTTAGTTATTGTAGAGGGTTAAATGAAATGGGTAGTGTTGTGAATATAGCCCTCCACAGCCCAAGCAAATCACAAGAATAATAATCGCACACAAACAAAGCACAAGAAATCAGAAAACACAGAAAAGACACAAGAAATTGTTAACCCAGTTCACCAATTTGATTGGCTACGTCTGGGGGCACTACCAAGCCAGGATCTTGCACTATGTATGTAGAATTTGTGTTACAATAAGTCTAGGGGCGGAACACTACTTAAATATATATTAGGGGAACAAACCTAACCCTAGATGGACAAGGAAACCCGAAAATACGTCAAAAAAGGAGTCCAGAAATTTTCCACCCGACACATGGGCGGTCGCCCAAGTGCCTATGGGCGGTCGCCCAAGCCAAAATTCCTCCAAGCCAAAACCTCTGTACACATGCGCGGTCGCCCTTGACCCCCTGCGCGGCCGCCCACAGCAAAGAACAACAAACGATGAACCTACTGTATAACTGGGCGGTCGCCCATCATCACCTGGGCGGTCGCCCATGACGACAGAGCCCTCGACGAATTTTCTTCCTTTTGCTCCGAAGTCTAACCCGGTTGGTCTTCTATCCCAACAATCTCCCACCTAGAGATCAACCACACATATAAGCCCCGTATCCGTTCTTCAACTCATCCTTGGTGTCCTCCTAGTGCTCACCTCGATCATGGTAGTGCCATCCTCCTCTTCTATTCTCCAAGCCCAATTGAAGCTTTGCACAGCTTCAATTTCTCAAGATTCACAACCTTTGTCAACATGTCAGCCGGATTCTCCGATCCCAATATCTTCTCTAGCCCCAAGATCTTCTCCTCCAAGAGATGTCTGATGTAGTGAAACCTCAGTTCAATGTGCTTCGTCCTCGAATGAAACGCCGGATTTCTTGCCAAATGTATTGCACTCTGACTGTCACTGTAGAGAACGTTACCACTTTGCGTCTTCCCAAGTTCACCCAAGAAGTTACTGCGGCCATACCATCTCTTTACTCGCCTGCATCGCTTTGCCACATATTACGCCTGCGAGTTGGGCGTGCCACGATCTTCTGCAATTTAGAAGCCCAGGAGATTGTCGTACCACCCAATGTGAACACATAACCCGTAGTACTTCTCCTCTTATCAAGATCACTTGATGCCAAGTTCGCATCAACATAACCCGCTAACACCACTTCCTTGCTCGAGAAACACAGAGCCTTACCATACCACTTCAAGTAACGTAGGATCCACTTAACCGCTTCCCAATGTTGCTTTCTGGATTGCCCATGAACCGGTGACTACTCCCACCGCATGTGCAATGTCCGGCCTTGTATGCACCATTGCATACATGAGACTCCCCACTGCTGAAGCATATGGAGTTCTCTCCATCTTGTCACGCTCCTCCTTTCCCCTAGGTGAGTCTTTCTCGGATAGCTTGAAATGCAAACCCAATGGCGTCCGTGTTGGCTTCGCCTCTTCCATACAAAACCTTGCTAAGATCTTTCTCAATGTATTCTGCTTGTGAAAGAACCAACTTGCCCGACTCCCTATCCCGGTCAATCCGCATGCCCAAGATTTTACGGCCTCTCCCAAATCCTTCATCTCGAACCGTTCGACAGCGAGTCTTCTTCAATCATGTTTACCTCTCTCTGCTAGAGCCCGCTATTAGTATGTCGTCCACATATAACGGCAAGATAATATACCCATTGTCCGTGTTCTTGAAGTAGCAACAATGATCCGCTTCACATCTGATAAAATCAATGTCGTGCATGAATCCATCAAACTTTCTGTACCACTGCCTAGGAGCTTGTTTAAGGCCATACAAGCTCTTAGTCAATCTGCAAACTAGCTCCTCGCTACCCTTAGACAAGTAAACCTCTGGCTGTACCATGTAAATCTCTTCCTCCAAGTCCCCATGAAGAAAGGCTGTCTTCACATCCATCTGTTCAATCAATAAGTTGTCCGCCACTACTATCCCCAGAACCATTCTGATAGTGGTCATCTTCACAACCGGAGTGAATACCTTGGTGTAGTCAATATCGTACTTTTGTTGAAACCCTTTTACAACCAGTCTTGCCTTGTAACGCTTGCTACCGTCTGCTTCCTCCTTGATCCTGTAAACCCACTTGTTATGCAATGCCTTCTTCCCCTTAGGTAGTTCAGTCAACTCCCAAGTTTTGTTGGCCTTCAATGAGTCCATCTCATCATCCATCGCGGCTTTCCACTTGTTACAAAGTACACTACGAGCGACTGCGCATAACATTCCGGTTCCCCATTATCGTCAACGGAATAATAATTGGATGGAGTATACATCGAGGCAATCCACGCAATCTGCTGGATCTACGCGAGGGAATATCCGGTTCCGGAGTACGTGGTTCATCTTCAGTGACCTCCTGACCATGGTCATCATGAACCGTTCTGCTCCCACCCGAGTTTGGAATATCCACCTCTACAATTTCCGGTTCCGAACTAGTGTCATCGGATGTCCCCTTTCTGTCCTTGTACAATACCTGTTCATTGAATACCACATCTTGACTACGAATATCTTTATGGTTTTGGTCATCCCAAAACTTATACCCGAAGTCATCCCCGCCATACCCAATAAACGTACGGCTTACTTGATTTTTGCATCTCATTTAGTTCTCTCGGCAAAATCAACATGAACATAAGAAACGCAGCCAAATATGCGAAGAAAGGACAGATTTACACTTTGCCACTCCAAGCTTCCTCACGGAATTCCATTCCCCGATGGTACCGATGGTCCTCGATTGATCAGAAAGGCTGTAGTGTCAACCGTATGCCCAAAACATCTTCGGAAGTCCACACTTCAATCTCGTACTTCTAGCCCGCTCATTGATGTTACGTTCATCCTCTCTCGCTACCCCGTTGAGTTGTGGTGTCCGCTTTGGAGTTTTCTTCATACGAATACCATTCGCGGCACAATATTCCCTAAAACTCCCCGAGCTCATACTCCCCGCGTTGTCGATCTCGAAGCACTTAAGCTTAAGTCCCGTCGATTCTCCACCTGAGGCCCTCCACTTCTTGAACACCTCGAAAGCCTCATCTTTCCCCTTCAAGAAATAAACCCGAGACCTTCCTTGTAGAATCATCAATGAAAGTCATGTAATATGACGCACCACCCAGAAGGCATGTAGGAGATGGCCCCCAGCGAAGTCCGTGTGAACCAATTCCAACTTTGCTTCCCTCGAGCCCTACTGTCCTCGAGAAATTATTTCTCCCTGTTTGCCAAACATACAATCCTCGCAGATCCCCACGTTGATCGTCTTCAAACCCGGTAGTAGTCCCTTTGAACAAAGCACCTTCATCCCCGTCTCACTCATGTGACCCAATCGACGAGTGCCACAAATCCGTATCACCCTTGGCTGCTGCCACCGCGATACTATCCTTGCTGTTGTTCGCCAAATACAAAGTACCCTCCTTATTACCCCGAGCGATCTCACAATCCTCCTTGGTAATAACCCAAATTCTGCAGCCGAATGTCACCTTGTAACCTTCTTCGTCCAACTGCCCAACTGAAAGTAGGTTCTTTTTCAAACCCGAAATGTGCACGACCCGTTCGGATGTAAGACCTTCCGATCGATGCTCCTATTCTGACATCCCCCTTCCCCTTGATTTCCAAAGGCTCGCCATCCGTCAGATAGACCTTACCGAAATCACCGGAAGTGTAATTCTCCATCTCTTCCTTATGCCCGCAAGAGTGGAATGATGCCCCCGAATCCAACACCCATGATTCTAGTGCACTACTAACACTCAGAACCAGTACATCATCACCTTCGACTGTCACATTCACCTGATTGCCCTTACGATTTGGACAATCCCTCTTGAAGTGTCCCCAATTCCTTACAATGATAGCACTGAACAAATCCCTTTACAACCTTTGGTTTGTCTTTGGTCTCCCCGGTCTTGCCCTTACCACTCACCACGTTCTCCCTAGATTCGGTTCTCCCTTGTTTGCTAGTACCCGGCTTCCCCTTGCTAGTAGTAGCTAAAGCCGATCCCGAAGCACTCGATGTCCCCAACTTCTTCATACGATTTTCTTCGGCCAAAAGAAAGTCTTTAACATCATCATACTTCAATTTCTTCTTACCTGCTGAAGCGTTGATTGCTGTCACCGTTCCGCTCCAACTTGTTGGTAAAGAAGCTAGCAACAAACACGCATGAACCTCATCATCGAACTTGATCTCCACCATTTGTCAATGAGTCTATAACATCCATAAACTCATCGATGTGCTTAGCCAAGGATCCTCCCTCTTGCATCTTGAGACTACCCATCTTGCGTATCAAATCAACCTTATTTGCAGCAGATGGAGTTTCAAATCTCTCAGTAAGATAATCCAATAGCTCCTTGGCGGTTGTCGCCTTCTTGGTAGTCTTTGCAATCCACTTTGACAAAGTAGATCTGACCACCCCTAGGGCTTTCCGATCCATGAGTTCCCATTCTTCCTGATCTTCATCTTCCGGTTTGACACCCTTCAGAGGCTTATAGAGGTCTTTGTTGTACAAAAGATCCTCAATAGCATCCTCGATATCCGTAGTCAGACCCATCGAATTTCTCAACCGCCTGTTTGTCCTTGCTCATTCTTGATTGCTTGGAACAACTCCCTTGATCTTGAAACCAAAAAAGCTTTGATACCAGTTGTTGTGAATATAGCCCTCCACAGCCCAAGCAAACCACAAGAATAATAATCGCACACAAACAAAGCACAAGAAATAAAAAAACACAGAAAAGACACAAGAAATTGTTAACCCAGTTCACCAATTTGATTGGCTACGTCTGGGGGCACTACCAAGCCAGGATCTTGCACTATGTATGTAGAATTTGTGTTACAATAAGTCTAGGGGCGGAACACTGCTTAAATATATATTAGAGGAACAAACCTAACCCTAGATGGACAAAGGAACCCGAAAATACGTCAAAAAAGGAGTCCAGAAATTTTCCACCCGACACATGGGCGGTCGCCCAAGTGCCTATGGGCGGTCGCCCAAGCCAAAATTCCTCCGAGCCAAAACCTCTGTACACATGCGCGGTCGCCCTTGACCCCCTGCGCGGCCGCCCACAGCAAAGAACAACAAACGATGAACCTACTGTATAACTGGGCGGTCGCCCATCATCACCTGGGCGGTTGCCCATGACGACAGAGCCCTCGACGAATTTTCTCCCTTTTGCTCCGAAGTCTAACCCGGTTGGTCTTCTATCCCAACAGGTAGATGAAATATTAGGTGGATGAGAAAAAGTGTAAAAAGTGTTGAATGAAATGGGGGAAGGGGATGAAACCACTGTGGATAGTCTAAGCGTGATTGATTGAACACTGTATGATAAATGATTGAAGCCAATTTGGCTATAGCAGCAGATCGATATCCTATGATTACTTATGCTTTTATTACCGACACAATTTTATACTCCCTCTGTGTCCAGCTCAATTGAGTCACTTTTCTTTTTAAGACGTTCCACTTCAATTGAGTCATCTATCTATATATAATAATAAGATAGTGGTAATTTTTTTGCCAATGAGGGGTATTTTCGTCTTTTCACATGGTGGCAAGAATGCAATTAACAAGGGCAAAATGCAATGTGGCAGCGTGTTATTGGCCAAAAAAGATTTTTTTTAATTCGGTTTGGACACGTGTCGCATACCGGGGGAGGGCATTTCGTCATTTACTGCGCGCGGGTAGACACGCGCCTACAATGGGCGTATACTCCTACATTTTCTTTTTTTTTTTTGTTTTTTGGGTTTTGACAAATGTCATCACCTGATTGGATGGACGGATTTCTAAAAAAAAAAATATCCCATTTCTTTGACCTCAATTATTATATATTAAAATTAAAAAAAAAAAAAAATTTAACACCAAAATTCATAATTTTTTTTTCTCTTTAAATAGAGACTTCTTTCATTTGATTTGGACAAAGAAATAAATTCCTCTTTTTTAAATATAAATTTGTTAATTATTCTTTACTAATTTTTTAATTTCTTTTTAGTTAAAATTAATTAAGTGTGAAGTAATTTTTTTAATTATAAATGATAATAAAAAAATTATATTTTTTAAATATTTTTTTACACCGAAACTCATAATTTTTTTCTCTTTATATAGAGACTTTTTCAATTGATTTGGACAATGAAAAAAATCCTCTTTTTTAAATATAAATTTCTTTTTATTAAGTGTGAATTATTTATTTTTACTTATAAATGATAATAATAAAAAAAAACTAATAATAATAATAATAATAATAATAATAATAATAACAATAATAATAATAATAATAATAATAATAATAATAATAATAATTTTACTAATCATAAAAATAAAGAATCTAAAATAAAGTAAACGTGGTGGGATATAGGACAATTAGTTGGGATGGTGTTAATTATCCTTTACTAATTTTTTAATTTATTTTAATTTAAAATTAATTAAGTGTGAAGTAATTTTTATAATTATAAATGATAATAAAAAAATACTCTTTTTTAAAATATTTTTTTACACCGAAATTCTTAATTTTTTTATCTTTAAATAGAGACTTTTTCATTTGATTTGGACAATGAAAAAAAAATCTCTTTTTAAATATAAATTTATTTTTATTAAGTGTGAATTATTTATTTTTACTTATAAATGATAATAATAATAATAATCTATATCTATATCTATATCTATATCTATAAGTATATAATAACAAGATAGTGGTAAATCAAGGGGTTTAGAGGGGTATTTTGGTCATTTCAAACGGTGGCAAAAATGCAATAAGGAAGCCCAATAAGCGACGTGGCAATTTGTAATTGGCTGACTTTTTTTTTAAAAAAAAAAAAACAGAATTGGACACGTGTCGGCTGCTTGAGTAGGGGCATTCCGGACATTTTCGTGGCGCGTGTGGCACACGCGCCGACCATGGCACGTTACAGCATTTTGTTTTTTTTTTTTTTATTATTTTACGCCACATGGCACCCTTTTATTGGCTAGATGGAATTCAAATTAAAAAAACAATCCTATTTCTTTTACCTCAATTATTTTATAATAAATTAATTATTTAAAAAAAAAAATTACACCAAAATTCATAATTTTTTTTCCTCTTTAAATAGAGACTTCTTTCATTTGATTTGGACACAGAAAAAAAAACCATCTTTTTTAAATATAATTTTCTTAATTATTTTTTGTTAATTTTCCTTTCTAATTTTTTAATAAATTTTTAGTGAAAAGTAAGTAAGTGTGAAATATTTTATTTTATTATAAATGCTGATAATTTAATAATTTTACTAACCTTGAAAATAAATAATATAAAATTAAATAAAACTGGTGGGGTATAGGATGATTAGTTGGATTGGGTAATATGGTTATTGGGTTTATTTTATTTCGATTTATCGAACAATATATTTAATTTTTTTTTTCAAAACTTTGAAGCATAGTAAATAAACTATTTATAAATTTCTTGAATATCTATCCGTCTAAAAAATTTGTGTATTTATAAAAGAGAATATCGGGAAAGATGGCCATCATTTTTAAAATTTTGATTGAAGTGTAAGTCATTTCATATTGTAGCATAACTAAAAATAGTTGAAGAAAATTTGTCGTGGCATGCCGGGATAGGGTGAAAATTTGGCGCGTGTCGTATTCGCGTTGACCGAAGCACATTTACGCAGAAATATTTTCTTTATCTTTTTTTGAAAAAATATAGATAGATTATTTTATAATAAATTAATTTTTTTTAAATAAAAATTTACATCAAAATTCATAAATTTTTTTTCTCTTTAAATAGAGACTTCTTTCATTTGATTTGGACACAGAAAAAAAAAAACCATCTTATTTAAATATAATTTTCTTAATTATCCTTTGTTAATTTTCCTTTCTAATTTTTTAATATATTTTTAGTGAAAAGTAAGTAAGTGTGAAATATTTTATTTAATTATAAATGATGATAATATTAATAATTTTATTAATCTTGAAAACAAAGAATATAAAATTAAATAAAACTGGTGGGGTATAGGATGATTAGTTGGATGGGATAATATGGTTATTCGATTTATTTTATTTCGAGATATCAAACAATATATTTAATTTTTTTAAAAAAACTTTGAAGCATAGTAAATAAAATATTTATAAATTTCTTGAATATCTATCCGTCTAAAAACTTTGTTTATTTATAAAAGAGAATATCGGGAAAGATGGTAATCATTTTTAAAATTTTGATTGAAGTGTAAGTCATTTCATATTGTGGCATAACTAAAAATAGTTGAAGCAAATTTGTCGTGGCATGCCGGGATAGGGTGATAATTTGGCGCGTGTCGTGTTCGCGTCGACCGAGGCGCATTTACGCAGATATATTTTCCTTATTTTTTTTGGTACACTTGACGGCGTTTCATTTGCTTCTTGAATTTCGAATTTTTTTATTTTTCAATTTCTTTGACCTCAATTGTTTTATAATAAATTATTTTTTTACACCAAAATTCATTTAAAAAAAATCTCTATAAATAGAGACTATTTTCATTTGATTTGGACACAGAAAAAAACAATTTTTTTAAAAAAAATATAAATTTCTTAATTTTCCTTTCTAATTTTTCAATATCTTTTTGTGAAAAGTAATTAAGTGTGAAGTATTTTTTTTTATTATTATAAATGATAATAATATTAATAATTTTACTAATCATAAAAATAAAGAATATAACATTAAATAAAACTGGTGGGGTATAGGATGATTAGTTGGATGGGATAATATGGTTATTGGGTTTATTTTAGTTCGATAAATCAAACAATTTATTTACATTTTTTTAATACTTTGAAGCATAGTAAATAAAGTATTAATAAATTTGTTGAATTTTCTGTCCTTCTCAAAAAATTGTGTATTAATAAAAATGAATATCGGGCAAGATGACCATCATTTTTATAATTTTGATTGAAGTGTATGTCAATATTATAAGAAATAAAGATAATATAAATTGATATTTTAAAAGAGGGATAGGAAGAAGTGGGTTGGGTTTGATGAGTGAGTGAATGGTTTGGGGAATCTATATGTATATCTATATATATATCTCTCTATGTATAAAAGGAATATTGTGATAATTAAAGGGGGTTTGAGGGGCATTTTGGTATTTTTACGATATGGCAAACTTGCAAAAAAAAGGATTGAAATGACCCGTGGCAATTTGTGATTGGGTTGTTTATTTTTTTAATTTTTTTTTGATAACTTTGGACATGTGTCATCCGTGTGAAATGTACTATCATGTTGGTATGACTAAATCTTTTGTTTTTATTTCAAAAATTCTCTTTCTCAAAAATAAATAAATTATCACATTTTCTTTACTAGATTTCTAATCTTCACTTTTTTTTTAACTAATTTCAATTACTTATTTCGTATATGATAAACATGTTCGTCTTTTTTATTTAATTTATTTAAATGATAAAATACTACATAATTGTATATAGAGAAATGCATAATCCTTATGATTTATGTTTTATTTCTATTTTATTGATTTCTAATTTTTATGTACTGACAATGGAGCCTTTAAGAAAGTATTTTATAATGTATAAACGAATTGAGATTTTGATTTATTTTAATTAAATTTTTATTTTTTAAATATATAGTAACGCCCCGTGCATCGCACGGGAGTCACTCTAGTTCTATAAATGGAAAGAAATGAATAGTGTTTCAAATATTTATACCCTCATAATGTTTATATATTTACAAAAAAAACCATTCATTATACCCTTATAATTTTAACATATTTACAAAAAAATTAATCATTAACTTACTATTCCTCCCACTCATTCTCTCTCCTATTAAATATTTTTAACTTTTACATTCTCTCTCCTCTAATCTTCTACCCATTTTCAAAAAAACCAATCATTAACTACTATTCCCTATCCCACATTTAAATTTTATATTCTCTCTCCTCTAATTTCTATCCACTATATTCATTTTTCTTAAAAATCGTAAAATTACCTCATGGCTCAATTGAGCTGAGACGGAGGGAGTATTTTATTACTCAATTAAGTTCTTTAGTTTGTATATTAGTCCCAGTTGGAGTTGACCATTTTGGGTCGAAGTTCGTGGGAGGCCCGTGTAATAGGGATGACCAAATCCGGTTCGATTTCGGTTCCTGGCCTTGAACCGCCGGTTTCGGTTCGGCCAAATGGTAACCCTTAACCGGCCCGCACTAACTCCGGTTTCGGTTTTCTCCCCGGTTCATTCCGGTTCCGGGCTTTTCCCGTCCGGTTTCGTTTCGGTTCTTTGGAAAACGTGGAAATTTCGTCCGATTCACGGTTCCGGTTCCGGTCCGGTTTGGCATTTTAGTAACCCTTAACCGGCCCGCACTAACCCCGGTTCCGATCTGTTCGGTTCCGGTTTTCTCCCCAGTTCGCTCCGGTTCCGGGCTTTTCCGGTCCGATTCCGGTCCGGTTTTCCGGTTCCGGTCCGATTTGGCCATCCCTATCGTGTAAACCGTGGCTTGTGGACTGTGAAACCCGCGCTCGTGGAGTCCGTGGACCGTGGCCCGTGTAGCCCGCTTTGTATAAGGCATGGGCTTGAACTAGGTATAGGGATACGGTCGGGTTTTGGCCCCGCGAATCAGAAGATCCGTTGGGTCTGTGACCCGTTTGGCCCATTGAAACTTTTTTTTTGTAAATGTCTAAAATGTCCTTAAATAAATTCGTTTGAGGGGTATCTTCGTCCAATTTATATATAACGGCTCATTTATCAGATTTTAATTTTTTGGGACATGGTTACCCCTCCCAACAGCCATATTTAGAGGTAAATTTGATCCAAAATAAATTTATAATTACTATAAATTATAAATAGAAGAGAAAGTTTTACTATTTTTCTCACAAAAAAAAATCAATCTATCATATAATTCTCTCAAATTCAAACCATCAAATTATTTTCAAAACGAATGTTTGTGATTACACCGTAAGAGTTAAAGGTAATTTTATTGTTTTAAGTATTTAATTGTTTACCCGCTAGTTAAATATTTTTTAATCTTTATAAAATTCAAAAATTCCAAAAAAATTACTTTTATTCCGAAAATTACAAAAAAATTATAATTGTTTATTTTTATTGTTAGTAAATTTTTGCCAAAAGTATTTAATCTTTATAAATTTTCAAAAATTCAAAAAATACTTTTTTAAGTGTTGCATTTTAAATTTTAATTGCTTGGTAATTTATATTGCTAGTTATGATGCAAGTTCTAGTTAATGATATATTTGCATATCTCAACCCCCCACCACAAAATCAAATCCCACAAAATGTATCACATCAAAATTTAGTACCAATTTATAATTCCCTTTTGCACCATAATGATCAAATTATGTTTGATCTAATTAATCAATCCTTAAACTCAATCAACACCCCCTGCATTTCTCGGCTATACTCTGAATTCGACCCCAGATTGGATGAATAAGCCAAACACAAACTATATATCTAGAACACATCATCGCATAGAAGACATAGATGAGGGTGGGGAGGGAAATGAGGATGACGATTACGATGTACAAGTCACCCACGATACCAGCACAATTTCAAATACACCTACTACCGATGTTGCCTCGGGTACTACAACTAATGGGGTAAGGGGTAAGGGTAAGGGTAAGGCAAATGCACAACCTAGAGTGTCCAAATATGCCCATTTATATGATTTGGTAATTATTGACGGTGAAACATAGGTCAAATGCAATAGGTGCTCAAAATTTTTAAACTCGGCGGGTGTTAATGATACCTCCCATGTAAAGAGACACATGGATAAACATGATCGGGAAGCCGCTAAAAGGATAAATGGTACCGTGTAAATGCAACTCAATATATCATGTTTCAATTACCCAAAAGTGAACGTCGATTTGATAACGATGTTACTAATGAGTTGTCGATTGCCTCTTTCACTTTCGGATGATGATAGAATCACCTGCTATTTTAAAGGCCTCAACCCGTCATACCAACCAATGAGCCGCCAAACTATTAATAGGCATATAAAGAAGCTCATCCAAACTCGTCAACTTAAACTAGCGAGCGACCTCCAAAATTTCAAGGGTAGTGTTTGCTTGACCACCGATGCTTGGAAGGCAACTCTAAGTTCTAGTTCTGAAACATTTACTTGTATAACCGATCATTTGATTGATGAGGAGTGGATGTTGAAAAATATGGTGATTTCCTTTAGATCAATGCCCTATCCTCACACAGCTTTGCAATTTACAAGTCACATTAAGAATTTATTGAGTAAGTACGTTATCATCAATAAAATTTTAACAATATTATATGATAATGCGACTTACAATACCCTCACTGCCACAATGTTGATCCAAGCTCTTAATCATCCCCTAGATGGCGCTTTGTTTCATGTTAGGTGTGCATGCCACATTGTTAATCTATGTGTACAAGATTTGATCCACTCACTAATTTCTGTCACCAATATCATCAACACGGCCTCCCATGTTATCAAAAATTTCGGCCCAAGATTGACAATTTATGTCGATTTATTCGCCACTTATAACATGAAATACAAAAAATCTCAAGTGATCGAGTATATTAAGTGGAACTTAACATATAAAATGTTGAAGAGAGTTGTCGAATATAGGGTGGTACTAACGGAATACTTTTCTAGTCATCAAATGGACTACAAAATTAGTGAGTATGATTGGTTGATAGCTAACGAGCTTTTAGATTTACTTAAACCTTGGTGTAGGGCAAACAAGATTTTTTCGGGAAGTTATTATCCCACCTCCCATCTTTTGTGCCGTGAAATAATTTTCCTAAGTGAATTTATTAGGCAATTTAGATCACATGCCTTGTTTGGAGGTGTCGTTATGAAAATAGAAAGTAAATTAACAAAATATTATGAACATTTTCCCGTATTTTCCCAATTAGCGACCATAATGGATAATAGGATTAAGTTCTCCTCATTATGTGTCTTGTTTGATGAATTTTATGAGAACACAAGGCCCAAACTTAATGCAGATGCCGTAAACACTTTGTCCAAGAGCAAACTGAGAGAAATTCACACAATCATATATCGTTTGTTCGACCACTATTGTATAACCCTAAAGGGACCAAATACAACATCCGAAAGAAAAGGGAATGCATCAACAAAAATGTTAAAAAAAATGATGGGGTTTCATGACAAAAGGAAAAACTTCATCCTCATCTATTAGTGGTTCTCAAAGTGGTGTAGAAGAATTACACCAATACTTTGAAAGCCTATATTACCTCTTATATGTTGAAAGTTTTGAAAACTTGAATGTTATACTATGGTGGAAATCGCATGCTAATATTTATCTTATTATTTCGGTGATGGCACGTGATCTACTTACCCCTTCAATGTCCACGATAGCATCGGAGGCAGCTTTTAGTGCTACAGAATAGTCGTGACGTCAAAGCGAAACCAACTCAAAACCGCTCTTATCGAGAGATTGATTTGTCTTACGGACTGGAATGACGTGAATTTGAGAAAACAAGGCACATTCCGAGATCTTGAAGACGATGATTATGAAAGCATCAAATAAGACAATCTCAACGAGGAGTTTTTCCGATAAGGGTACTAGAAGAAGAAGAAGAAGAATTCAACAAATTCAAAAACTTTTAATCAATAACAATATTGAAAACCTAAAGATTTTTGAAAACTTTGAAGATTTGAATAATATAATTAGCTTGAAGATTTGAATACTCATTTATTTTCAATAATATGTTAAATTTGAAAATTTTGTTAAATTTTTAAATCATGTCATTTGAAGATTTGAATACTTTTTATTTTAAAAATATGTAATTTTAAATTGTATCATTTGAAAACAATGAAAATTTCCCCCAAAAAATTATGAAAGAAATATTAATAGACTTTCTATTATTAAATTTATTACATTATTACCTCATTTAATTTATTTTTAAAGAAAAAATATATGCTATTTATCAACAAATAAAAATTATTTAAACTAAATTATTTTCTTAAAGGTATAATTTATACCTTTTAGAAAATAATTTAGTTTGAATAATTTTTATTTGTTGATACCGTATAAACTATTATTTTGTTATATCTATAAAACAATTAATTTTCTTATATTTAAGTGATTTTATATTTTAAAAAATAGCTTATTAAATTCTAAATTACTTTTTATTTTTTCCATAATTTTTCTAATTTGTTATGATTTAAAAAAAAATAAAAAAATAGGAAAATACCCGTTTAGGCTCGTGAATCTTCAGATTCGGACCAAACGGGCGGGATTGGACGGGGAATTTGGGACAGGACGGGCCAGATTTAGACCCGTATCGTGAGACGGACTGACGAGTTTAGGCCCGCTTGAGAAACGGGTTTGGGGCAAACCGGTCGGGCCGCCGGTTTGGCCATCTAAAGTCCCACTAGAAGAAATTTATATACTAATCAATTATCAATCATATATTCTTCACATCATACTTGAAACATTTCTTAAGTTAATCCAACTTCTTCCCTTAAATAATTGAAGAGTAAACGGATGCGCATATTTGGAAAAGAAGGGCTTAATTTAAGTCTTCAAATTTGGAAATTACTTTTTAGTTGGAGGTTTTTTTTTTTTAATAAGAATAAAGGCTGGCTTTTCAAATTTAAGGAATCGAGGCATTTTAAATTATTAGAAAATAATTATCAATAAAATACTTCCTCCTCCATCCCAATTTAGTCTTTTTACTTGTTTTACCATAAATGGTAAATAGTAAACAGTGTTTTGAATTACTTATCCTCTTAACTTAATTTATGGAATACGAAGAAAAAAAATCATTATTTATCTAGCCTAATTTTTTACTTTAATGTCAATCAGCATTATTTATGAGAGAAAAGGGAGAGGGAGGGGTGGAAGACTATATAATGGCTAGGAAAAAATGGTTTAGGCTAATTTATTAAACATTTTCAATCATTTATGCTACTCATAAATTAATTAGGGCTCGTTTAATAGTCTGATAGGATTAACTCGTATTAATAGTGAAGAGATTATTAATACATGAATTAATTATACCATCATTTTTTGGGATAAATATGAAGGGGATAAGAGATGATAGGAGGCATTATCCGGGTTGTTAGGATTATTACTCCGATTGCATTTAATCTACCAAATATCAAGCTTATTGGACTAATAATCCTATCCGATCCTAAAAAGAGCTACCAAACGACCCCTTAGTGTAGTGAGAGTAGCTTTGTCCAATACTAATCCCTTAAAATATTGTAAGGCTTTAATAACAAAAGCCTCTCTAAATAATTTATTATATCACCAAAAGCTCGTCGTTCATGCGACTTTTGTTACAACTTACAACCATGCTGCAGTCATGGCCGAGGTTTTTTCCACGTTCCTCTGTTGGTTAGTGGGCGAGGATCAGGAGGAAGAAAGTTAAGTAACCAACTTTTCTAAAATCTTAAGGTGATAGAGAATGAATCTACAATGTATATCATGTTTAGATATTAACACTCCCTCACGTGTGTATACGTGTAGTTATAGGGGTGCGATTGGGCAACTACGTACAATCTATAATTTTTTTTTAAATAAATGCAAGCGAAGAAATTTGAACCCTATACCTTGTCATATCATGAGATCTGATACCATGTTAAGTAACCAACTTCTCTAAAACTTTAAGGTGATACAGAGGACACCTATAATGTATATCTTGATTAGATATTAACATAGTATCAGAGCACAAGGTCTCGGGTTCAATTCTGTCCGATTACAATATTACCCGGATTTAAGTGTGCAAAATTGCACTATACTGACATGCCCGATAATGTGGCATGTTTGTAATCTCTCCACGTGTGCAACCAGGTCATATGTGAGGGGAGTGTAAAAGTTTGATATACATTGTTTAGCCACAATCTAACAAATTAAGCTTTTTAATTAAGTGATAACTCTAACAGAGAATGTGGCAAAATTTTCGAATTTCCTTGCAGCCATTCCGCTTCCCAAAATTCTCAAACCTAAAATCTCATGTTAAATCTACTTGAACCCTCCCCATCGTTAGTAGAAATTTTTGTACTTCATTTATCCCACAATAAAAATCGTACCTTTCATTTAGATTTGTCCTAAAATAAATGTCGCATTTCTATATATAAAAAAAGTGACGTGACTTTAACATTGTACAAGAAATGTACTTTCTCCGTCCCACTTCAAGAGTTCTACTTTTCCATTTGGGTCGTCTCAGACTAAGAGCCCATTCCATAAATGACAAATTTTGAACAGTGTTTCGAACATTTATACCTTTATAATGTAAATATATTTACAAAAAAACTATTCATTATTCCCTTATAATGTTAACATACTAGTACTCAAATGCCCGTGTCATTGGCATGGGTCAGTATGGAAAGGGAGACAGTATGAAAAAAAAAAGATGTGGGGAAAACTGAAATCGCATGCTAACTATATGACATTTTAAATGTAATTTTAAACCATTACAAGTGTATAACTACCGATCTCCAAACCCAAATGGGATCCAACAAAAAGTTAAAGGAAAAAATAATGAACCCATGAAAAATGAACTTTATAATCGATAAAAAAAGCGTTCTACGCCTCAATTATTCGAAGACAAACAATCATAAATTATTTAGAGAAAAAAATATAGAAACAACATTCACTATTTGTTAACAATAAAACATTAATCCCTTGGTTCCTCTTCGACTTACATTGGCAGCTGCAAAACTTTCTTCAACTCTTCTAGCTACTGCTTCCTGCACTTAGACAAAACCAGATAAGAACCACATTTATATAACTAAAAGTGATTAATTATATTCGAGAGTGTATATATATATATATACTGCTTCAGCAAGAAATATGAGATCATCCCGTATATCATCGTACACATTAGCTTCAACCGCATCTTCAACTACATCTTCAACTGTATCTTCAACTACATCTTCAAACGTATATTCAACTACATCTTCAATCATATCATCCGCTACATCTCTATTCACCTATGTCAAACATGAATTGTATCAAAAATTAAAATTATATAAGCAATATATAGTCATTAATAGAGTTATATAGTCATTAATAGAGTTAATTAAATATAACAATCATGTGAACATAATAACTATTTATCGTATCACTTAAGCTATATGCTTTACAGAAGTACTTCAGGATAAACAATATTTGTTGTGGATGTGTCATCTTCTAATGGGGGATGGAATGAGAATCGTTATCCTACTGAATGTAGTACATCTTGATAAAGCAACATATAATTGGTCATGAGTGAACACCGGTGTCCGAAGATCAATGCCGACAAATTTAACAGATTGACCTTAGACTTATTTATACTCATTGTAAAGCACAACTTAATTGGAAATTGGTGCCTTGTAATTGGAATAATAAGTTCGGTCGAAGAAGGCGTAAGAGAAATTCTTGGTATAAATACCAAATTGCCTGCTTTATCTCCCGTCAAGATTTCAGCCTCAATAATACGTTGCCCACATCGAACTACTCTTAATCTTGTTCCATTGCAAAGACCATCCCTAGGTGCAAGATTCCTCATCAATATAACTGGGCAACCAACTTTCAACTGCAAGTCTGAAGGGGGAAGACCAGAAGGATTCAATGAGTTCAAAAACTCTATTGGGTATCGATTTGCCATAATCGGATCACTCGTATCATCATCTGCATATTTGTCTGCCGATAGATAACTGATGATATTGCCGGGAAACATCTCTAATGCTTGAAGATTTATATAATTGACATCATCATTACGCGGGGATAGAATTGTTCGATCAGTTAAGAACCGAGCAGTAGAAGTCCCCGGTATATACAATGCTGGATAAACTTCTCTTATTAGCTCTTTGACGTCTATACACTTTCGGATAGTAGAAGGTAGTTCAATTGTCTCATCTGGATTGCTTCCCACCTTTGATGGAAATTTATTTAACGTTAATTATGAATGCTTATAAAATAAATATTTATTTTGAATGCATAACTATTACCTTGTTCAAGTATTCCGCAAACTCAACATTCGCGAGATCATATCGATCCAGTCACATGTTTTCCGATAGAGTGAAGACGTATATATTTTCCCAAAATGATGATTTTTGGAGAGTTGACCCCACGATTTGTTCACGGTGTCCTTTAGGTATAACTGGCAAAGTTTGACGAAAATCACCACAAAAAACAACAGTAATTCAACCAAAAGGGCTATCATTATCACAAATATCTCGAAGGCTGCGATCGACGGCCTCAACGCAATGGCGATGCTGCATAGGAATCTCATCCCATATTATTAATTTTGTCTCTCTAAAGAGTTGGGCATGAATTGACTGTTTCGTAAATGAACACAATGTATCTTCCATCACATTCAACGGTAGACAAAAGGTAGAATGTGTCGTTCTGCCACCAACCAACAATAACGATGCAATTCCAGATGATGTAACACAAATCACGATATTATCATGCGATCGACAAACCCCTGCAATTGTGTTGTACAAAAATGTTTTGTCCGTTCCTGCACTCCCATTCAAGAAGAAGGTTTTTCCTTGATTTTCATTTACAGAACACATCACAACATCAAAACAGTGTCGCTGACCAACATTCATGCGAGAGATATTTGCTTCCGCACCAGTAATGCGATCATCATAGTTAATTTGTCTATGTTCCCACAATAACCTGTTGTTGCCGGTCATTTGGGTCCAATTTTGAAGTGGAAGAGGCATTGGTGGGAAATCTTCCAAGCTTTTTCCAGTTTCTTGCAATAATTCATTCAACAGATACAGACCATAATCTGTTATTTGACTATCACCCGGATATGTAATTTCATATTATGTGCACAATTTGTGAGGAAGATCATCACATATATTCATTGCAAACTTAGTCGACAACTCATCGGGATGTTTCGGAGAGCATTGCGTTAGAATAAGCGCAAACAACCTCCTCAGTTGGTACTAGTCTTCATAACTGGGGCTTCTTCCAAACATTGCTTCCATTCTTCATCATCTTCTAGAAGCCCGCGTGCAACGCAAGCACCTTTAAATGTATCATGCACAAAACCATTGTATGTCCGTAAATTTTCCCAAGAGGTTGGCCCTTTAACAATAATTAATAAGAGTCGGAGGTAAAATCTCTCACCACTGGAGGGGCTAGCAAAATATATTCTTCCAATTGCCTGGCTTAAATGATGTCTTCGTTTCCAAAAATTCTCCTTCCACGTGTAATGCTTCGACATTTGTTGATAAGTAAACCGTCGGGCCATTATATCAGAAGCACAACATCTAAAAAATCGTTACTTTTCCCTCAACTTGTTCAGCTATCTCTTCTTGTTAACATCTTGAATCATATGAAACATTATGCTCTCGAGGTAGATGGAGATCTAATCGAACAACATTAGGAAATTCTTCATGCTAGTTTGTATCTGAATAACCGCCATGCATCATCTGGCGGACAATATACCTCGCATCAAGATATTGTTTGATTTCATCACCTTTCCCTAAAACCATTTTTGTTCGATAATGACCTTTGTATATGTACTTATGAATGTACTTCACACATCTAACTCCAGCACACACCTCTACATTAATATGGCAATCAAATAACTCTGTGAGATAAGGGTTGTAAGGTACAACGTCTATGTTATTTACCTCCTTCCTTCCTACTATCAATACAACTCCATTATCGCGGCGACGATAGATTGGATGGCCGTCATTATCAATAGATGTTGTTTCGGCCCACTGTTTTGGGATTTTTTTTTGCACCTATTGTTCTCCATACATTGCGCACTTGGGTTTCTCATTCCGCACGGGCCATGTATCGTACATTTCTTAACCGTGTCGAAAAGTACAGGCCTGCTATATTGATCGGGTAATTCGGCACATACCACCCTATCAACTTGATCAGGAGTTCTGATATTATCTTCATCTGCGAGAAGAAATAGTGCATGCATATGGGGCAATCCCCTTTTCTGAAATTCAATTGTGAAAACATAAGCTTCTACTTTTCCAAACACCCTTTCATCTCTTAGAATATTCAACAAATGCTTTCTCTTTAATTCGAAAACTCGAGCAACCAAATCTGGCCGATCAGCTGCAGTTTGATTAGGAAGTAGAGCATCTCTAATTTCTGGCCATGCCGGGTTGGCTTTCATAGTTAAGAAAATATCTGGATGCTTATACGCGCGTGTAATAGCCATGGAATCTTGAAAAATTTCATACATTTGCCTTGGTCCACCAGTGAAAGAAGAAGGTATGATGAATCTTCACCCAGTTTGATCCGGTTTTGCACTCTCTTCATCAAAAATTTCTTGGAGATCTTTATACCGATTAACACGAACAAATCCCTCTTGGTTTTCCCTGAGGAAAAGAAGACGGTTTTGCTCTGTTGCAGCCCAAACGTCCACCAAATATTCCTGAAATAGTTTTTTGCCTCTCAAAATGGTAGAATGCTCTGTTGTTTGTTCGAATAAACGATAATTGTAGTAATCCATCATTGTGAGTCTATTTCTACTTCGATTACTCGGACCTTTCCTATTCACATCCCATAGAGTCATGGAAGGTTCCCATCCTAGCTCGCCTAAAGGAAATAATAAGACGTAATGCAATGGGGCGTATGCTGGATGACTTTCACTTATCCGCATCAAGCCTTGATCTCTGTAGTGAAGGACAATATCTCTTATTCTCCTTCTCTCAGTACCATCACCGGGTAAGATTACTGCAATCTCATCAACAATAGGTACATTATATCGGCGTTGATCTCTTCTTGGATCATAACGCAAATATGCCGACAAATTTTGATTAGACTGATATTGGCTTTGTTGTTCTAATATTGCACATGCTTGACGAAAGATAGGTGCAAAAGGATTGTATTGTAACAAACATTCTTGGATGCAGCCCATTAGTTCTCCATCTAACGTATCATTTCGACACGACATTATAAGGCCGCCATCGGATCGTAAAGTTGAGCGTATACATGATTTGAATCTGGAGGTGGTAGTAATGACCCAGATCGTATATGTACTATGCTCATACCCTTGGTTGGTGTTCTCTTAATCCTTGCCATTTCCTACAATAATGGAATTATATGACGGTAGTGACCATCGTTCGATGTCATTTTTTCAGGATATTCGAAGGTATAATGCTGCAATGGCTTTCACGAGTCTTGGATGAGATCTAGATGATCATGTACAACTTGGCAGGGCCCCTTATAGCTTCACTATACATGGAGAGTTGCAACATCGTTCTGGGTCATTACTATCACCTCCAGATTCAAATCATGTATACACTCAACTTTATATATTCGATCTGATGGCGGCCTTAGAATGTCGGCAACGTCGAAATGATACGTTAGATAGAGAACTAATGGGCCGCATCCAAGAATGTTTGTTACAATACAATCCTTTTGCACCTATCTTTCGCCAAGCATGTGCAATATTAGAACAACAAATCCAATATCAGTCTAATCAAAATTTGTCGGCATATTTGCGTTATGATCCAAGAAGAGATCAACGGCGATATAATGCACCTACTGTTGATGAGATTGCAGTAATCTTACCCGGTGATGGTACTAAGAGAAGGAGAATAAGAGATATTGTCCTTCACTACAGAGATCAAGGATTGATGCTGATAAGTGAAAGTCATCCAACATACGTCCCATTGCATTAGGTCTTATTATTTCCTTTAGGCGAGCTAGGATGGGAACCGTCCATGACTCTATGGGATGTGAATAGGAAAGGTCCGAGTAATAGAAGTAGAATTAGACTCACAATGATGGATTACTACAGTTATCATTTATTCGAACAAACAACAGAGTGTTCTACCATTTTTGAGAGGCAAAAAACTATTTCAGGAATTTTTGGTGGATGTTTGGGCTGCAATAGAGCAAAACCGTCTTCTTTTCCTCATGGAAAACTAAGAGGGATTTGTTCGTGTTGATCGGTATAAAGATCTCCAAGAAATTTTTGATGAAGAGAGTGCAAGACCGGATCAAATTGGTAGAATGTTCATCCTACCTTCTTCTTTCAATGGTGGACCAAGGCAAATGTATGAAATTTTTCAAGATTCTATGGCTATTACACGCGCGTATAAGCATCCAAATATTTTCTTAACTATGATAGCCAACCCGGCATGGCCAGAAATTAGAGATGTTCTACTTCCTAATCAAACTGCAACTGATCGACCAGATTTGGTTGCTCGAGTTTTCGAATTAAAGAGAAAGCATTTATTGAAGATTGTAAGAGATGAAAGGGTGTTTGGAAAAGTAGAAGCTTATGTTTTCACAATTGAATTTCAGAAAATGGGATTGCCCCATATGTATGCACTATTTTTTTCTCGCGGATGAAGATAAGATCATAACTCCTAAGCAAGTTGATAGGGTGGTATGTGCCGAATTACCTGATCGATATAGCAAGGCTACACTTTTCGACATGATTAAAAGATGTATGATACATGGCTCGTGCGGCACGAGAAACCCAAGTGCGCATGTGTGGAGAATAATAGGCGCAAAAAAATTCCCAAAACAGTGGGCCGAAACAACATCTATTGATAATGACGGCTATCCAATCTATTGTCGCCGCGATAATGGAGTTGTATTGACAGTAAGAAGTAAGGAGGTAGATAACAGAGATATTGTACCTTACAACCCTTATCTCATAGAGTTATTTGATTGACATAATAATGTAGAGGTGTGTGTTGGAGTTATATGTGTGAAGTACATTCATAAGTACATATACAAAGGTCATGATCGAACAACAATGGTTTTAGGGAAAGGTGATGAAATCAAACAATATCTTGATGTGAGGTATATTGGTCCGCTAGAAGCTGCATGGCGGTTATTCGGATACAACTTTCATGAAGAATTTCCTAATGTTGTTCGATTAGATCTCCATATACCTCGAGAGCATAATGTTTCATATGATTCATGATGTTCACGAGAAGAGATAGCTGAACAAGTTGAGGGAAAAGTAACGAAATTAATGGGGTTTTTTAGATGTTGTGCTTCTGATGTAATGGCCCGACGGTTTACTTATCAACAAATGCCGAAGCATTACACGTGGAAGGAGAATTTTTGGAAACGAAGACGTCATTTAAGCCAGGCAATTGGAAGAATATATTTTGCTAGCCCCTCCAGTGGTGAGAGATTTTACCTCCGACTCTTATTAATTACTGTTAAAGGGCCAACCTCTTGGGAAAATTTACGGACATACAATGGTTTTGTGCATGATACATTTAAAGGTGCTTGCGTTGCACGGGGGCTTCTAGAAGATGATGAAGAATGGAAGCAATGTTTGGAAGAAGCCTCAGTTATGAAGACTGGGTACCAACTGAGGAGATTGTTTGCGCTTATTCTAACGCAATGCTCTCCGATACATCCCGATGAGTTGTGGACTAAGTTTGCAATGAATATATGTGATGATCTTCCTCACAAATTGCGCATACAATATGAAATTACATATCCGGATGATAGTCAAATAACAGATTATGGCCTGCATCTGTTGAATGAATTATTGCAAGAAACTGGAAAAAGCTTGGAAGATTTCCCACCAATGCCTCTTCCACTTCAAAATTGGACCCAAATGACCGGCAACAACATGTTATTGTGGGAACATAGACAGCTTAGGTATGATGATCGCACTACTGGTACGAAATCAAATATCTCTCGCTTGAATGTTGGTCAACGACACTGTTTTGATATTGTGATGTGTTCTGTAAATGAAAATCAAGGGAAAACCTTCTTCTTGAATGGGGGTGTAGGAACGGGCAAAACATTTTTGTACAACACAATTGTAGGGGTTTGTCGATCGCATGATAATATTGTGATTTGTGTTGCATCATCTGGAATTGCATCGTTATTATTGGTTGGTGGCAGAACGGCACATTCTACCTTTTGTCTACCGTTTAATGTGTTGGAAGATACGTTGTGTTCATTTAAGAAACAGTCAATTCATGCCCAACTATTTAGAGAGACAAAATTAATAATATGGGATGAGGTTCCTATGCAGCATCGCCATTGCGTTGAGGCCGTCAATCGCAGCCTTCGAGATATTTGTGATAATGATAGCCCTTTTGGTGGAATTACTGTTGTTTTTTGTGGTGATTTCCGTCAAACTTTGCCAGTTATACCTAAAGGACATCGTGAACAAATCGTGGGGTCAACTCTCCAAAAATCATCACTTTGGGAAAATATATACGTCTTCACTCAATCAGAAAACATGCGGCTGGATCGATATGATCTCGCGAATGTTGAGTTTGCGGAATACTTGAACAAGGTAATAGTTATGCATTCAAAATAAATATTTTTTATAAGCATTCTAATTAACGTTAAATAAATTTCCATCCAAGGTGGGAAGCAATATAGATGAGACAATTGAACTACCTTCTACTATCCGAAAGTGTATAGACGTCAAAGAGCTAATAAGAGAAGTTTATCCAGCATTGCATATATCGGGGACTTCTACTGCTCGGTTCTTAACTGATCGAACAATTCTATCCCCGTGTAATGATGATGTCAATTATATAAATCTTCAAGCATTAGAGATGTTTCTCGGCAATATCATCAGTTATCTATCGGCAGACAAATATGTAGATGATGATACGAGTGATCTGATTATGGCAAATCGATACCCAATAAAGTTTTTAAACTCATTGAATCCTTCTGGTCTTTCCCCTTCAGACTTGTAATTGAAAGTTGGTTGCTCAGTTATTTTGATGAAGAATCTTGCACCTAGGGATGGTCTTTGCAATGGAACAAGATTAAGAGTAGTTCGATGTGGGCAACGTATTATTGAGGTTGAAATCTTGACGGGAGATAAAGCAGGCAATTTGATATTTATACCAAGAATTTCTCTTACGCCTTCTTCGACCGAACTTATTATTCCAATTACAAGGCGCCAATTTCCAATTAAGTTGTGCTTTGCAATGAGTATAAATAAGTCACAAGGTCAATCTGTTAAATTTGTCGGCATTGATCTTCGAACACCGGTGTTCACTCATAACCAATTATATGTTGCTTTATCAAGATGTACTACATTCAGTAGGATAACGATTCTCATTCCATCACCATCAGAAGATGACACATCCACAACAAATATTGTTTATCCTGAAGTACTTCTGTAAAGCATATAGCTTAAGTGATACGGTAAATAGTTATTATGTTCACATAATTGTTATATTTACTTAACTCTATTAATGACTATATATTGCTTATTTAATTTTAATTTTTGATACAATCCATTTTTGACATAGGTGAATAGAGATGTAGTTGAATATACGTTTGAAGATGTAGTTGAAGATACAGTTGAAGATGTAGTTGAAGATGCGGTTGAAGCTAATGTGTACGATGATATTTGGGATGATCCCACATTTCTCATTTGACGGTATATGTTACATATATATATATATATATATATATATATATATATATATATATATATATATATATATATATATATATATATATATATATACTCCTCCGTCCATTTACATGCTTCACGATTCAAGTTTACCGGTTATTAAGGAGGGAGTATTATATTGAAAGTGTTGTGAGTGTGAAAGTAAAATAGGAGAGAGAATGAGTGAAGGAAATAGTAAATTATAATGGTGTTGTGAGTATTAAAGTAAATGGACGGAGGGTGTATATATATATATATATATATATATATATATATATATATATATATATATATATATATATATATATATATATACATATATTCGAATATAATTCATCATTTTTAGTTATATAAATGTGGTTCTTATATGTTTTTTTCTAAGTGCAGGAAGCAGTAACTAGAAGAGTTGAAGAAAGTTTTGCAGCTACCAATGTAGTCGAAGAGGAACCAACGGATTAATGTTTTATTGTTAACAAATAGTGAATGTTATTTCTATATTTTTTCTCTAAATAATTTATGATTGTTTGTCTTCGAATAATTGAGACGTAGAACGCATTTCATTTATTTATTGATTCTAAAGTTCATTTTTCATGGGTTCATTATTTTTTCCTTTAAATTTTTGTTGGATCCCATTTGGGTTTGGAGATCGGTAGTTATACACTTGAGATGAAGCAACCAGACCCTCCCTCCATCTCTCTCCTTCCTCTTTCTCTTTTCCTTCACCGAAAACTTTTAGTCGGCTTTCAAATGGAATTTTTTTGAAAGTTGCTCCCATATTAATTCCTCTCTTAAAGGTTTATAATGACAAATTCAAGTGTGTTTTTGCTCTCACTTCCAACTCCTAGATAAAGATTTTTTTTATATCTTCAGCATTATCTCACAAAAAGGTCAATATTTACCTTTTTATTTCATTAATTCTAATTTTCTTTCGTCTAAATATCTTATTTTATTTTAAATATGGGCTTCTGATGGTTTCTCAGGTACCTTCTCTCAAGAAATTTCAACTCCCAGGTAAATATCTTTGCACTTTATATATTTGTAACGGTTTAAAATTACATTTAAAACGTCGTATAGTTAGCATGCGATTTCAGTTTTCCCACATCTTTCTCTTTCTATACTGTCTCCCTTTCCATACTGACCCGTGCTAATGACACACGCATTTGAGTACTAGTCTATATTACAATAGGGAATGAGTATAATCGCCTAGACAAAGAAAGGATAGAATTAAATTTCACAATTTGATCTGACGGCCCAAAACTAACCTAAATAACCCACTATCCCACTCCCACAATAGTTAACCTCTCTGTAGTTACTAAACCTCTATTCGACTTGGTTTAATTTCTTCCTTTGACGTCTATATTACAATAGACATTGGAAATAATTGCCATTAAAATCGACAAAGAACGGTAAGATTGTTTCTTACTGCCACGATCCTACGTTCATTAGCAAGCGGTTTCAGTTTCCTTCTGTCTCTGTCAAAGCTATATGGTTAATTCCTTTATTAGCCTCTTGCTACAACAATTCATGAGTGTAGGGTTACTATTCCACTCATGTTAAGATTCTCCCCAAGCCGAACAGAACATCCCAAACAGTTGGCGGATTCCTCTACCTGTTTAACCTTGTCCGTAACTGAATCGCCTTTCGCTGGTTTGAGTTTGAACAGCGGCGGTGGTAAGGGAGTTAGTTTGAAGAAGAGGGGGAAATCGAATGTGGTTGCGGGCGCCTGGGCCGGCATGCAGTTAATGGAGGTCAGAGTCGGGAGTAATTAGGAAACTCTTTAGGTAACGTATGTTGATCACAGAAGACACAAAGGCTGATCACAATTGTTAGTTTGGTAAAAAGAGTGTTTTGACCAAGACAAAAATAAATAAATAAATAAATGAATAGTCACCAGAGATTAGAGCAACAAATTTTGGGATCAATGTTTAAAACGGAACAGTGACGTGAGTTTCAGAAACATAATTTTAATGAATTTATAAGAGAACCATTACAACATCAAGTTTAATAATTCAACAGATAAATAATGAAAGAAGATATTGCAGATTACCCAAGGCACATTAACGCAAGCAATAACAGTAGCCGGAACGGAGACGTACAGAAGCAACACGCAATTAAAAACAGATTAATTAAAGGAATTAAAAAGAAGAAGACTTATCGAATCGCCCGTTTGTTTAACGGATCACTAGCCTTGAAGAAGAACTGCCTCGCACTTATAACTTGTGCACTCTAGAACGAGACTGACAGACTGCTCCCAGAATGGAACAAGTGCGTTTTCGTTTCCGTTCTCCTTCGATCACGACTTCGTTAACCAGAATAAAGATTGAGCTTTTTGAGAGAGAGAGAGAGAGAGAGACTTTCGAAAATCAGCGCATGAGAAAAAAGAGAAAATATTGGGATATACTTTGTTTCAAATATGAAACCTACCCGATAATATTGCAACTGCCCACGTTAGAGACCCATGAATTTTTAATTGCAGTAAATCATCAAAAATAGACATTAAGGCTCCGTTTGTTTGGCGAAAAATGTTTTTCGAAAAACATTTTTCTCATTTTCCGGTATTTATTTCGCACTAAAAAATGGGAAAACTTCATTTTTATCTTATTTTCCGAAAAACATTTTCATTTTCCGAAAAACATTTTGTCGGAAATCATTTTCCGAAAAATGTTTTACGCTAAACAAACGGAGCCTAAATGAATTTATACAAAACATAATGACCTGACCAATCAAGCTACTGGCCATTCTCTTTTAACGTGGCTTACCAACAGGAAACAAACCACAAATCCATCTACTTATGTCGACTCATTTACAATTTCATTCAACAATCACCACCGTGCCCTAAAACAGACATATTGTCTTAGGGCTAGTCTGGTATACAGTTTTATAAACGGAGAGTTTTTAAAACGGAACTTATTTCTGGACGCTATAATTTTGAGCGGCCAAAATGTTCCCAACTTTTTTAAATTCAACCGTTTAAAACTCTTGACTAACACGCTTAATAAAAAAAAAGCTGAATTTTTTTATCTCCGTTTTAACAAAAACGCTCGATAAGACCGAGACGGGACCTTATTCATTTTTGTTGACTTACATTATTATTTTTGTCGAATTATTACTCCATTTGTCCCTATAATAAATATTACATTTTGATTTATTTTTCTGTTTACTCACTTAACTTATAAATAGTGTTTTGTATGATTATATTCTCCATCCATGATAATTATTTATCTATTTTACATTGATTTTTTTAATAAGCGTGTGCAGAGCCACATAAACTTAAATTGGAACATTTGGAGTATAATTTTATTAATTTAAGGGACTGAAAAACTTTGTTTTAACTTTGTAGAAATAAATCGTACATGAGGAGATACTATATTAGATCTGTAAAAGCTTGTATCATATTATATTTTATGGATTTTGAATCCTGCATCATGACATGTGCCTTGCCAGAAAATCAGTGAACAAAATGTAAAAATTTTGTTAAATAGTGCAAAATATTTTGAGGAAATGTAAAAAAAAATATAAGAATTTTCACATTCTTAGTATAAGTTAACATGCACTTCTAAATATTATACATTAATTTTAATACAAAAAATATGTTTTTATATTTTTTCAAGATTTTTTATACGTATTTGATAGTACATTTTTTTTTCATTTAGCTGTCTCTGACTTTTAGCACACCAGCGCTGCAACAAATGGCGCTCTGCATCTGCATCTGCATCTGCATCAGTTCTCTGTCTCTATTTTACTATCTATCTGAACTGTTATAGTCTGAATACTTATAAAACTAAATACTCCCTTCGTCCCAGACCATGGGTATATGGGATGGATTTCACGCTTCTTTTAAGAAATTTTTTAAAAAATGAATAAAAGTTAAATGTGGAATATGGAATAGTAGTTAAATGTGTGGTAGGGAATAAGAGAGAGAATGTAAAAGTTAAATATGTGATAGGAAATAGGAGAGAGAATGTAAAAGTTAAAAATATTTAATAGGAGAGAGAATGAGTGGGAGGAATAGTAGTTAAATGTGTGGTAGAGAATAGGAGAGAGAATATATAAGGGTATAATGAATGGTTTTTTTTGTAAATATATGGAGATGATAAGGGTATAAATATATTCAAAAACTTGCCATTTATGAAAATGAACCCTTGATCTGGAGCGGACCAAAAGGGAAAGATTAACCTTTGGTCTGGAACGGAACGGAGGGAGTATTTAAAAAGTGGAGAACAAGAACATTTGTAAATCTTTATCATTAAAATGTTCAAAAACAAATATTTTCAGAATATTTCTTAAAAAGAATTTTGGTCATTCACTCGAAGATAGAGAGATAATTGTTAGAATTTTACTTATCTAATTAGAAAAGGATTTATGTTTGAAAGAATCAAATATAGTTTGTTGATAAAGTTTGTTGTGCTTGATATTAGTATATCCCCTCATTTATATTTGAAAGAATCAATTTATCCGAGTTTTTTTTTTAAATTATTGTTATTAATTCTTATTTAACATTTTATTTCCTTTTTTTTTTTGTTGGCTAAAAAACGTCGTAGTGGGAGTTCATAGGTTACGACGATGATATTAAATACTCCCTCGTTCCTTTGATAGCTTCACTTTTTGTTAAAACGGGTGTCTTGTTAAAAGCTTCACCTTTTCTAAAATGGCAAAGAATCTTTACTATTCCACCCACTCATTCTCTCTCCTATTTCACTTTTATACTCACAACACTTTTCAAATTTACTATTCCCTATTTTTCTCCACTCATTCTCTCTCATATTTTATTTTTACACTCACAACACTTTCTTCACTTACCTTTTTTCCTTAATTTATGTGTCATGCTCAAAAGGGTGAATCTATAAATGGGACGGAGAGAGTATATTATTTGTTACTTTTTTTAATAGCAACTTGATATCAATTGATAGAGGCATTAATATATTTTTAATAGTGTCTATAATACGCTATAAACTCAGCTGAGGCCTTCATTTGAAACTAGTATAACATTTATAACACTTTGTGCATTAAAACAGACGACTAATTTTTTTTTTTAAATAATAGAATCTAAATCAAAATAGTTTTTTTTTTTTTTTAAATCAAGTCACCATTATATTAAATAACAAATTTTAGAGGCTCAACCCACCATGTATTATCAGGCTTTACATTGACAATTTGAATTACATAAAAGCTGTAAAAAGAGGGATCGCAAATGAGGGTGCTCGTGCTTAAATTTGCAATGCCACCAAATGAACTAGTACCGTTATGAAGCAATGGATCACCCAAAAATCGGATTGTATGACCATTCACAATCTTTGACCTTGTATCTCTCTTAACAATGTTTAGGAAAGAATAGCTGTCTCTTCGTTCGAGCGTGACTTGAACACTGCCCTATATTGACATTTAGGGGGCGTTTGTTTTTTGATTTTCAGCCTTGTTTGCCTCTTAACACTTACTCCCTCCGTCCCATTAGTATTAGCACAAACACTGTTTGCGCGGGAATTAAGGAATATGATATTTTAATAAAATGTTGTGAGTGTAAAAGAATGAGTGGAGAGAGAATGAGTGGAGGGTGTAATAAATTATAATGGTGTTGTGAGTATTAAAATAATGTAGGAGAGAGAATGAGTGGAGTTGGGTGAATATTTTATTAATATAAAGTTTTCTTTTTGGGAGTGTGCGGATATTAGCGGGACGCCCAAAAAGGAAAGTGTGCTAATATTAGCGGGACGGAGGGAGTATTCATTAAGAGGATTAGAAAAATAAGTGTGTTTGTTATTTTTTTGAAATAAGGCTTGTTAGGCTCTTAAAGTCCTCTTAATTTTAAGTGGTTAAAATGTTGCTGAATTGCCTCTGAAAGCCACTGTTTCATATTTGGTTTTGGTTAATTTTTTTTTAAAACTGTTTACTGTTTCATATTTGGCTTTGACGATTTTTTTTTATTTATTTATTTTTTTTTTTAAGCTGTCTTTAAAAATGAATTCAGATAGAAAATCAAACAACTTATCCAATTCAGAATTCAGTTTTCAGTTGCTGCCTCTTAATCATTCAACCATTTTCAGAACTGAAATCAGATTTCAGCACTTATCACTTAAAAAAAACAAAAACCCCCTTACTAAATCCCCACTCTGAAAATATTTAACTTTGAAAGCACGATAATTTAAGACACCCGGGTTAGCTATAAACAACCAACCGAGGTTTCCAAGTATTGCTAGATTAAACAACTGGATAACGAAATCCAAATCCACCCACTTCTTTCAGAGTACATAATATTGGAAAATTCGTTATATGTGAAGGAAATAGTGTATTTTTCTTACATGAATCGTTTGTCGTTTAACAAAGATTATTGTGGGTTCATGTTCCACGTTGTGAGAACATGAAAATGAAAATGAAATATCTAGATGTCCAATTTGATATTGGATGAGAAAGATATGATAGCTCAAAGTAAGTGGGTTAAAGTGTAACTTTTAGAAGTTAACACCACTATTGATGTCCCATAATTTCTAGATTAATTGAGGGATTAATATGGATCATTACTTTGGAATTTGGGGTTACAAAGTTTGGTATTAAACTTCTTGAATAGAATGTAATGAGTCTCATATTAATACTACGATTAATTGGGTATTCATGGGAGAGTTAGTGAAGCTATAAGTAGAGAGACCCACAATAATGAAAGTTGAATTTCCTTTTCCATCAATTCTCCACCTCCCTCTTACAATTTTGTGATCTTCTTCCTTTGGCCTCCTAGAGAAATATCCAGGGTAATTTTGTCCAAACATAGGGAAATTCGCCGAAAAACTTAAGTACAAAGTTGTTCCGATTCATCCGTTCTATCCTGGGAGACTAACGTCCATTGAAGACCTCGAGCACTCGTAGTGAGGGGGCGAATTAGTCTTAAAGAGAGTGTCTAGCACGGTTCGAATTCAAGCAAATTCAAGACGACGACTTAGGGTTTTTTCTTTGTTAATTTTTATGTTGTATATTGTATTTCAATTTTGTTGTAATTCTTTTTCTTTTGTGCTCGTTTGTTTAGATTTCTCTAACAATCTTAAGACTAATTTCCTATTTGAGAAAGAATTACAGATTTAGAAATCCGGTGGAGCGGTAATCAAAGAAAGAGGTAAAAGAATTGGAAAACGATGGACGAGACGGAAGAAAATTCCAGCACATTTTTTTTCAGTGACCATCTGTGGTAAAAATTATTTTCCCGTTTCTTTAACCGTTGGATCGGATTGAAATTTGGTGTGCATGTTCATGACTCATAGAGAAGATTCTGAACGGTGGAGATCGGATTTTATTATGTAGATATTAATATATAAATTTTGGAACAGAGCAGTTTCTGAAAGAAGTAATGATGTATTGACTTACGGATGAACATCAAGAATGTTGCAATGATTGTGTAAAATAGTTGTGGTGATGCCACTTTTAGTTTTTATACAATAAATGATATATCTCTTATGGTTCATGAAAATCATAGTGAGAAAAATTAAAAAGTTCGATTGAACTAAATTGAGAAAATGAACGGTTAAATATATTGTATTTAACGTTCTTATGATTCACAAGAATCATGTTGAGAAAAATTGAATAGTTCATTGAACTAAGTTGAGAAGATGGACGGGTAAAGATTTAGTCTTTAACGTTGCATTTTATAAATGAAAAGTTCTTTTGAACTAAGTTGAGAAGATGAACGGATAAAGATGTACTCTTTAACGTTGCATTTTATCAATAATGTATTGACAAAGATGATAGGGCTTCTTTAAAGGAGTTGTTAAATCATATTATTGTCAATAGTGACAAAAGTCACTAAGATAAAAACAATAGAGCTTCTTGAAAGAAGTTGTTGAATTCTATTGTTGTGAACATTGAAAAATGTTACAAGAACAAAAACCATAGGGCTTCTTGGAAGAAGTTTTTAAAACCTATTAGGAGAATATGGGACTAATTTCATAAAGATAAAAAAAATAAAAAAAATAAGACTTCTTGAAGGAAGTTGTTAAATCTTATTGTTGTTGATGATGACAAATAACACAAAATATTTAGAATGAGAACTTCTAAAAAAAGTGTGTATTTTGTAAAGAGAATGTGACTTTCTCTAATTTAGAGGTACTTCAAGATGAAACCTTTAAAGTTTTGGAATAATTAACCTTCAATTATAATTTCATTAAGGAATTTAGAGGTTTATAAATATGAGTGGTTATGAGAAATAAATTGTGTTAATTCTCCTATTGAATTAGCAATTTATTCTTAATGTGAATTCTCTAATTAAGTTAGAGAGTTATATTTGTAACAACAAAGTGATAATTGTTGAAAATTAAAGGCTCTTTGTGTGGAGACAAATCTCTAATGGAATGTGGTTGTTCCAAATATATCGGATCACCATAGTGAGAAGTTAGAAAATTTTGTTGGCCTCGACTTTAAGTAATGGCAACAATAAATGTTCTACTTGACCACCCTTAAACTTGTGAGGTTTCTTATGGAAGATTCTATAAAGTTGGGTGAAAATAAGACGGATGTTTAATCCGTCTTATTATAATTTGCTTAATATGGCTAGAAATATTCGTAAGGTATTTTCACACCCGAATTACATTACATTTTTATTCACCTATAAGACAATTATATTATAATTTTGTTAAAATATAGCCCGGATATTGAGACGTAGGCGAAACATGGACATTCAAATGATGAATAAGCTAATGTGGAGGCATCTTCTAAAACTTTGAAAAAGTTAGACGAGGAATAAAATTTTAGTTGTTTTTAATTGTTTCAAAATATGAATGTCGAAAACAATTTTTTTTATTACACTAGAACTAATTTTCATATTTCAAAGTTTTAATATATTATTGTACTAATTGAATTCCATATGGAAAAGAAAATTTATCAAGATTCGAAATATTTAAAAATAAAAACATGTAAGAAATATATTTGCAAGTAATAAGTCCTATAAAAGATGAAATATAGGGTAATAGGTCCTTAAGGAAAATGGAATGGATTTTCAAAAGTCTCATAATTTATTTTCATTAATATAACATAAATATTAATTGATATTAAAATCAAAAGTTAGATATATGATTATTATTTTTATTATTTAACTAAGAATGTTCAATAAATGTATGTCCATGCAATATTTCTAAAAAAAGATGAAGCATTAGGTGAAACAATATTTGAATTATCAAAAGTCACTTCATTATGAATATAATAAAATAAAATATTTAATAAATATATGTGTATCTAATAGGTCTCAAAAAAAAAGTTGATTATTATGTAAAATAAATTTGTGATTATCAAAAGTCTCTTAATTTAAAAATATGTACATGTAATAACTTATAAAGAAACATATAATTTGAGTTAAATAAGATCATGATTATCAATATACTCATAAAATTTAACTAATACAACTTAAATATCAAATAATAAAGAGGCAAACTCATCATATGTATTAAAATAACTAAAATAACATTACTTTATAAATATTAGTGTATTTAATAATTTATAAGAGAAGATGGAATTTGAAATTAACAAAAGTTTCACGCTTTAATAATTTTTGAAATATAAAAAGTTCCTTCTAATAAGTTCCTAGAGAAGATGGAAAATTGGGTAACAAAAAATAAAGATTATCAAAAATCTCTCAATTTATATTATTAATGTAACTTACTTTAAATTATTAATTGAATATGATAAGTGATATTAAATCAAATGTTAGATTCATCATGAATTAATTTTATTTTGTTAAAGCAATAAGTCTTTAAGGGAGATGAATCATTAAATGAAATAATATTTAGATTATCAAAAGTCTTTTCTTTATGAATCAAATTAAATAAAAAACTAAAATATCTAACAAATATATGTGCATACAATAAGTCCAATAATATAGAACATTAGCTAAAATATTAATGTAACTTAATTTAAATGAATTGAATATGAAACAATACAAGAAAAATGACATTTTGCGACGGCTAAAATCCATCGCAAAAACCTCAAATTCCGTCGCCTAAACTAATGGCGACTGTTATGGCCGTCGCAAAAGCAGTCGCATAATCCCTTATCGCCAAAGGTTTATGCGATGGGAAATGCAATCGTATGAAGTGAATCAAGTTTTGCGACTGCTCCGCCAATCGTACAAGACCCTTGCTATTTTATTTATTAAAATACCTAAATGAAATATCTTGAGTCGCATAATATGACCTATATGCGATGGATTTTGTGTCACAAATAAGCAAGGCATTTTGAGATTGTGACTGCCGTCGCAAATAAGCAAGGCATTTTGAGAATGTGACTGCCGTCGCAAATAAGCAAGGCATTTTGAGATGGCAGACCCATCGCATTACTCTTATAATTATCGTGTTAAATTGGCTATTTTAGACTCTTTAGAGATGACCTAGCCATCACATAATTCAATCCACACTAAAAAAAAAACAAATTTTAAATGATATTAAATGTAAAAATTTAAATACTACATTAATTAAATTGTCATGCCCATAAACACTTCACATAAAACTTCGTTACCATCATCTACATTTGTCCAAAATATGTACAAAGCAACAAAGTTTCCAAAATGACAAGTTATCATCAACTACATTTGTCCAAAACATACAAGGACAACGTTTCCAAAAACACTAAGTTACCTGCATCAACTACACTTGTCCAAAATATACTCCATGCCACAAAGTTTTCAAAATGAGTCACACAAAAGTGTAGATGAAATATGCAAGAAACATAACTATGTACTCCCATCACCGAAATCACCATCATCCAAAGGAGAAGCAGTTGTTGGAATGTTTGATGCGACATCAGACATTGGAGTAGAAGAACTAGTGTCATTGAAGTCAGGAAGGGAAATTGACTGCATACCATACCTCTCGAACACTTCAGTCCATAAAGTATCTATAATAAAACCAAAGAAAAAATCATATTTCAAACAGTATCACTAAAAACATGGGATCAGTATTCCAAGATAAACATTTTCTTTAACAAGATAATTTATCAACTTGGAAAAACACATTAAAAAGAGTATCACTAAAAACATAAGTGTTCCACTGTGGCATGAAATCTTCCACGTTGTGAGAACATGAAAATGAAAATGAAATATCTAGATGTCCAATTTGATATTGGATGAGAAAGATATGATAGCTCAAAGTAAGTGGGTTAAAGTGTAACTTTTAGAAGTTAACACCACTATTGATGTCCCATAATTTCTAGATTAATTGAGGGATTAATATGGATCATTACTTTGGAATTTGGGGTTACAAAGTTTGGTATTAAACTTCTTGAATAGAATGTAATGAGTCTCATATTAATACTACGATTAATTGGGTATTCATGGGAGAGTTAGTGGAGCTATAAGTAGAGAGACCCACAATAATGAAAGTTGAATTTCCTTTTCCATCAATTCTCCACCTCCCTCTTACAATTTTGTGATCTTCTTCCTTTGGCCTCCTAGAGAAATATCCAGGGTAATTTTGTCCAAACATAGGGAAATTCGCCGAAAAACTTAAGTACAAAGTTGTTCCGATTCATCCGTTCTATCCTGGGAGACTAACGTCCATTGAAGACCTCGAGCACTCGTAGTGAGGGGGCGAATTAGTCTTAAAGAGAGTGTCTAGCACGGTTCGAATTCAAGCAAATTCAAGACGACGACTTAGGGTTTTTTCTTTGTTAATTTTTATGTTGTATATTGTATTTCAATTTTGTTGTAATTCTTTTTCTTTTGTGCTCGTTTGTTTAGATTTCTCTAACAATCTTAAGACTAATTCCCTATTTGAGAAAGAATTACAGATTTAGAAATCCGGTGGAGCGGTAATCAAAGAAAGAGGTAAAAGAATTGGAAAACGATGGACGAGACGGAAGAAAATTCCAGCACATTTTTTTCAGTGACCATCTGTGGTAAAAATTATTTTCCCGTTTCTTTAACCGTTGGATCGGATTGAAATTTGGTGTGCATGTTCATGACTCATAGAGAAGATTCTGAACGGTGGAGATCGGATTTTATTATGTAGATATTAATATATAAATTTTGGAACAGAGCAGTTTCTGAAAGAAGTAATGATGTACTCCCTCCGTCCCATTAGTATTAGCACAAACACTGTTTGCGCGGGAATTAAGGAATATGATATTTTAATAAAATGTTGTGAGTGTAAAAGAATGAGTGGAGAGAGAATGAGTGGAGGGTGTAATAAATTATAATGGTGTTGTGAGTATTAAAATAATGTAGGAGAGAGAATGAGTGGGGTTGGGTGAATATTTTATTAATATAAAGTTTCCTTTTTGGGAGTGTGCGGATATTAGCGGGACGCCCAAAAAGGAAAGTGTGCTAATATTAGCGGGACGGAGGGAGTATTGACTTACGGATGAACATCAAGAATGTTGCAATGATTGTGTAAAATAGTTGTGGTGATGCCACTTTTAGTTTTTATACAATAAATGATATATCTCTTATGGTTCATGAAAATCATAGTGAGAAAAATTGAAAAGTTCGATTGAACTAAATTGAGAAAATGAACGGTTAAATATATTGTATTTAACGTTCTTATGATTCACAAGAATCATGTTGAGAAAAATTGAATAGTTCATTGAACTAAGTTGAGAAGATGGACGGGTAAAGATTTAGTCTTTAACGTTGCATTTTATAAATGAAAAGTTCTTTTGAACTAAGTTGAGAAGATGAACGGATAAAGATGTACTCTTTAACGTTGCATTTTATCAATAATGTATTGACAAAGATGATAGGGCTTCTTTAAAGGAGTTGTTAAATCATATTATTGTCAATAGTGACAAAAGTCACTAAGATAAAAACAATAGAGCTTCTTGAAAGAAGTTGTTGAATTCTATTGTTGTGAACATTGAAAAATGTTACAAGAACAAAAACCATAGGGCTTCTTGGAAGAAGTTTTTAAAACCTATTAGGAGAATATGGGACTAATTTCATAAAGATAAAAAAAAATAAAAAATAAGACTTCTTGAAGGAAGTTGTTAAATCTTATTGTTGTTGATGATGACAAATAACACAAAATATTTAGAATGAGAACTTCTAAAAAAAGTGTGTATTTTGTAAAGAGAATGTGACTTTCTCTAATTTAGAGGTACTTCAAGATGAAACCTTTAATGTTTTGGAATAATTAACCTTCAATTATAATTTCATTAAGGAATTTAGAGGTTTATAAATATGAGTGGTTATGAGAAATAAATTGTGTTAATTCTCCTATTGAATTAGCAATTTATTCTTAATGTGAATTCTCTAATTAAGTTAGAGAGTTATATTTGTAACAACAAAGTGATAATTGTTGAAAATTAAAGGCTCTTTGTGTGGAGACAAATCTCTAATGGAATGTGGTTGTTCCAAATATATCGGATCACCATAGTGAGAAGTTAGAAAATTTTGTTGGCCTCGACTTTAAGTAATGGCAACAATAAATGTTCTACTTGACCACCCTTAAACTTGTGAGGTTTCTTATGGAAGATTCTATAAAGTTGGGTGAAAATAAGACGGATGTTTAATCCGTCTTATTATAATTTGCTTAATATGGCTAGAAATATTCGTAAGGTATTTTCACACCCGAATTACATTACATTTTTATTCACCTATAAGACAATTATATTATAATTTTGTTAAAATATAGCCCGGATATTGAGACGTAGGCGAAACATGGACATTCAAATGATGAATAAGCTAATGTGGAGGCATCTTCTAAAACTTTGAAAAAGTTAGACGAGGAATAAAATTTTAGTTGTTTTTAATTGTTTCAAAATATGAATGTCGAAAACAATTTTTTTTATTACACTAGAACTAATTTTCATATTTCAAAGTTTTAATATATTATTGTACTAATTGAATTCCATATGGAAAAGAAAATTTATCAAGATTCGAAATATTTAAAAATAAAAACATGTAAGAAATATATTTGCAAGTAATAAGTCCTATAAAAGATGAAATATAGGGTATTAGGTCCTTAAGGAAAATGGAATGGATTTTCAAAAGTCTCATAATTTATTTTCATTAATATAACATAAATATTAATTGATATTAAAATCAAAAGTTAGATATATGATTATTATTTTTATTATTTAACTAAGAATGTTCAATAAATGTATGTCCATGCAATATTTCTAAAAAAAGATGAAGCATTAGGTGAAACAATATTTGAATTATCAAAAGTCACTTCATTATGAATATAATAAAATAAAATATTTAATAAATATATGTGTATCTAATAGGTCTCAAAAAAAAAAAGTTGATTATTATGTAAAATAAATTTGTGATTATCAAAAGTCTCTTAATTTAAAAATATGTACATGTAATAACTTATAAAGAAACATATAATTTGAGTTAAATAAGATCATGATTATCAATATACTCATAAGATTTAACTAATACAACTTAAATATCAAATAATAAAGAGGCAAACTCATCATATGTATTAAAATAACTAAAATAACATTACTTTATAAATATTAGTGTATTTAATAATTTATAAGAGAAGATGGAATTTGAAATTAACAAAAGTTTCACACTTTAATAATTTTTGAAATATAAAAAGTTCCTTCTAATAAGTTCCTAGAGAAGATGGAAAATTGGGTAACAAAAAATAAAGATTATCAAAAATCTCTCAATTTATATTATTAATGTAACTTACTTTAAATTATTAATTGAATATGATAAGTGATATTAAATCAAATGTTAGATTCATCATGAATTAATTTTATTTTGTTAAAGCAATAAGTCTTTAAGGGAGATGAATCATTAAATGAAATAATATTTAGATTATCAAAAGTCTTTTCTTTATGAATCAAATTAAATAAAAAACTAAAATATCTAACAAATATATGTGCATACAATAAGTCCAATAATATAGAACATTAGCTAAAATATTAATGTAACTTAATTTAAATGAATTGAATATGAAACACTACAAGAAAAATGACATTTTGCGACGGCTAAAATCCATCGCAAAAACCTCAAATTCCGTCGCCTAAACTAATGGCGACTGTTATGGCCGTCGCAAAAGCAGTCGCATAATCCCTTATCGTCAAAGGTTTATGCGATGGGAAACGCAATCGTATGAAGTGAATCAAGTTTTGCGACTGCTCCGCCAATCGTACAAGACCCTTGCTATTTTATTTATTAAAATACCTAAATGAAATATGCCGTCGCATAATATGACCTATATGCGATGGATTTTTGTCACAAATAAACAAGGCATTTTGAGACTGTTTCTGCCGTCGCAAATAAGCAAGGCATTTTGAGACTGTGACTGCCGTCGCAAATAAGCAAGGCATTTTGAGATGGCAAACCCATCGCATTACTCTTATAATTATCGTGCTAATTTGGCTATTTTAGACTCTTTAGAGATGACCTAGCCATCGCATAATTCAATCCACACTAAAAAAAAAAACAAATTTTAAATGATATTAAATGTAAAAATTTTAAATACTATATTAATTAAATTGTCATGCCCATAAACACTTCACATAAAACTTCGTTACCATCATCTACATTTGTCCAAAATATGTACAAAGCAACAAAGTTTCCAAAATGACAAGTTATCATCAACTACATTTGTCCAAAACATACAAGGACAACGTTTCCAAAAACACTAAGTTACCTGCATCAACTACACTTGTCCAAAATATACTCCATGCCACAAAGTTTTCAAAATGAGTCACACAAAAGTGTAGATGAAATATGCAAGAAACATAACTATGTACTCCCATCACCGAAATCACCATCATCCAAAGGAGAAGCAGTTGTTGGAATGTTTGATGCGACATCAGACATTGGAGTAGAAGAACTAGTGTCATTGAAGTCAGGAAGGGGAATTGACTACATACCATACCTCTCGAACACTTCAGTCCATAAAGTATCTATAATAAAACCAAAGAAAAAATCATATTTCAAACAGTATCACTAAAAACATGGGATCAGTATTCCAAGATAAACATTTTCTTTAACAAGATAATTTATCAACTTGGAAAAACACATTAAAAAGAGTATCACTAAAAACATAAGTGTTCCACTGTGGCATGAAATCTTCCACGTTGTGAGAACATGAAAATGAAAATGAAATATCTAGATGTCCAATTTGATATTGGATGAGAAAGATATGATAGCTCAAAGTAAGTGGGTTAAAGTGTAACTTTTAGAAGTTAACACCACTATTGATGTCCCATAATTTCTAGATTAATTGAGGGATTAATATGGATCATTACTTTGGAATTTGGGGTTACAAAGTTTGGTATTAAACTTCTTGAATAGAATGTAATGAGTCTCATATTAATACTACGATTAATTGGGTATTCATGGGAGAGTTAGTGGAGCTATAAGTAGAGAGACCCACAATAATGAAAGTTGAATTTCCTTTTCCATCAATTCTCCACCTCCCTCTTACAATTTTGTGATCTTCTTCCTTTGGCCTCCTAGAGAAATATCCAGGGTAATTTTGTCCAAACATAGGGAAATTCGCCGAAAAACTTAAGTACAAAGTTGTTCCGATTCATCCGTTCTATCCTGGGAGACTAACGTCCATTGAAGACCTCGAACACTCGTAGTGAGGGGGCGAATTAGTCTTAAAGAGAGTGTCTAGCACGGTTCGAATTCAAGCAAATTCAAGACGACGACTTAGGGTTTTTTCTTTGATAATTTTTATGTTGTATATTGTATTTCAATTTTGTTGTAATTCTTTTTCTTTTGTGCTCGTTTGTTTAGATTTCTCTAACAATCTTAAGACTAATTCCCTATTTGAGAAAGAATTACAGATTTAGAAATCCGGTGGAGCGGTAATCAAAGAAAGAGGTAAAAGAATTGGAAAACGATGGACGAGACGGAAGAAAATTCCAGCACATTTTTTTTCAGTGACCATCTGTGGTAAAAATTATTTTCCCGTTTCTTTAACCGTTGGATCGGATTGAAATTTGGTGTGCATGTTCATGACTCATAGAGAAGATTCTGAACGGTGGAGATCGAATTTTATTATGTACTCCCTCCGTCCCGCTAATATTAGCACACTTTCCTTTTTGGGCGTCCCGCTAATATCCGCACACTCCCAAAAAGGAAACTTTATATTAATAAAATATTCACCCAACCCCACTCATTCTCTCTCCTACATTATTTTAATACTCACAACACCATTATAATTTATTACACCCTCCACTCATTCTCTCTCCACTCATTCTTTTACACTCACAACATTTTATTAAAATATCATATTCCTTAATTCCGGCGCAAACAGTGTTTGTGCTAATACTAATGGGACAGAGGGAGTAGATATTAATATATAAATTTTGGAACAGAGCAGTTTCTGAAAGAAGTAATGATGTATTGACTTACGGATGAACATCAAGAATGTTGCAATGATTGTGTAAAATAGTTGTGGTGATGCCACTTTTAGTTTTTATACAATAAATGATAGATCTCTTATGGTTCATGAAAATCATAGTGAGAAAAATTGAAAAGTTCGATTGAACTAAATTGAGAAAATGAACGGTTAAAGATATTGTATTTAACGTTCTTATGATTCACAAGAATCATGTTGAGAAAAATTGAATAGTTCATTGAACTAAGTTGAGAAGATGGACGGGTAAAGATTTAGTCTTTAACGTTGCATTTTATAAATGAAAAGTTCTTTTGAACTAAGTTGAGAAGATGAACGGATAAAGATGTACTCTTTAACGTTGCATTTTATCAATAATGTATTGACAAAGATGATAGGGCTTCTTTAAAGGAGTTGTTAAATCATATTATTGTCAATAGTGACAAAAGTCACTAAGATAAAAACAATAGAGCTTCTTGAAAGAAGTTGTTGAATTCTATTGTTGTGAACATTGAAAAATGTTACAAGAACAAAAACCATAGGGCTTCTTGGAAGAAGTTTTTAAAACCTATTAGGAGAATATGGGACTAATTTCATAAAGATAAAAAAAATAAAAAAAATAAGACTTCTTGAAGGAAGTTGTTAAATCTTATTGTTGTTGATGATGACAAATAACACAAAATATTTAGAATGAGAACTTCTAAAAAAAAGTGTGTATTTTGTAAAGAGAATGTGACTTTCTCTAATTTAGAGGTACTTCAAGATGAAACCTTTAAAGTTTTGGAATAATTAACCTTCAATTATAATTTCATTAAGAAATTTAGAGGTTTATAAATATGAGTGGTTATGAGAAATAAATTGTGTTAATTCTCCTATTGAATTAGCAATTTATTCTTAATGTGAATTCTCTAATTAAGTTAGAGAGTTATATTTGTAACAACAAAGTGATAATTGTTGAAAATTAAAGGCTCTTTGTGTGGAGACAAATCTCTAATGGAATGTGGTTGTTCCAAATATATCGGATCACCATAGTGAGAAGTTAGAAAATTTTGTTGGCCTCGACTTTAAGTAATGGCAACAATAAATGTTCTACTTGACCACCCTTAAACTTGTGAGGTTTCTTATGGAAGATTCTATAAAGTTGGGTGAAAATAAGACGGATGTTTAATCCGTCTTATTATAATTTGCTTAATATGGCTAGAAATATTCGTAAGGTATTTTCACACCCGAATTACATTACATTTTTATTCACATATTTTGATTTAATTAATAGAACATAGATAACAAATAATGAAGAGGCAAACTCATCGTCCATTAAAATAACTAAAATAATACTATGTAATAATAATAAGTGATAACAAGTCCTAAAAGATAATAAAACTTGAGATTATCAAAAAGTTTCATAATTAATTTCATTAATATAACTTAAGTATCAAGAGAATTTTAAATGATATAAAGTGAAAAGATAAATTCATCATAACTTATTTGAGTCAAAAAATCCAATAAAATGATAATTAAAAGAAGATGAAACATTAGGTGAAATAATGTTAAAATTATAAAAAGTCTCTTACTTACATTTTATTAATATAACTTGCATATAACGTGAACGTAATGTAATTTTAAGTCAATAGCAATATTTCTTTCTCAAAATGAAATGGTTCATGAACTAAACTAAAATGTAGATTATCAAAAGTCTAATAATAAGTTAGTAAAAACTTCATCTTTAAATGCTAATACAAGATTATAAAAATCAAACATTTATTCATTGAATGGTACTTTTAAGCTCTCACCTTTACCATAAGATGTCCTTCTCATTTTAGATTCATGAAAAATTTCATCTTTTATGCATAGATGAAACCTAAGGGAAGAATACCACACAATGAGTTATCAACGTTCAATATCGATAATATGGTGCATATTATTTCAATATTTCATACATTATATATCGACTATTGCTTGGTTAAAACTACTTTTTATGAATTGTCTACAGCTACAACAAGTATTACTTTTAATTTTAATAAACACCAACAAGTGGTTCTCAATACAATATTATTTTATTTCTATTTCTATGTTATTATTCTGAATGATTAAAGAAAATACTTTCGTATGAAATAAATCATGTTAATTCTAAAAAGGAAAAATGTCATTGTGAATAAGTATTCAAATTTCCAATTAGCATTTTAAAATAATTTACAAATCGTATTAAAGAAAAAAATTGTTTAAAAATTCTTCGTTTAAAAATGCTCCTTTTTAAAATTCTCCATTTCTTAAAATGTGCATCAGAAGAAGAGGCCTAAAATATAACACTTTCGTTCCTTAATATCACCTATAATTAGGCTGTAAACGAGCCGAGCCGAGCTTTTGATGTTTCGAGCTCGAGCTCGTTAACTTTTAAACGAGCTCGAGCTTTTCTCGAGCTCGAGCTCGAGCCCAGAATTTCTGTTCGAGCTCGGCTCGAATCAAGTTTCGAGCTTTTCGCGAGTCGGCTCGCGAGCTTTTCGCGAGCTGCTCAAACTCGAGTATTAACGAGCCGAGCTCGAGCTTCGACTTATTTTTTGAAAAAAATCTGAAATCAAACGAGCTTTATCGAGCCCTAATTCGAGTTGTAATCGAACTCGAGCCGAGCTTATATATATATATATATATATATATATATATATAGATACTAAAATTCATTCGAGCTTTTAACGAGCCGAGCTCAAACGAGTCGATCTCGAACAAAGCTCGTCGAACATACGAGCCGAACACGAGCCGAGCTCGAAAAAATGACGAGCTTAAAAATCGGTTCGAGCTCGAGTTCAACTCGAGCCCACTCGAACTCGAGCTTTTTTCGAACCGAGCCCGAGCCAAGCTCGAACAGGCTCGCGACGTGTAACAGCCCTACCTATAATCAATTATTAGGGTTGAAAATGGAATAGTCGCCAACGCCGGTGCCGGTGTGAATAGAGCATATCTGAATGCTAGATTAGGTTTTCTTTCGAGATACAAAACGAAAATTAGAAAGAGATGTTCATCTATTAAATTGAGGGTTTAGTGTAGCACATATATAATTTTTTTTAATGTGTCATTACTTTTAATAGCTTCAGCCCATCAAATTTCATGACACATCCATTACAGTATTAGAAGCTACTCTAGCTGTCTTTAAATGAATGCCAAAAATATATTCAAATTTGCTATTGATCAAGAGGAAGTTTGATTATTATTTTTACATTCATTTAGGGACAGAGGGAGTGGAACAATTTTTTTTATCATTACTTTGTTTTATTTCTAAAGCATCTTTACTGTTACTAGAAACAATGTGTTTACTTACGGAATTATTATGTTAGTATTACTTACGGAAATTTAATGTTTACTGACGAAAATTTGACAGTTTGAGGCACAGTTTTTTTTTAAAATAGAAATTCCTTTACCTACAATTTTTTCGTCAATAACTAACGTAATTACCTACGAAAATATGTCCGTGGGTAATATTTACGGACCATTCCGTGAGTAAAAAGTTTATGAAAAAACCATGCTTACTGTTACGTTACTGACGAAATTTTTTAGATGTCCATACACTATTTGAAACTTTTTAAGCATATATCACTATTGTTTGTCATAAATAATTTTAAATTTTAAAATAAAATTATTCTTGAACATTAATAGAAATCGGGAAAAAAAGATGTAAATTAAAATAAAATAGCTTCATAAAAAGAGAATGTGAAATCACACATGATATAAATTTTATAATACCTTTATTTAATTTTCTTAACTAAAAAATACTCACATTAATAAAATAAATCAAGTTGATTTCACTTTAATTATGAGTTTTAAAAGGAAACTAAAATATAACAAAACAATTATTTTGATCAACAAAAAAAATATATGATTAAATATAAAATTTCGTGCGTAGCATGGATTCACACCTAGTTATATACTCCCCCCGTCTCAAAATGTTAGTCCCATTTGACTTTTTTGTTGAACTTTGACCACAAATTTATGAGAGATTAATCATGTTCATGAAATTCTAAAAGTTGTTGTTGATAATATTATTAATGGTGAATCAATAGGAATTTTTAGAATTTCATGAACATAATTAAATTGTCATATATTTGTGGTCAAAGTTCAATAAAAAAGTCAAATGGGACAAACATTTTGGAACGGGGGGAGTACGATAGATAAGAGTCCGTTAAATATTGATAGAAAGTCCTAAATATAAGCATCTTAATTGGTCATCACAAACAAAATAAACCATGCATACGCCTAAATATTCGTTCATAACATCCTATAAATTAACAAGTTTTTGTATTTTTCCATTTTTCGCCTATTCATTTTCTCTTAATTTTTACTCTCAATATCTTCCTCTTCGTTCTTATTCGTCCACTTGCTCTCCCTGTGTCTGACCTGCTGGCTCTCCGTCTCTGACCACCATGGCAGCAACAGTCCAAGGTACTTATAGGTTACCTCAAATCCACACGATTGTTTAGTCGTTGGATTGGATCGATATCTGTCTAACTTTTTGCATTTGATTTTATATATCAGAACCTGTACCACATGCCACAATTGGCTATGGTGATAGGAGAGCAGAAGAACAAGGAAAGATTAATGGAGAAGGAGGCTTCCTTGTTCCAGAGAACAATGCATTTGGTAACTCTTTCAGGGACTACGACAAGGAGAGCGAAAGAAAAGCTGGTGTCGAAGAATTCTACAGATTGAATCACGTCAATCAATCCTATGAATTCGTACGCTACGTACCTACCTCTTAATTCTACATACATATACACACACACATATATATAGACATACATGTACATATACGTATAGGCATACACATTGGTGGAGCCAGAATTGTTTATAAACGGGGGCAAGTATAATTTGAATATGAAATAATATTATCTAATCCATAAATTTATTATCACGGGGGCAAAAATTTAATATAGTGTTATTTTTTCTTAAGAAGAAGGGGGGCAAAACACAAATAATTCAGAGATTTAAAGAGCAATATTGTTAAAATTGGCTAGTACTAAATTAGCACATTTCAAAAAATAAAGGGGGGCAATTGCCCCCTTATATTACACCCTGGCTCCCCAATGTGCATACCTGGACATATACATATACGTATATGCATACATGTGTATATATATATTCACGTACGTAGATGAAAAAATGGAAATGGAAATGTGATTGATGCAGGCAAAGAAGAAGAGAGAAGAGTTTGGGAAACTAGACAAGACAGTGATGAGCATATGGGAATGTTGCGAGCTATTGAATGAGTACGTAGATGAAAGTGATCCAGATCTCGATGAGCCTCAGATCGAGCATCTGCTGCAAACAGCTGAAGCCATTAGGAAAGATTATCCTGATGAGGATTGGCTTCATCTCACTGCACTCATCCATGGTAACATTATATTCCACATTTTAGCACCAGTACTGTCTTAATTTGTCAATGGCTATATTATATGAAATTGTATCTTATGCTAGGTTTTCAATACTACTTGATTGAAACTTTCTATGCTTTAATTGTTTGTAGATTTGGGGAAAGTTTTATTGCACCCGAAATTTGGCGGGGAACCCCAATGGTGTGTTGTAGGTAAGTTATGATAGATGTCAACTATGATTAGGTATTTTATGAGAGATGCACATGACCAGTTTTTTTTTAACCAGTTGATCTGGTCAGTTGTTGATTCATTGTTCTTGCAGGAGATACTTACCCTCTTGGTTGTGCTTTTGATGATTCCATTGTTTACAATAAGGTAATGATCATCATAATTTCTTTTATATATGTGTGTATGTATGTATATGTATATATATGTATAGTACTGAACAACTTATATGGCTTGTCATATCTGCAGTATCTTGAGGGGAACCCAGATTATAAAGATCAAACTTATAGCCAAAAGTTGGGAGTCTACACAGAAAATTGTGGGCTTGACAATGTCACCATGTCATGGGGTCACGACGAGTATATGTACCTGGTATGTCCTCTGCATGCGTCTATCTTCCAAGACTTTCGCACTTATAAATTGAACAATATTTCGCATTTTGTAATTAACATGAAACTATTTTGTTGGTTTTGACATATATATTTATTTAGGTAATGAAAGGGAACAAGTCTACTCTCCCACCTGCTGCCCACTTCATTATCAGATTTCATTCTTTCTACCGTAAGCGCCTAAATCTTTGATTTATATTCTATGTCCGTCACAAAATGAATGTTCATTTTTTTTTCCTGATCGATCGAGAGCGAAAATCGATATCTATTATGGGACGGAATGGAACTAGATATAAATGTTGATTACTTGTTTTGCAGCAATGCATAGGGATGGAGCTTATGCATACCTTACGAATGAGGAGGATAAGGAAATGCTAAAATGGCTTAAATTGTTCAAGTAAGATGTTCCTTCAACTCAAGCTCAATCCCCATGCATCTCCCCTCCCCCGTCTAATAATGTTAAACTTGTGTTTTGTTTTGTTCAGCAAGTATGATCTGTATACAAAGAGCAAGGTTAGGGTTGATGTGGAGAAAGTGAAGCCATATTATTTATCTCTGATTCAAAAGGTATAATTATAATCCATTACTCATTTTTCTCATATTAATTTTGGGCTGCCTTTCAATTCCTTTTAATTCTTATTTATTCTTTCTTCTATATTTTCCTTTTTGACAGTACTTCCCAGCCAAGCTTAATTGGTAAAATGTGAATCAAGGCAAGGCACCAAAAAGTCTTCCTTCAATTCCCCCACCCCAACTTTCCAGAAATAGAAAATGTAATTAATTAAAAAGATTTAATCCTTATCGGTTGCGAGTATGTGTACAAATTAAGGTGTAACCAGTATTCCAGATTTCTTTGTAATTACTTAGTTCCATTTTTAATGAAAATTTTGCACTTGGAAATTCCTTTTTCTTTTTCTTTTTTTCTTTTCTGTTACAATTTGTGACATGCACATAATGTTGCTACGACTACGCCCTATATTCGTGTCTTAAATAATTAAATTAATTAATTACTAAATAGAATAGAAAAGTTTACTGTAGTACGTAATTCAACAGTAAAGGAAAATCACCACCGAAATGGCTCAACATGAAAACTCATTATGAAAAGGTAAGTAATTAACGCTTCGTTCGTTAGTTTCAAGTAAAACGACTTTTGAAAAATGATTTTTCGTAAAATATTTTCTAGAGAATGATTGTTTTCCGAAAAATGACATAAACATGTTTTCAGTTGTTTGGTAAATCACATTTTTTCTAAGTGTTAAAAGAGGAAAAAAATACATAGAATTAAACCTGTAGTTAGCCCTATATCGTAAATTGATCTCATCATATTTGATGTCAGTGTGCAATACATCTTCACCTGTCTTCTTGTTTCTATAACCATGATTGCTGTAACTGTAATACCAAACCCTCAATTTCTTGCAGAAACAGAAAATAGTTTTCGAATAATTACATAAACTACTTCATATTTTCGGACCCAAAAAATAAAAAAAAAACTTCTCCCTCCATCTCAAAACGAATGACCAAAAAAAATTTGAACTCCGCTCTTGATCTCATTCATTTTGGGACGGAGGTTGTATAAATTTCAGTTTTCTCAGTACAATTGTGGTTGATCTATACGCCTCATCTAAATACAAATGGGGTTTAAATTGAAACAAATACCCCGGATTTGGTGCTTCTTAAGAAGTATGTAATGTAAATATTTTAGTTGTCCTTGCAATTTCTTGAATAGCTTGAAGACAATCTTGACTGACCGGCCTGGAAAAAGTCAAACGGGGTACCTGGACCAAAAGACCGTCTCAGGGCATTGGGGGAATCTGATAAAAGAGGCTCGTACACAGGATTCCTGCTGCTCTTGGGTTGAGTAATTGATAAAGGAGAAACGTCCTTGTCTAAAATTCTTGGTTGGGATTCTATATTCCCCAGTGATAAGATGGGCCCACCCATACGTTCCGCTTGTTGAAGAATGTTGATTTTGCTTGATCTGTATGTGAATCTGAAGTACTTCAGAGCTAGCACGGGACCCATTCCGGCTGCAACGATGAGCTGAAATGGAAATTTACAGATACTATCAAGTGTGTGCATGTCAAAAGTAAATCTGACAAATGAAGTTATGAACCTGAGACAGGACTAACTCGGAAAACTTGGGAAAGGAAAACCTATTTATTTCAAGTAAACAGTCCAGGTTCAATTGTTTTTTGATCAGCCTGATTATAGTGAAGCTCATATTTATAGAAGTTGCATTTCATAATAATTTGGCCTCTCACATTTTTGACCCACTATACTTTGATGAAGCTCCAGTTTTAACCTCTCATGTATTTTCTAAGCACTTTCACCTTTCTACTTTAGATACGTATCTAGTATCCAAAAAACAAAAAATAAGTGCATAAGTTAGCATTTTTTGGGGGGAAATGAGTGTGTATCTAAAGTAGAATGGTTAAAAGTGTAAAATAATACATGAGTGGTTAAAACCGAAATGTGGGTCAAAAGTGTGATAACTGTAATAATTTTTATGTAATTATTTCTTTAACCAAAAGCAAAACAAATGCACACTGAATATTGATTTGATTTATAACCATGTTAATAAGACGCTTGAATATTTAATGTATTTTTCTCTAAAAGGGTTTACGTTAGTCCACACAGAAAATGAAAAACGGAACTGAAAGTTTGATCAGAGACTGTATCACGAAGCACTGGTTCATTTTTAAGAGGTGCACCCTAAAAGATACTCCCCCCTCCTTCCCGAAAAGTTATTCTCACTTTGACTTTTATGGTCAACTCAATCGAACATTGATCATAATTTTATGAAAACCTAATTATCTCCCATGTAATACTAAAAATTGTTATTGATTCACCATTATGAATAGTATCAATTACAATTTTTAGAAATGGGAAGGAATAATTAGGTTTTCATAAATTTTTGGTCAAAGTTTGATTGAGTTCACCATGAAAATCAAAGTAGGACTATCTTTCCAGAACGGAGGGAGTTATGAGTAAGATGACAGGGAAAACTCACAAACATAGTGATCCAGTAAGATGGCTGTCTGCATAAGCGGAACATGATAGTGTACATCCCCGATCTTGGAATGGCACTGACAATCAGGTTGATGACATAAAATGCAACCAGATTCCCCCATATGGCAAGGTGTTGCAATAATGTAAAGGAACTGCACACATGGAAGATAAAACTAATGGTTAAAGCAAGTTATACCTTATTTCAACTTTAAAAATGTTTTACAAACAGAAAAATAAGCTTCTGTAACAAGAAAGAATATGAAATGAGTGGACAATCTCTAAGATACATATGAAACATATTATGGTCTCAGGAAGAGAGAAAAAAATGAAATAATAAAAGAAATCTATGCCTTCAATTGTAAAAACTGGACCCGGTCCTTCAGATATTAAAATGGACCATAGAACTCTTTTTTGGGACCAACGACTTCTTTTATTAAAAGGAAACTTTACTACTCCCTCCGTCCCTAAATGAATGTCCAAATTTCATTTAGGGTACATTCTGAAAATGTTTACTTTTTGTACAATTAAATGGCAAAGATGCATAAATATTCTTGTTTTTCACTTTCCAAACATTTAGTTTTGCAAGTATAAGTGACTACTGAAAAAAAAATGGTAAAAAACATTTAGGGACAGTTTTTTTCCGAAATGACATTCATTTTGGGACAAAAATTTCTTGAAAATGGACAATCATTTAGGGACAGAGGGAGTAAATCAAAAGAGAGTAATACATAAACAGCAAACATAGCCATCCACCAAAATAAAAGGTGGGGAAAAAGTTCATGCGCTCCTTCAGTCCCATAATAAGTGTACCCTTTTGACTTTAGACGAATTCCAAGAAACTATTTGACTGAATGATTTTCCTTTATAACCCTAAATTGGTGCTCAAGTGGTATCAAACAAATGAGACCAATCTTCTTTCCTATTTTATGTTTGGAAAGGATAAATAAACAACAAGGTTTGAAAACCTTTCCGCAAAAAGGAATGGGACACCTAATATTGAAAGTCCCAAAATGGAATAGGGTACAGTTTTAATGGAAAGGAGTGGAAAGTAATAGCAGACTGCAAACAGACCAACCCACTGAAATGAAAATAGGGATCAGAAATGTAGGCAATATCACAAAGAGACGAGAGCCTGTCAACTTGTATCTTGTTCATAGAATAATACTTTTGAAGAATTCTTTAACTGGGAAATTAATGCTTATTGTTTGTCGTGATTTTCTCCTTGTATCTGGTCATCATTTGATAGCATAACAACTAACTTCTACCCCGCTATACTTTGGGAATCTCGTACGCCAGAAGCATAAGACAATCTATTCCAGACAATGAAAGATAAAAAGGGAAACTTACTTGGTTTCTATTGCGACAACAAAAGCCTGCAACCAAATACACCCGGAGAGTGCCACCATTGAGAGCTCCTCCATCTCACTTTTCTCAAAGGCATATGAATGTATAGTTATTATGAAGACGACAATAGCCTGTCAACATTTCGGTACCAATGCTCACGACAATTGTAAACGGTAGAAATAAAGAATATGAAAATGAAGTTAATATTCTCACCAGAGACGGACCCACATGTTGCGAGTGGGTGCGACGGCACCCACTGGATTTAAAAAAATATATATTTTTTATTTTTTTTACCTCCAGATAGCTTAGTTGGTCAGGTAGTTGGGAGTCATACCTATTGACTCGGGATCAATTCCCCCTAACCACTAATATATCAAAATCTTTTTAAATCATTCTTTTTTCAAAGTTTTAGTTGAATTCTTTTGATTATCACTTTAATTATCATAAACAATTTTTATTTATTGTTCAAATTAATTTTTTATGCCTCTATTGTGATAAATGAGATTTTATTTAAAAAAAAAAACTTATACTACTGTGAAAAAAATTAGCTTTCTTTTTCCAAGTGAACTACAATAACAAAAAATTGGTGGGTTAGAAATTAGCAGAAGCTTAAACAAAAATTATCTTAAAAATTGTTCTTCATTTTTATGTTGGATTTGCCGATTTATGAACTATTAGTTATTTGTGACTAAAGTAAATTTTTTTCGCACCCACTGCATATAATTTCTGGGTCCGTCCCTGATTCTCAGTCAATGTTAAAGTTCAATGTGCCACTCAACTAAATCTGGACCACGCCAAACAGGGGTATTGGTCAAATTAACATTCTAAAGAAAATTTTGCGGTGTATGTGATTTAAAATACTTTAGAGAAGGAAACATTACTGCGAAAAGTAACCAGGCACGCTTGACGCAAAGCAGCAACATATGCAGATGGAAAAGTTAAATATAAGGGTGGGTATCTCAGGGAGGAATATGGAATACTCCGTGTTATTATTTTCAGTTTTCACACTTCATTGTCATGCTTACACCTATTGCCTTGCACTAGAAATCGTCATTTGTTGCAAATTTGAAGATACCCAAATCTTTGTCATCTATCAACACAAAACGATAAATGAAAACAGGTACTTTTTCGCCAGTTAAGCCATCAAGAAACCAAATATAGCATGCACAATAATCTTATTTGCCGACAAACGGTTTAGTGTTTCTGCAGGATGCTTGCAGTAACTGTATATTCAGTCTGCTTCTCACAAAATTGCATACATAAGCACACAAATGATTACCTACTGTTGAGGAATTTCAGACTTCTCATCCATGAGAAAGAAGACGTGTATTCACCCTAATATAGGGATGTAGAATCCCCCTACACGCTACCCGAACATTCTTTGTGATATTAACCTAACGTGTTCCCTCAACTCGAGCAGGTAGAATTTTAGTTATTTCAAAAGTCGTCGAACTTAGGCAAAATAATATGTATTTCTATGTTTGTTTCATTTCAGGTTCAAAAAATTGATTACCATGGGACCAACTTTCCTGACAGATATTCTCACTCACTGTGACTTTCATCTTATAGCTCAATGATGTTGCTGCAGATTATCTTTGCATAAAATCAAATCCTGATGAATGTCACATCTTACGGTATGTGCCTTCCCATAGTTACATTTACTCTATCTATGTCAGTCCTTGATCATGTATACATCCATCTCAACAACATTGATTATGCAATCACACACTATGGAATTATGTCACTTAGAAAAAACATTTCTTAAGGTGATGCCATGAGACCAAGGAAAACAACATCAGAATGTCAAGAGGGCACTTGATAGAAGCTTTTAAGAATTAATTTTGATAGTTCAATAAGTTCCAGAAGGTTTTTATTTAACGCCCAATCAAAAATTCTAGATGTTAAGGACTGTTTCAAGTAAAATTTCATTTTGAATAATTTTAGCAAACAATTTTTCAAACCAGAACCATTAGGCAATCAGAAGAATGACAAAGAACAGAAAGCACTCACGTGGAAGAGAGACCGTCCAAACCATCCAGCAAATGTGCTAGGATTCAGAAGCCTGTTTCAAAAAATGTTGATGTTGTTACATGTGCAAAAGAAGAATATAAGCACAAGACTGAAACTTTTGTGGCATAACTATTTACTTTCCACTTCCCCGAGTAACACGAAATCTATGTATTCTTAGACTAAAAAAACGACACGAACTAGCAGGGATATATAGTATTGTAATCGTTACCTTCCAGCTTGGCAGTAAAATAATATCTGTGGGTGCTGCATCACAGTTGTTTCACTGAGATCTTTGTCAAGCACGCTGACTAAAACAGGAATACTAGTATAGAAGACATTATATGCCATCAGGCTGACCGAATTGAAAAGACTGGTTCCAGAGACACCTGAAATAAAAGAAAAACTGCATGGCTTTCAATATTAGCATTTTATCGTGTTCCAATACAATAACGCAAAGTAATGAGTAAGAAGAATTTAAAAATTCGGCGAAATTAATCACAGAAGGATAACACTAGGCAATCCAAGAAAATACTCACAAGATCTGGATGAAGCATAGCAAGAGGGATTTATAGAAGGAATACTGAGAGAGAAACGCAGTCCGATTATATGAATACCGTCCATGGACAAGTATCAAACGTTTGAGAAACCTGAACTCTGTAAACCAACAAAATATAGATGTCAAAATCTGGAACCTCTAGGAAAATACTCCCTCCGTCCCGGAGATCTCTAGGAAAATACTTGAATAGTAAAGAGACCTTGATGTTGGAGAATTCAGCATAAAGCTGTATCCAAAGTTATAATTAAGACTTTCCGATTCCTGGTATAGTAAGAATATCAACATGAATGTTTGAGATCTGCCTGGGATGAGAATTGAATTGCAGCCAGCAGGGAGAGAGATTGCTTTATTTGATAAAAAAAATGGGTACCCTAAGATGGTGAACATGGCTGGCTATTAACGGACGTAAAAGAGCAGAGAGAGGGAGAGTATTTTACGAAAAACAAATTGTGTAATCAACATGATCTATTTTCAAAATGCCATCTAGGCTTCCTTTGCCATTAGGACCCCATATTAGCCATGTTAGCAAAGTATGTAACCATTATATATTAATTGAATCCTAGGTTCATTGTACACTGCCATTTTAAAGTTTTAGCATTATTTAATCGGAGAACGACAACCAAAGGAAATCAGCGTAAAATCTGTTCTCCCAGAAAAAGAAGAGGTGCTGTGGTAAAGGCAAGCCAGGGAAAGTTAAACAACTACAAGAGAATAAGTACAAAAAGAAAGACCATATGGAAGTACTTTAAATACAAGTTTATAAGACGAAGATAAATTAAGTAAAGGCCAAACGTAAATGATTCTTACTCCCAATACTATAGTCAGCTGCCCTGGCTGCCTGCAGTCCCTCCCTCCCACTTATGCCGACCCCAATATCAGCTTGCTGTATCATTCTCACATCATTCCCACCATCTCCAATTGCTAATGTTCTGTAGTCACAAGATTTTAGGAGCTCCACAAGCTGCAAATTCAGTGTCCGTAAACCAGATGAGCATACAAAGATATATTAAAACTAAATCAAAATTAGATTTTGCAATAAAAATTGAATCATTGTAATTTCAAACTTTAAGCCTAAAAATGTTTTAGGAGGGTCGTCGTGGTTTACATTTTTCGAGATTCTTAAAAGAAATTTCAGCAGATGTTAGTTAGAGCAGATCTATTCGTAAATGTCATACGGAAGGCAAGAAAATACAGAAGAATCTCAATTTGAACTACCATCGAAAATACAAAAACTGATTGTTTAAGCCTAACGGACGCTAGGAAAGAAAAAACAACCCACACAACCAAAAAGTTGTAGCTTCCAAGCTTAAAGTATGCAAACAAAGCACATACATAAAAGTACATTTCGTCAAATAGTCTACCTGTGCCTTTTGGGATGGTGTAACACGACAACATATAGCTGTCCTAGACAATATTGCTAATTCAGTGAATGTTTTCCGGTAATGCTTAAGTGCGATTTCAAGAGCCCATCCATCAACAACGAAAGCGACATCCTGTTAAAAGAAAAATGACCAATATAGAAATTACAAAAAAAAATGTAATATAAGAAACAAATGCCGATTCAGATGCTTTAAAACAATCATTGTTTACAAACTAACAGATTACTAGCTTAAAGATGAATAAGCCCACTAACTGGATGCTAGCTTAAAGACGAGTTAGCCAATTATAGTTACTCTAGTCAAGGAAATATAAGATTATCAACTTTTCCCATGCTTCTGAAACTTTTCAGCATTATCAGTTAATATTGCTTCACTGGTCTCTTTCATCTTCAATAGTACATTAAATCAGCAGTTCTGAAACATTCAAGGAAACGAAAGGTCAGTTTTTACTCAACTAAGAGTGCTCGTTTGATAGAACTGAGATACAGGAAGTTTAGAAGGGTGAATTACTTCCTCAAAGGCTTCAAATTGAGGATAAGTTGACCCCCCCCCCCCCCGCATACCTGCATGAGCCTTATGCTTATATTTCTCCATAGTTTTCCATGACAACCACAAGTCTTAATAATGGAATCAAATAAGTTGACCTAAACATTCGTTATCCTTCCCAAAATCTATATCTAATGTGCATGCGAAAACAGGGCTGTCTTTAAGCAGGAAATAGAAGAGGTGGGCTTGAAAATAAACTATAGCACATCCCTCGATAGCTTGTCAGCAATATCACAAGCTAAAAGAAAGTACAACCTAATACTTCCTGCTATTTATCCTGCCACCAAATCAGAAGCAACCGTTCCACCCCCCACCCCGAAAATTCATTATACACGGTACACTGGAATGATCCTAACAACAACATTAGCACTGACCCGCAAAATGAGCTTCCGAATTTAGCTCCTAAGAGCAGAATAAGCTTCCGAAATGGTATCGCCCAACACAAACCTGTAAGTGACAGAACCTTAGTAATGATCATATAAGCACTCATCACCAAGCTAATTTGCCTATAATAACTAGCCTTAACTGAACGATCCTTCCAAACACATCCAAGCACAAGAGTAATAGACGTAGATTAATACTCCTCCCAATAATACAATTCCCACAAACTTTCGTATAAGATCTTTCTTCATAATATCCAGACAAGAGTGGGAAAACGCCAGAGGAAGCCATCAGGCCCATGAGCCTTATCTGCAACCATCCCTTTTATCGCTTGTTAGACTCATTTGAAAACTCTCTCAAACGAAACATATCTCCCTCTAGCAAAAGGACAGTGGTCAAAACCCTCAATTCTAGGTCAACTATAGCACTCCTCTAGGAACAAATTTCAAATAAACTAGAGATCGAGTCTGGGTTCAAAGGAGGAGAACTCACAATCTTTTTGAGCTCCAACTGCACCTCTGAGATATAACTACTCCTACATCTCGCAACCGCCATCCTATGAAAGAGCTTACAATTACAGTCAGATCCACTTTCATTAGATTTTTTATGCCAGCAAATGTCCTCATGCATAAGGATCTTATTAAGGTCAATCTTATGAAAACATCGCCTAGCTTCCTGTTAAGTAGTGAGAGAACTAGTATCCTCAAGCATATTAATCTCAGCAATGTCCTACAACACATATTTTTTTGGGTGCCTGATATCACCAAAACCTCTTTATTCTCCACACCTTCAATTTGTCCTTCAAAAATCAAAACTTCTCTAATTTTTATTTAAAAAAAAAAAAAAACTTGAACTTGAAACACACTCCACCACCCAGCCACTAAATCATGAAACCCATAACGTAACAACCATATACTTTCAAACCGACACAAAGTAGGGGCCGAAAGAACCGGGATCGAATCAAGAACAATAGAAAAAATGATCCAAAACATGCCTCTCGAACACCTTATGAATTAAGGCAGGAAAAGCACCCTCTCAAACAGGTTTCTCCCAAGTCATCAATATTCGAGGAAAGCATCCTCTCCACAAGTTGTTGTCGACCCAGAGACTGTGGGTAGGATAGAATTTTGCTGTATTTCTGTAATAAAAATTTAGGGGGTAAAAGAAAATGCAAATCGCTTCCTAATAAATCATCTTTGTGGGAAGGTAGAGAAAATTGTCCCAAATATCTACTCCCTCCATCCCAAAATGAATGTCCAAAAAAATTTCAAATTTGCTCTTGCTCTTAATCAATAGCAAATTTGAAAGAAAGAAAAAGGACATTCATTTTGGGACAGGGCGAGTACAATAAAGTGTGCATCTTTGCTGGGTCAGCAGCGACCGCTGGGCCCTTACCTTGACCACCCTAGGTGGTATCTTGAGCCTAGGCTTAGGCCTAAAGGATATACTATGCCTAATTAGAGGCAGTGTGCTTGGCATGAGCCTTAATAGCTTGAAGTGCCTTTCAAAACAACGTTCTACTGGGCATAATCAACCAAGTACAAGAAAGTGAAGCAATAATTTGAGGACCACCTTGAGAGAAACTGAAAAAACTTCAAAGGATAATTTTAAGTGTCCAGACAACATAAACAAATCCAGTCAATGATGGTTTCTGATTAAGAAGATATGTGCTATATGAACCAGCAACAACCTCAACTGAACTTCGCTTTAAAAGGTGAATGTGAGCATGCATTATAGTGCGACAATTTAAACCAAGCAGAGGGCATCACAACATTCACCAAACTAAAGCAATGGTGTTTAAGTAGTACCTTGAGTAGTACCTTGGTTTCTGAGTTTGTTATCCTCATTGTAAGTAGAACCCTCTTAAGACTTTGGCATACTTCATCTTCAGTTTTGCCATTAATCAATAGGAGCTGTCCTTTAGGTTCTGTCATCATTAAGAAATAATTGAAGCAAGACTATTAAACGCATAAAAAGTAAAAGCATAAACTGAGGATATGAATAAAGCTACCGTAAGAATTTTGCATGCCATTGAAAACTAATAAAGTAAATTCAATTTCCCATGTTATATCATTAGGCTACATGTTTCTTCATTTTTATTTTGATAGAAAAAGAATGTATTAAAAGAAGATCCAATAATAAAAGGAAGCACAAGAAGTCCATCTACAAAGAAACAAAGAAATACTTAGAAACTACATTAAACTATCGCAGCTGCCCAATCCCTCCTCAAATCATTAAGCGATAAACCTTTGAAGGCATAGTTGGCAAACACCCAAAGAGACGCTAAAGACACCACTTTATCCCACACAAGATGTTTCGGTAGGTGATGATTTTTAAAAATCCTCGCATTCCTCTCTATCCAAATACACCAACAAACCGCAAACACCTCACAGTCCCACAAAACTCCTTGCGTCTTTTCCTTTAACAAACCCTCTGAATCTCATCTGAAGAAGAGAGGAGATAGAATTCGGGCTCACCCACACTTTTCCAACCACCACAAACAAACAATTCCAAAGATAGCTAAGCCACAATGAAGAAAGAGATGATCATTTGTCTCATCAAAATCCCTGCAATTCACAGGCCAATTTGGCGAAATGCATTTAGCGGGCCTGCGAATCTGCAATGTATCATTAGTGTTGAGTTTATTAAGCACTAAAAGCCACACAAATGCCCGAATCTTAAAAGGAGCTTTAGACTTCCACAAATACGATGAAAGAGGAAAAGGAGACACTGAATCAAGAAGTTAAGAAAAGATTTACAAGAATATTTTCAAGAGCCCTCTAAGACCCAAACCTGAGAGTCATGATTTTCCAGCAAGCGAACATGGGATACGGAATCAAGAAGAACACCAACATTAACAGACTCTCTGTCATTTAGATTACGAAAGAATTGCAAATTCCAAGACATATTCTCCCCTTCCCCAGACACCTGAAATTCAGAGATAGGAGCCCAATGAACAAGAGAAAGACGATACAATCTAGGGAACAAATCCCTTAGACAAGAATTACCAATCCAAGCATCTTCCCAAAAATGGATCCGAGCTCCATTACCTACCTTTAACCGAGTAAGAGGAATGAACAGACGATGACACTGATGAATAAATTTCCACGGGCTTTAGTGTGAACCTGGATCGCTGAAAGAAGAATCCCAACCATTACATTGCTACATGTTTCTTCATAGATTCACTGTAGAACCATGACCTTAAACTACTTAGACTACACAAACTCATTTTAAATCCTTCTTAATCAACCCAGGCCCCATCAACAGCCAAAAAGAAACCATCATCCTCCAAAATTGGAAGTGACCAGAAGAATCTCAACGTTGAAAGAAAGAAGATTATAGAAACAAAAACACTTCAAATTATTGAAATTTATCTTGATCAAGCAACATCTTACTTGCCATCGACCAGCAATTTCATAATCATGTACAAGATCAGTTTAGCTAGAACCGAAATCAGAGCCCATATTTATCAGCCAAACCACTAGCATGGACAGGTTCAGCAAAGCAGCTTAATTAGGTGCTTCAGATAGAGTCAATTCACAAGATAATACTTTAATCATGGCAAACATGAATCAAGGATCATATTAAATCGAAAAAATAGCATACCCTCTAGAAGGTAGATGCACATAATTAACTAGTGCCTTCTAGAGGGTATGCTTTTTTTCGATGATTTAATATGATCCTTCATGCAAAGATAAAAAGTTGGAAAACTTGTCGATGACTGATAATGACTGGTACCAGTAAATGGAAGTCTTGAAATGCAAATTCTATAAAGTAAAAAAATATAAGGCGCAATTGTAGTAGAGATTTAATTCACAAGAGAAAACTTTAATCATGGAAAACATGCATGAAGGATCATATTAAATAATCAAAAAACACAACTATAAGTTTAATCAACAAAACCCACCCAATCCAGGTCAATCTCATGGCAATGGCACCACAATACAAAGCAGTTCAACAACATTGTGTAGAGTACATTAGACCATACCATGTAGTAATCTTATTCAGTTAAATAGGTCACTCCAAGTAACATGCAGCGATATCATGAAGCATTTCATTAGATATCCTGTAAGAATATTGTGCATTGGTCTAACAAAGATATATCATAACTGCTAGGTGTGTTTATGAGCATGTGATTGTTTGGATTGTCTGTGTGTGCATGTACAAAGAGAAAAATTATGTAAGGACTTTAGACATGGATACCAAGGTTAAAGTCTAGATATTCCTCCACAAGCACCAACTTTTAAAAATCTGCTCAATCTTCATTTGTACAAAAAGAGATTTGTTGGGAAGGGGGTAAGGAAGGAATAAGAAGAGAGAGGTGTTTTCCAAGATTAATATGATACAAGAAACACTGAAAAGAACAACAACAATTCTTCTCTTCATATGGAAGTAAATAAGAAAAAAAAATGAAAACTCGACCATGAGGCAAAATAAAATGCCTAGAGACCCAGACATAAAACATTGTGCAAACTTTTTTATGTTCATGTGTTTTGTGAATGCTCATCGAGCATCTTGGGCTCATACCAAGAGGGAACAAAAATGTGGCCCATTTTAATTGGCATTGCCATTTATGTCAACAAACAAATGATCCACTTTTCACCATAATCATCAGATATGAAACATATGACGAAGCAACCATGCAAACAATCTACCTGGGGAAACGAGATTGCATGAAAGAGCTATCTGTATAGCAGTGTTCTGCTTGTCACCAGTTAGCATCCAAAAATTTATTCCTGCTTTTCTTAAGGTCTCAATTGTTTCTGGTACACCATCCTGTATCAATGACAACCAAACAAAGGCAACAACAAACGGGAGTAAGCTACCACGGATAAGAGATGATACTAGTCACCATGTAGCTTGCGGAATAGTTGATTTCATTGCAAAAAAAAAAATCACCTGCAGACGATCCTCAATTGCGGCAACCCCAAGGATTTCGAGGTCATGCTCTAACCTTTGACAGACCTCCGCCACCCTCCACTGGAAAAGAAAAGGAAAAGTATCAGGATGCCAAAATGATGAGCACCAACTTCATTAGGAAATTGATGGTAAAATAATATATGGGGGAGGATCTATGCCTACATGTATTGGTGCAAGTGCACCCATTAAATCAAATAGTTTGTCTAGTTTGTTGGTAAAATGTTAGGCTAATAACCTTGTGGTTTGTGGATTCGAGTCTCACAACATGCATTTTTCACATTTTACATTTTGAAGCTTTATAGTTTATAGTGTACTTTGTACACCTAGGTCCGCCACTGGTAGTATAGACAAGACACAAATGCACAGAAAAGGAAGTTTAAATAAGCTGAGAAAATACGTATGAAACCGAGAGGAGAAGTTCTTCACAGATGTTTGCATTACCTCTCTATCAACCAATGTGCTGTTAGCCTCTTTATACAACGAAGACCATTCTTGATATTCATCCTCATCCATTTCACGCCAAGCCAAGCATAATGTCCGCAAGCCTAACTGAGCATATTGATCTACAGCTTCGGCAAACGTTTTTGTTTGTTGGTCTGCACATATTACAGCACTAGATATGAACCAGACAGTCATAACCTAACATCAAGGGCAAGCACAATATTCAAGAGAAAATGGTGAGGACTACTTTATATTCCTGCATTATTATGGACTTCCAATGATTCACATCAAGAAATAATTCAGCTCATTTCAACTCAGTTTAATTAGAATAACGTATCACCACTGAGTCAATTCCAATAGCACAGTTGGCAACAAAGTGAAAAGGGTAACTTTGTTGATCTGGTCGCCAAACAATTCTAAGTTTCATTGAGAACTCCAGAAATACGAGCATATATCGCCAACTTCAACACATCTGTCCTGATATTCAAATCATTTTCAACTAAAAGGACTCTAGGAAAGATAAATGCATTTACATTTTCTCGCATGAGTCCAGAAACACAAATTATTTTCAACTTGGAATTACTACTGACCAAATCTATAAACCATCATTGTTCCTCACTGGTGGACATACAGAACCACTAATGACCAAACAGAAAACTGTCACAAGGAAGAATGCCACATACCGCCCATAAGGATTCAGCAAATAAAATGCACCCACAAATCTTATGGCAATCAATAGAAGTTGTGAAAGGAAAAAAGTCAAAGGTACCAGCATATGCACAAGGAAGAATTGCTTCATCAGCTCCTTTCGACAAAAGGATGATTTTTCCACTACGGCAATCTCTAACCACCACTGACATTCGTTTCCTATCAGAAGTGAACTCCAGATAATCCAAAACTTCATACTGGACCAAGGAACCACCGAAATTGATTTCTGCAAAACATCAAATCAGAAATTAGAGCATCATTCTTACTATCAGAGATATCATACCAAGACGTAAGACTTACCGAGAACATTAGCTTTCTTATTGAAAAAAACCATATTCAAGCAAGCAGCAGCACGCACAAGAGCTTCTTCATCCTGAGATTGTGCCTTATATGAGACTGCACCAGCTTTGCTGCACATAGCAAAATAAGAAAAATATTTCAGGAGCAATGACTGGAAGCATATATATAACGCAAGAGTGAAGGAAACTCATAAATTATATATGTCCAAGTCCAAGTAAACCAGAGGATCTTCAAACATTTCAAACAATGACATGGAGAAATCACCTTTGAACAGGAATCACAGTATTACATATTGCCATAACAGTTAGAAACTTAACAACATCAGGAGAATTTTTGGAAACAGAATTGAGCAGCTCCACATCTGCAACCACAAACATCAAAAGAAATGTAAGGCACAACTAGAATGTACAGCAAAACACAAACTTCTATAAAACATGAAACCAAGTTGGGCACAGAGTAGATGTATGTTTAATGGGAAACAGGCCGCATGTAAACTAATAAAGAATCACCAGATGGTAACATAGAAAAAGAACTTAATGATCCACGTACAATATTATAGAAGCATAACACGTCAAATTCAGGTTAAGTCACAAACCAGCAAAATGTTTATGATCAGACCCCCAAGGGTAAAGCCATCCTGTCAACCCATCAGAAAATACATATTCAAACTTCTGATAAGATTCGGAAGTCGGTATGACCGCTCAACTCAACTCAGCCTCAGCTTTGTTCCCAATTGTTGTTCGCCCGTTAAATATATTTCTCGCCTCTTTTGTATCTTTTTTCTTTATTGTCGTCATGTTGGTATAGCTCATGCCTTACCTCTAGTATGGTTGCTTATATTGCTAATATTATTACACTTCCTAATGGTGCAATTAGTGGACCATTGTCTATGTCCATGCAATCTGAAGAGAATTTCTCGCATTTAATCTCATATCGGGTGTACCTCTACAATTCATGCATATGTTCATTATGATTTAATCTATTCTGGTTTTACCACACATCAATCATAGTTACTTTGACCACTCTCGTGTTTAGTCGAAGGTTGTTTCTTTATTAGCCAACATTTCATTCCACAAGGAAACTAGGTCTAATAGGTGTCCAACAAACCTTTCCTTTCAGCTTAAGAGGCATACACTTATCACGTAACACTTGCATGATTCTATTCTATGAACAAACATCATCGCCCATCTCCCCTTCTTGATCATCAATTCACCACTAATACCGAAGCTCGTGCTCCTTGAAAGAGAAAGTTTATAGCATGGAGCTTCACTTGAAACAGACTTGGGAACGCATGGGGGGCAAAAACTTGAGTCCTGCTAAAAAGTGATCGAAGGAACTAGTAAAAATTACACTAATAAGATTTTACATAGTGAATGTCCACAAATTCAGGATGACATGTTCCCAATGCATTGTTTACTACCTTACTCCCTCCACAAAGAATCATTCGAAATTAACTTCAAAGTCTAAAAAATTAACAAGTTCTACAGAAGTGTGCCACTTTAAGCTTTACTCCCTCCGTCCCAATATAAAGGTTACCAAATGTGAACGCGCAGAGATTAAAGAAAAAGTAAATGTTGTATGAAAAGTAAAGTAGGAGAGAGATAGTGGAGTAGGGAGTTTTTGTTGAGAGTATGACAAGTCCCATTGACTATTTTGGTTAGTAACCATTATAATGGGACGCCCAAAAAGGAAATTCGTAACATTTATATTGGGACGGAGGGAGTATATGCTAAATCGCTACTTTGCACGGATGCTCTCAGGAATACAACGTATTCTTGGCAAACTAAATAGTGATACGAATACAGCATTTCAATTTCAATAGGCTATAGACAAACTAAATACTCCCTCCGCCCCACGTGAGTTGATACTTATTTCCTTTTTCGTCCGTCCCACCTCAATGGAGACTACCCAAAATGGCAAAGTTTTTACACTATACCTCCCACTCATTCTCTCTTACTTTACTTTTATACTCACAACACAAATCAACTTACTATTCCTCCCACACATTCTCTCTCCTATTTTACTTTCATACTCACAAACGCCTCTTCCCACTAATTCTCTCTCCTACTTTTCCTTAATTCTTGTGCCCAATTTTTTGGACTCCACTCACGTGGGACGGAGGGTGCATAAGTCAGGGCATATGGAGATGTTCGATCCAAATATTACAGAAGGGGAATTGTGAGTTACAAACACCACGTACTGGCATTACACATTGAGGGCCACTGTGGAGTAAGGAGAGGGAGTTAAAATGCTGACTAACTCGCCTTGGGAAAGGACGAACAGCTGCAAATGTACTTGAGTCTCTCTAACCTTTCCCAAATAATATTAGGGTTAATATGTGGTTGTTGAGGACTCATGTGATGGCTCCTATGCGGCCCATACACCGCACTTCCATCTCCTCATTGGCTTGTCCTTACAATAAAAGTATACAACATTAAAACCCAACGAGCCCCATTTTCTTCCTTATATCATGAATCAACAATGTCATATCAAATATATATGGCTCACACTTGTACACGTAAGTACGTAACTCAGCTACACAAGATTTTTATAAGTAAAATAAAGAGCATCTAAGTCTTATTTCAGTGATAAACTGATAGTACACACACGTCACAAGCAAATACACACAGAGAAAGAAGGAAGAATAACGTAACAGACAAGACAATTGAAAAAAATGCCACAAACCGAAAACAAAAGAATAAAACCTTTCACAGCGTCTCCATTCTCATTCCCGTAGAGTATCCCACTTATACAACATCTTTTAAATATCATCTTATTTTCAGTAAGTGTTCCAGTTTTATCGGTCATTATGTACTCAACTTGCCCCAGATCCTCACTTATTGCTGTGCTGCCATGTAAAAGAAAGAAAGACACTCTAAGTAAATGAGCAATACCATGTAAAAATGTCTACTCAAGATTATGCATGATTGTAAGTTCTCTTACTTAGCTGCATGGGATCGAGTGTTGGTTTCTAGGTCAACCATCTCATCATCCCAATCGATGAATTTCGCATACAAACTCTTAACAAGATCCAATGACACCTGCCAGAGAGAAGCGCAATACTTGAGCCTCAAGTAATGAGTTTTTTACATTCAAAACCACATGCACATTGTTTTTGGCATTTCGACATCATGAATAGGTAATATTTGCCATAGATCAATCAATAAGAATAACTAATATGTCTTCCATCTTAAACAGCTAAATATGATATTGAATTTTTATGCCATAACAGAATATAGGGTAAAACATAGTTCGGGCCAATTAAAATAGTTTGGAACACATTTATGTCAAAGAACAAGACTCTTAAAAAGTACTCCCTCCGTCCCACCAAAACTGAGACCAACTTTTTGGGCACGTGGATTAAGGAAAAGTAAGAGAGAGAAAAAGTGAAAGAAAATGTTGTGAGTATGAAGAATTAAATAGGAGAGAGAATGAGTGGGAGGAATAGTTAGGAGAGAGAATGTTGTGAGTGTAAAAGTGAAATAGGAGAGAGAATGAGTGGGATAAATAGTGAAGATTCCCTTGCCATTTTGGGAAGTATCAGTTTTGGTGGGACGGACCAAAAAGGAAATAAGTATCAGTTTTGGTGGGACGGAGGGAGTATATTAGTAATAGAGCATAAAAGTTCGTACCTTTATCGATATAGGTATCATAATCGAACAAAGAAGCTCAAATCGTAGAGGAATGACCAGTAGTTCGTACCATGGTCCCTCATTTGGATATTGAACATACCATTGCTAAAAAGAAAATTATCAAGAAATTAGTCAAAGATTGAGAAGTAGCAAAGTGCATATAAAGATGAAATGGTTAATTAATAGGCTTAAACATAAATAAGAGGAAAAGTATTTGCATAGCAAGGTGGACTTTCCGAAAAAAGAAAGGTAAAAGTAAAGGGAATCAGACACTAGGAAGAAGGAAAAGGTGGAAAGCACAGTACAAAAATAATATAGTACTTGTAAAGTCGAAAGCTCAGACACTAGGAAGAAAAGGTGGAAAGCACAGTACAAAAATAATATACTACTTGCAAAGTCGAAAGCTCTGAAAAGCCCATGCCAAGGCCCATGAGGGAGCTAAAAACATGATTATCCCCTCTCAAAAGAGGAGGAAACAAGTGTTCTGATCTGGAAAGAACCTAGCAATTTTCCCATCCATATTGGGGACAGTGGCAAAGCAAGGAGTTTGTTTAAACGGCCAAAAATTATTTCAGGGATAGAAAATTACATCAGAATGTAAAATTTGGCTCAAACCAGGGTCAAATTCATAACAGAACACAATTTTTTCTTAGAAGAAAAGGCGTCATATTGATAAAAATATTGTTTTTTTGTAAGCAAGTCTTTTTCTTTTTCTTTTTTTGAACTCTAAAGGTAGCATAGAAAACTTTTCAAATTAAAGGGTCAGGTAACCCTTTTAGTTCATGTAACTCCACCAGTCCACCAGACCTTATATATACCATGTCGAGCCCCAAACCTACCTTCACAAAAGGATAAGAGAATTAGGCTAGGATGTTTGGAGGCTTTCTGTAGAAGGCTTACACAGAAAGGGTCCAACAGTCCCACGTGTAAGATGTGCACAAAATTTATACTAACACTTCATTTAATTTCCCTGGGGCAGTCTGACTGGTGAGACCATTGGACAGTGATGTATACCCACATATACACCCATATTATATTCTATGGCTTATACTTCAGCTACAATGACAAATCCAAGTAACAAATTACTAAAGAGCAAATTAGCATAGTGAGGAAACCTTTCTTGCTTCTGTATTCTTCCAGACATTCCCAGCAATTCCGAGAACAATTACCACCACTATCTGAAATACAAATATTGCTCCAGTCAACTTGTCAATCATCGCGTCCATTGCTGTAAGCTTCGGTTCAGCAACACCCCTACTCATGCCCAACTTAGTTTCATTGCCTGGAAAATGAAACATAGAGAACATACTATTTAACAAAGTGTTGTTAATGATCCCAGTTCAAGCCATTAATAAATAGATTCAGAGAGTATATGGCTTTAATATTAAATAACCAAGAAAATATCACAATATAAAAGAAACTCAAGACGTTAATATTTGCCTAAAACATTAGCCAGGAAATTGAAGAATAGCACAAGGGAAGTGCAACAACTTCATCAAGAAAAAGTTAAGAAAATGCAACCCCCTTTTGCTAGATTTTTAGCCTGATATCATGGTTATTCACAGGAAAGGGCTTTTGGTCAGAGAAAAATTGTGAGAACAGATGTGTTTCAGATGGCCGCGAAAAAATCTGAAGCGTATTTTGTGAAAGCCGTGGACAGAAGGTGCATATTTTAAATGGTGTTTTCTATTAGTCTGCCTTTTCAGGATGTTTCAAAATAGATACAATAAAAAAATTAATAGCAGAAATAGAACTGAGAGAAAGATGGGGAACGGTTATCAAAAACGAGAATGGACATATAAATATAAGAGTTCCTACTTTTGGTTAGACTAGGGCTTCTTCAACCCAAACAACAAGCATTGGCAAGGTAAAAAATTGTAAGCGGCTAGAAGACAATGCAAAAGGGTTATGTGTTAAGGTTCTCTCAGCAAGTAGAAATTCCGGCAACAATAAATTATTGAATACTAGCAGCAATAATGAAAGATATCGAACGGCATATGATTAGAAATTTATTTTCCTTCTTTTTTGATAAAAAAAATGTATTGGATCAAGAGAAGAATGAACAAAAATAGACAGAAACAGGACATCTGCAGAATCAAAAGAATAGGAAATATATACAGATCTAAAAAAAAATGAGCCGAATGAAGAAGAACCCTTCATTTCCTTACAAGATCAGCAGCAGAAACTCTTAGAAATTCCCTAAATCTGAAACCGGGAGAGAAGATGAAATGGAATTCCCAGATAATTGAGTAATGAGTTCCCTGAGGTCCAGATCTACCACAAGTACCAAACGCAGTACACTTTCAAGGAATCTGGCACCCTTGCAGCTACAAGACCTAATCATTAGCAAAGCATCCATGGTAAGGCCCAACCATCCCTCACCATGTAATCGCATAAAGAAGACTACATTTCCATGTGACTGTGCTGTTATGCTTCCAACTCAAGATTTGACATTCGCTAATGATCAATCTTGGTGTAATGGATTATTTGACTAGAGAAGCAGCTAACGGGGCTTTTCGGGGAGTGTCTATTTCAGATTTGAAGCCAGACTGGACTGCTGAAATTGTGTAGTTCTTATTTGGTTTTGTTTGTTTAGCTCCATTTCTGTTTCTTGGCAGACATCTTGTCCCTTTTTTGTAAATTCTTATCTTCATTTTAATGTATTTCTTCTTTTATTAAAAAATAAAAAAAAAAGACTAGAGGAGCAGCCAAGTAGTGATTTTTCCTTCCTTAGTTAACTTTTCCATGAAATGCAAAGCTGAACATGCATGACAAGCCTAGTTTTCAAATCTGGAGACACAAATATGCCTTTTTGTTCCAGAAACTGCATGAAGTGATGTTTCAAAGTAATCAATAGTTAAATCAGACTTCTCCATCAGCTACCACTCGTGGATCCCTCCTAAGTCCTAACAGACCAGATTCAAGTTCTAAATTAAAGGCAACATCAACAGTTGACAAGGATTATAGCTTGCAAGCCAAGCTAAAACCCATGGTTCAAAAGGAACAAGTCATAGATAATAGTACACTCCTCGTTACCATGATAATACCCACAAGAACTAAGAACTTAGAATGCAACCTCACCCCTTCCTCATCCTGTCATCCTTTCAGTTTACATAGCATCACACTTGTACTGTTCTTAGTAATATAGATAAATTCTACAATTAACAAAGACAAATGAATTGAGTGAAAACATATTGTAGTCAATAAAGTTAGCTATCAACTTGGAAAAAGACGTGCAAAAAGACGTGCCTGTATAGATAGCAACTCCACAAGCCCACTTTGTATTCCGCAGGTAGCAAGACTGAAGGATTGTATTTTTAATTGTTATAGGACACAGATCATTGTCAAGAAATGGAGGAAATAACCGCAAGTTTGCATCAAATCTTATGATGTCCTTATTTGGATTGGGGCACTCGACCACACCCTGAAAAAGGAAGATGTACAGCAAAGAATAGCCATAGTGAATATTTGTAGGGAGCTATAAGCATGAGCTCTGCATTTTATAATACAAGGGAAACCTTGCCTTGATTTTGTGCAACAATTCTGAGTCTATGCCCATGCAAGCAGGAGGTATAACCCTTGTCTTAAGATCAGTTTCACCATCCAGGGCGGCTGTCTGCAATATACATTTTAGCACTATACTGCGAAATAAAATAAGGGAAAATAACTCTGAGACATAAACATAAACGAACATTTATAAGATACGCGTATAAAAATGAAGAGAGAGATAAGAGAGAACCAAATTAATCCTAAATTTTTACTTCAATTAATTAATGGTTAAAAAACTCAAGGTGAAGAGTGAGAGGAACAAAAGCATATACAGACTTCAACAATCCAGTAGACTGAAACATAAACTTTTTATGACAATATATGAGCCAAATACAAGAGTTCCAGGCCCTTCTTTATCACTCTTAACTTTTGAGTGAGAGAGAGAGAGAAGCAATTAAGCTAAAAATCTAGAGAAGAATCTAGCTCTGCAAATGGTGGAACAAACTAAAAGGCTGACACCAATCTTCCATGTAAATTTATCTTCCTTCATAATCATACCCCTAACAACTAAACGGATCGAAATCTTATAATAGTGGCAATAACCAGTAACAATATAATACTCCCAAAACTGACCAAGATTTTTTCCTTGGACCAATAGGACATTTTGGCTTGATTACACTTGTATCATGGGAATCCATGCACCAGTAAACAAGAGTCACTGCAATCCTCACCCCCTTAACTGCTAAACAACTCATCTAATAAGAACAGCAATAACATTATAATAAACCCAAAACCAAGAAAAGATTCTTCCCCTTGGACCAGAAAGATATTTTGGCTGGATTTCATTATTTACTTGGATACATGTGCAATCACACAGCAGTCACACCAATCCCTCACCACTCCCACTCCCATCCAAAAAAGAAAAAGAAAACAGAGTTCTTCAACTCTAGCTTTAACTATGAATTTACTCTGAGAATACAAATCAACTCAGCCCAGCCTTTGACCATGATACTTTTATGCCATATGTGATCCACGACAAGATCTCCTTACTAGCTACAGCCTACAGTCATTCTTCCTTTGTTTACTATTGCTGTCCATATAGCTTTGATCTTCCCTAAACCCCTACCTCTTATATCTGTGTATATTGATCCTACTACACTTCATGATGGTTGCACATGATGGTCTAAGTTGTATGTGTATCAAGTGATTTTCCATGTTATCTCTTCTTAGGGATTATTTTAAACCTAATGGCATAATAGCCAAGCAGGCCTTAAGAACTGTGGTTTGAATCTTTGAACTCAATAAAGATATTTGAAAGTGTAACATGAAGTAGGTTTACCTCTATGTAGCAGACACCTTGTGGTTCTGAGGTACCGATTAACACAAGATCACATGGCACTTCATCATTCTCACGAAGCCACACTAAGTTGCCAACATGAATGTCTTGTGCTTGAATCTACAAGAAAGCGTCAATGATACCAGAAATGATGGTAAAAGGTTGGTTGGGGATATAAGGAAAAACGAATGTTGCCGAACTAATCAACAAAGGATGAAAATGAGCTAAGTAATTTCACAATAGATAACAAAACATAAAGCTGAATCATTTCACAATCAATAACAAAACATAAAGTACCAAATCATTTCTTTGTACTCCCTCCGTCCCAAAATAAATGTCGCATTTGACTTGTCAACTATTTTAAGGAATGTGCTATACTCGTTTGTTCACTTGTATCATGATAGAATTGCACTAAGACAATTCCCTTATTTAGAACACGACATTTATTTTGGGATGGACAAAAAAGGAAAGTGCGACATTTATTATGGGACGGTGGGAGTAAAAAATAACCCCCCAAAGTAGCTTTAATAGCAATGATAATCTATGAAGGGCAAGACTTCCACAGTCAGCCATATGCCCTTCATTTTAAATTAGTGCAAAGTTAAGGATCCATCTGAATGATAAAGCTCCAAACAAGTACCATATTAATAAATCATCCACATTATCATGTAAGAAGAAAGAACTAGTAATCACGAGGAAAACACACTCAGCACCATAGTTGCGAAAGGCTAGCGCTTCTCTCGCCCGCCTCGCCGTTTTGGCGCCTTTATGGCTCGACCGCCTTTTGGTTTTATGGCGGGCTGTTGTGCGCCTTTTAGGCTAGACCAGGCGTTTCTTGGTTATGGTGAGAGGCGTGAGGAGTCCGCCTTTGTCAAAAGGCATAATATGCGAATGTGTAGTGTTAAACTAGGTCATTTTGTAATTTTAGTTTCAATAATTTAACTTACCCAATGCGTTGTTTTGGGATAATATGGAGTAAAGATAGCTTGCTGTGTGCATGAGAAAGAAAGATATCCATAATTTCTCTCGAGCAATCAAAAGAAAATAAGTGTCATAAATAACAAATTAGAACAACGACAAAGGAGTGGAACAAAAACACTACAAATAGCTTGCTTTATTCAAAATTTTAAAGGGAGGTTTGCAAATTTTTATATGTTTTCTAATTTAATTTGTTTATTCGCTTTACTTTGGGTCTCCTCTGTCATTTGACGTTTTAAATATATCTTATGTTCATCACTAGGTATGAAATTATACATTTGAAATTATATATTCGAATTCACTTATTTCACGCTTTTAAACGACTACTCATTTACTGATTTGAACATAAAATGTGTTTTTTGTCTTAGAATTCTCACTTTTGGGTGCTTTAGTTGTGTTAAGTTGTTATTGCATGTGAAATTGTGACCTTTATTTAATGCAAAATTCTTGTTCTCAACATGTTTAAGATTTGTTTAATATATTTTACATATATATTATTTTACTATTCCTTTTGTTCTATTTTACCGCTTTACTCGCCTTTCGGCCGCCTTTCAACCGCCTCGCCATTCGCCTTTTCCAAGAACTTCTCGCCCGCCTCTCGCCTTTCGCCTTTAACAACTATGCTCAGCACACACGTGTCTTTTACCCATCATAAAAAACTTCCAGGCTTTCAATATCTTAAAAAAAAGTACCAAGACTATATGAATACTTGGTTCCTTGGTTCCACAATTTCTATTGTGCTTGATGAAATTACGGCTGCCATATTGAATATTGTAGTGGTGGAGTCTTTCAGAGAAAGAGTTTGTCAAAGTTCTTAAGAATCAACCATCAGATTCAAGGAAAAATAGTTTATTAACAAGCCAAAAAAATTACTGTTACTTCTGATACACTGATTTAGAGGAGTAATGATTGTAAAAAGTGATTTTGAGAACAGGACAACTTTGTGCTAATGAAAGATATAATAACCCACTAATTAATTAACATACATAAACAAAACCAAAAGCAACTCAATGAATGGTAATAAACACCAAGAAAGCTTAGCTTGCATCCCCCAACAGATCACAGAACGAACTACAAAATTACACAAATTTATAGCTGCCCTAAAAACAAACTGCTTTCAAATTTAAAGCGCGGTAGGTTGTTGAGAAATACAAAACCTCTTCACTCCCAAGGATACAGGTATCCTAGTCTTGTTTAATATATACTCCCTCGGTCCCATAAAGATGTTCCTATTTGCCATTTTTGTTTGTCCCAAAAAGATGTTCTCATTTCCATAATTGAATGACTAAAATCATTAAACTTACCACATTATCCTTGTGATAAGAATGTGTACTCTTTATTTACTAAAGTTGTGAGTGTAATATTTACTTTCATCGAGAGTAATCTTAGAAAGGTAAACATGTCACTAAAAACTTTGAATAGTCAAACGGGAACATCATTTTGAGACGGAGGGAGTATGAGATAAAGTTAAGGCTTTTAGGTTTTTTGCTTAAACAATGCATCAACATTATGGACAGCATCATCCGACGGTGATCCTATCATACTAGAATTCACAGTCCCCTGAAAATGATCTGCTTACTTCAAGAACAAGCATTTACTTAATATCATAATATTTTATCTTTGCACAGTTACAAAACCTAATCATGTATGTATATACATGTTATGATACTAATATTATTCCTAGGAAAGATGAGCAGCAAATAATAATCACTAATGAATCTGCTACGCATGTAGTTTACATTTTAACAAAGATGAAAATGCACCAAAATCGTTCCTGAAGGAAGATAAAGTTTAACATAACAGGGGTCAAGCAAGTTGATCCTTGGTCAATTGCCAAGAGATAATGACAAATTTGTTTCTAATTTGCGAAAAAAAAAAATATATATATATATAAGGGGAGAGAGAGAGAGAAAAAAAAAAAATCACATACTAGTTTTTTGGAGCCCTGCTTTACAATCCACACTTCTTTCTCATTTGCTTTCTTGTCTGAGAGATATCTATTGTAGTCATCCCATGCCTCTTTGGTTGCAGAGACTGCAAATATAAAAATGAGAGGGCCCCATGTACTTGCAGGATTTACTGGAGTTATAAGAGACCACAGTTGAAGGCAGGCAATCAGCAAAAAATACTGGTTCATGAATCGACTGAAACATAAGAAAATGTTTTGTTAAATAAGAAGAGGGACGAGTTATGGGGGGGGGGACAAAAACTTGAGAAAGAACAATTGAAGGCATGAAAAAAGCAAAAAGTGAGAGATTGTGAAAATAAAATAAGGGAACTTGTTAAAGACAAAGGAGAGAGGATAACAAATATGAACATTATTTGAGAAACACATTAAATTGTCCTGAAAAAGCGTGCCTGATTCAGAATCAAACACAATCAAAAGTTTTCATAGGGATAGGATCCTCATTTGTAGTTTTTTTCAGCCCATGCAACCAGATCTTTCATTTGAATTAGTCCCCCATAAAATAATATCCATTTCCTAGTTATTAAGGCTTGATATACATTGTGGGTGCCCTCTCTATCACCTTAAGGTTTTAGAGGAGTTGGTTACTTGACATGGTATCAGAGCTCTTGGTTGGGCAAGGTCAAGGCTTCGAATAGTCCCGCTTGCATTTGTTTACCCGACTTAAATTAACTCTCCCCAGTGTGGTCCGGACCGTCCGGTCACATGTGAAGATGAGTATTAAGGCTTGATATACATTGTGGGTGCACCTTAAGGTTTTAGAGGAATTGGTTACTTGACACTAGTGATTTTCCAAACATAACAAAGAGGCAAGCTTATTGGATGTAGTAAGTTGGTAACTGCAGCATCTTTGACATAAGAAATAGGTTACACCACTCACACTACCTTCACCATTTGTACAGGCATTTGACATTCAAACACATGGAAAGTGGTTAACTAGCACCTGTTAACTGAGCTAGACCTCTGAACTATCTTCGCATGGGAGCCAATAACTCAACGATAAACATCATGCATAAGATACCACAAATATGACTAATCCCAAATCAGATTCAATAATTACCTGAACTGTTCCCATAGATTTTTGGGAAGAAAATTCAGCAAAGTATATTTTCTGTTGGATATACGATTGTCACAGTAAAGATCTTGAGATAGGTCATCATCGTTGATATAAACAAACCGTTTCATTGTTGCTTAAACCCACAAAACCATGTCCAACTTTTGCACTCCAGATCCAACCTGTTAACAATGATAAACATAAAGCAGCTATAAAATAGGTCCGAGAAGACCCATAACCTGCATTGTATTGGAAAATATTCATAAATCTAAAATACCTCAAAACACGCAAAGATAGAAAAGGGAGAATTATGTACATGAATGTGTTCATACATGTTAGTGTGCTTCTCAATGCATATTCAAGTATAGAATGAAGATTATGTAAGGACAAAGTTCATCACATACTTGTCATCTAAACGGAAACAGTAGAGTCAATACACCACTCACTAGTCACTAACACTGGCTACACACCCGCTCAAAAAAAAAACATTGGCTGCATTACAAACTCAATGGTCCAATTCAAATTGGTGAATCGATTTAATTTGCTCTAGCTAATTATTCCCCAACCAAACATTTTCCTAAGACAGTTTGATGTTTTATCTGATCTGATAATCATTTCTATCAAAAGTGATGAATGAAAACGCATAAATAGGTCAACAAAGACCACCGAATAAAAAAGCTCGGTATGGAGTTTCATCAAACAAGTTAAGCAACTCATCCTACAAATCATTACGGAATACATGTAACTAAAAAGAGCAGAATAGTAAAGTGAAAACCTCTCAAATTTTAAGTCCATATGCTTAGGAAAACAACTTAATGCATTTCACAATCATTCAAACTAAAAGCAAGAGGTCAAAACATTTACAAAACACAATGGAACTGGATATTTCAAGAATCAAATTTTAAGTGAGCATAGGTGATGGGTATCAAAACAATCAATTGGGTTGCCAAATTTTGACCTAATAACAAATTTCAAAGTAAATTAGACTTGATTCTGATACAAATCACTGAATATGATTAGCAATCTTACCAAACAAGACTGGAATCAATGAGAAAAATAAAAGAAACACTTTATGAGGAATTTCATCAAACAGTAGGTGAAATCAAAGAAAAATTGTGTGGGAAATTACCTAAATGTTGTGATAGCAACAGGGGACGGATTAATTCGTAGGCTGGGAGAGCTGATGATGGGCGTTGATCGTTCCAGAATATGCCCTGTCACGATTGATAAAATTATTTCATTTCTGTATTTCCTTTACCTGTTCCTTGTACTGTTTGTCTTTGAGGCTTAAACATGTGGACATTTTCGTACTTTGGCCATTTTTCAAAGTCAACTTTGGAAAATTAGTCTCCTTTTAGGAGGAGTTTACACTACCACTAAAGGCCCGTTTGATTAGATGAAAAGTGTAGCAATGGAATAAAAAGGAATGAAAAATTTCGTTGACTTCATTCTTTAGGCCTCATTTGATTCGTTGGAATGAAAAAATTTTCATTCCCGACGAAATGAAATTTCATTTCTTGAAATGGATTTTCATTCCAATCATATATGGGAGGAATGGTCAATTTCTTTGACAATGAAATTCAAAAAAAAAAAATTTTGACCAAAATACCCCCAAATCAAAACCACTACTACCCCTGCCTACCCACCCCCACCCAGCCCCTGCCCTATCCCACCCCCACCCCCACGAAAAAAAAAAAAAATTTTAAGACCCCTGCCTACCTCCCCCCCCCATCCAGCCCCTGCCCTACCACCCCCACCTACCCCCCACCCCCCACGAAATTATTTTTTTAAAAGACCCATGCCTACTCCCCCTCCCCATCCAGCCCCTGCCCTACCCCCCCACCCCCACGAAAAAAAAAAAATTAAAAGGCCTCTGCCTACTCCTCCCCCCCATTCACTGCCCTACCACCTCCACCTACCCCCACCCCACCCCCCACCCCCACGAAATTTTTATTTTTTTTAAAAGACCCCCGCCTACTCCCCCCCATCCATCCCTCGCCCTACCCCCCACCCCCACCCCCACCCCCACGAATTTTTTTTTTAAAAGACCTCCCGCCTACCCTCCCCCCCATCCACCTCGCCCTACCACCCCCACCCCCACGAAAAAAAAAATATTTTTTACTCATTTTGCATACCCCCTACCTACCCCACCCCCTACACTCCTCCACGAAAAAAAAAATATTTTTTACTCATTTTGCATACCCCTACCTACCCAACCCACCCACCCCCCAAAAAATATGTTTTTAAAAAAAGGGTAAATTGGACATTTTATATGCTTTCATTCCATTCCTATAATTTGTATTTTCAAACCAAACATGATTTGCCAAGAAATTGAATGACAATTTCATTCCATTCCGTGCCAACCAAACGGAGGGTTTGATCAATTTTTTCCATTCCAATTCCTTCAGGAATTCAATTTCATTGACCATTCCATTCCTTCACTTTTTTTCCACCGAACCAAACGACCCTTGGAGTTTACACTAGGAGAATTGTTATATAAGCCCGTAAAATTGTTGAAATCGTAGTTTTTTTTTTTTTAAATGTCATTCAATGAAATGTCTATGTTAACTCTAATATTTATATCTTTATTTTCTTCCTCTATTTTATTCAATTTCTCCATAATTTTCGACCGCTCACCTCCATAAATTCCGACCAACTTCATCTTTTTCCCCAAAACAAATTTTCTCTTATTTCAAATACAAACAACTCTCTATTATGCCATCTTCGGGACTTAAGGTCGGCCACACCCAGCCGAATATTTTAAAAAATTCGACACATTCTGCTAAAAATTATAAAGCCACACCTGGTTGAAAATTATAAAAAAACCGATCATACCTGACCGAAAATTTAAAAAAAACAATCGGCCACACCCGGTTGAATTCTAGGATTTCACACCTTTCTTGGATTATTCTTGATTTGTGATTACCTAGAAGCTGATTGGAGTGAAAAAAGAGTTGAAATGGATCTTTCATGTGTTTAGAGAGAGAAACTGGGAAGGTGTAAAATATGAGAGGCAGTAATGTTGTGAAGCTATATTTTTCATATTTACAACCTTTGGTATAAGATACATATTCGTACAACTTCTAATGATTGACTACGATCAGCTAAACATGGAATGAGATCGTTTCACACAAAAGGATTACTATGTATCGGGTGACTGATATGTGATTGATATGATGAGATAATATGTGTCCTTACCTAAAATGAAAGATATGAAATTTGAATCCTTCAATTCCCTTAAGTTGGTGCATGAAAGTTGCAAATGGCCAACTTGTTAGCTAGAAATCGAAATTGTACTGTTTCAAGTGGCTTTGTGAATAGGTCTGCTACCTGTTTAGTAGTAAAAAATTTGCAAGGTAATATGTCACCTGTCTCAACTCGTTCACGAACAAAATGGCAATCCATCTTCACGTGTTTGGTGCGTTCGTGAAAAACTGGGTTGTTTGCAATATGTCGAGTTGTCTTGTTATCACAATAGAGAGACGTAGCATGTACTTGTGGTGCCTCGAGGTCTTGGAGCAGTCAACGGAGCCAGATCACATCACTATATGTTGTTATCATAGCTCGATATTCCGCCTCTGCTGATGAACGACAACAATCGATTGTTTCTTAGTCCGCCAGGATATGGGTGCTCCACCTAAGGAAATAAAATACCCAATACATGATCGTCTAGTCATGGGGCAGCCTCCCCAATCCGTATCACAGTAGGTTTCGAGCGTTAAGTCTTCTTGAGCTGGAAGAAGAATCCCTTGACCCGCTGAACTCTTGAGAAAACGGAGGACTCGATTTGCTGCATCCATGTGTATACGCCGTGGAGCATTGATGAACTGATTTAATTGATTCACGGCATATTGGATGTCAGGTCGAGTTACTGTTAGATACAACAACCTTCCTATCAACCGGCGGTATTGGGAAGAATCCACATAAGGGCTTTTGTCATATGTGCTTAGCCGTATGTTCTGTTCCATTGGGAAATCACTAGTTCACCCACATTGCAATCCACTTTCTTCGAGAAAGTCTAAGGTGTATTTACGTTGGCTGAGCACGATGCCCTTCAATGATCTTTCCACTTCTATCCCCAAGAAATATTTTAAATGGATGAGATCCTTTTTGCTAAACATCTCATCCAAATATTTCTTGACTGCTTCCATTTGGGATGTATCATTGCCAACCAATAGCACATCATCCACATAAATAAGAGCAGCAACATAGACTTTTCCCTCCTTATGTATGAATAAAAAATGATCGGCACGTGATTGTCAGAAATTAACATAAAGTAGTGCAGCAGTGAACTTTTGATACCAGTTTTTTTACGCCTGGTGTAGACCATAGAATGACTTTGGAGCTTGAAAACTCTCGTATCCCCATCCTTGGAAAATCCTTGTGGAATCTTCATGTATACTTCTTCTACTAAGTCTCTATGTAAGAAGGCATTATTTATGTCAAGTTGGTGAATTGCCAATTTCTTTTTGCCGCAACGGTAAGGAGGTTGCGCATAGTTACTTGCTTGGCAACGGGGGCAAACGTCTCGTGATAATCAATCCCTTCAATTTGTGTGAACTCTTTTGCCACTAAATGCGCCTTGTATCTTTCGATTTATCCATTTGGTTTTTACTTAATTTTATAAACCCTGCTTTCTTCCCCGGTGCCAGGTTTCAAGAGTCCATGTTCCATTCGACTCCAAAGCATTCACCTCGGCCTTCATGGCATCCCGCCAATGTTTATCCTTCACTGCCTGATGATAATATTTAGGCTCACCACGTGAGGTGATGGCCGCGAGAAATGCTTTGTGAGGAGAGGAAAAACGATCATAAGAAATGTAATTAAACATGGGATATACCTTCGGGGTCTCTGGATTGGAATGAGGCTGCACATGGTCTATGGACACCGGTAAGTCGATAACAAAATTCTCAAGATGCTTTGACTGATGTTTTTGTCGTGTACATCGGCGCTGGGCTGCATCTACAGGTTGTGCGACTTGATGTTCACTGTTTACTTGAACATTTCCCTGCTCACTCACTTCCTGAGAATTGTTGGAAAAATATGTTGTGTGTGAAGGAAATTGTGTATTTTCCTTACATGAATTGTTTGTCGCTTGACAAAGATTATTGTGGGTTCATGTTCCACTCCGTGTGAACATTGAAATGGTATATCTAGATGTTCAATTTGAGATTGGATGAGAAAGATATGATAGCTCAAAGTTGGTGGGTTGAAAGTGTAAATTTTAGAATTTTACCCTACTATTGATGTCCTATGATTCCTATATTAATGGGGGATTAATAGGGGCCATTACCTTGGGATTAGGGGTTACAAAGTGTGAAATTAAACCACATAAATACAAGGTAATGACTCTCATATTAATACAAAGATTAATTGGGAATTCATGACATGTTTATTGAAGCTATAACTAGAGAAACTCACAACAAATTGAAAAACAAAAACTTTTTCATCAATCTTCCTCCTCCCCTTTGCAATTTGTTCATCTTCTTTCTTTGGCCTCCTAGAAATTTATCCATGATGATTTTGTCCAATCATATTGAGATTCGCCGGAGATTTTAGTGTGCAAGAATAGTCTGGTCCGTCCGTTTTATCGTAGGAGGCGAACGTCCAAAACAACCTCAAGCACAACTCGGTGAGGGAGCGAATTTGTCTTAAGGAGAGTGTGTCACACACGTCTCGGAAAACATCAAGACGATCAACCTACGATTTTCTCCTTGTTTAATTTTACGTTGTAAATTGTATTTCAATATATTATAATTTTTTTTCTCTTTTTGTGCTTATTGTTGTCTAACAATCTTAAGACAAATTCCCTATTTGAGAAAGAATTACAGATTTGAGAAATCAGGTTAAGCGGCGGCCACGGAAGAAAAGATAGAAAACGATGAAAGAGACGGATAGAAGAAAATTCTAGCAAGTTTTTGCAATGACCAGCTGTGGTAAAATTGCAATTCCCGATTCATTAACCGTTGGATCGAGCTCAAATTTGGTGAGCGAGTTCTAATCTCATATAAGGTGAAGATCGAAATATTTTATGTGGAAATGAAGATAAAATTTTCGAAACAGAACAGTTTATGAAATAAAAAAAATTGAACATATAATGAACTAACGGATGAACATCATGGATGTTGCGACGACTGTGTAAAATAGTTGTGGCGAAGCCACTTCTAGTGTTTATACAATGGGTGATATATCTCTTATGGTTCATGAGAATCATAGTGAGAAAAATTGAATGGTTCGTTGAAACTATGTTGAGAAGATAAACGTTAAAAGATATAGTCTTTAACGTTGCATTTTATCAATGATGTATTGACAAAAATGATAGGACTTTTTGAAATGAGTTGTTAAATTCTATTATTGTCATTAGTGACAAAGTCGCAAAGATAAAAATAATAGAGTTTCTTGAAATAAGTTGTTGAATTTTATTGTTATGAACATTGACAAATGTCAAAAGAACTAAATCTATAGGACTTCGTGGAAGAAGTTGTTAAAACCTATAGCGGGAATATGTTACTAATGTCCTAAAGATAAAAACAATAGGACTTCTTGAAGAAAGTTGTTAAATCTTATTGTTGTTGATGATGATAAATGACACAAAATATTTAGAAGGAGGACTTCTAAAAGAAATTGTGTGACTTTCTCTAATTTAGAGGTACTCCAATATGAGACATTTAATATTTTGAAATAATTAATCTTCAACTATAATTTCATTAAGGAATTTAGAGGTTAAAAATATGAGTGGTTATAAGAAATAAATTGTGTTAATTCTCCTATTGAATTAGCAATTTATTATTGGATTTAATTCTCTAATTAAATTAGAGGGTTATATTTGTAACAACAAAGTTATAATTGTTGAAAATTAAAGCCAATGTTTGGTTTGTGTGGAGACAAATCTCTAATGGAATGTGGTTGTTCCAAGTATTCCGGATTACCATAGTGAGAAGTTAGAAAATTTTGTTGGCCTCGACTTTAAGTGATGGCAACAAAAGATGTTCTACTTGACCACCTTGAACTTAGAGATGTTTCTTATGGAAGATCCTACAAAGTTGGGTGAAAATGTGATGGATGTTCAAGTCGTGAGTGTGGTTGAAGCATGCGAATTTTCTTTATCGAAACTATATACTTAATGAATTGTTGATTCATTATAAAACGTATATAGTATCAAGAAAATTGCAAAATATTTGTGGAAGTCGTTGGACTATAAATATAAAATCGAGAATTCGGGTGCAATGAAAATCATCGTAATCCGCTTCCTTGATTTTAAAATAGTGAACTCCATAAATTGAAAAAAAAAATCATATAGAAGAAGTGGAAAATAGTATTCCGTGAAAACCATGTCGAATGGATGGTATTGAGTAAAATTCTCAAGTGATGACAATAATTGAGAAATTGCTTCCCACGTGAAGATATTTTAAAATCACCTCAAACATAAATGAATAGAAATGAATGTTGAGGTGTGTCATATTCGTCTTTGTTTTGAAAAAGAGAATAGAACTTTGGAGAAAAAGTTGTCTAACATTTCTTGTGGCGAAAGCAAATGTGATGAAGCATGCCGAAATACTTAATACAAAGACAAAGTTGGTCAAAGTCAGATGCCAAAAGCCAGATTTACAGTCAAAACTGCTATAGTAGTTTTTTCCTCCTATTCTTTGAAGTAATTGTTCTTTGTTGGGCAATAGATATCCATCTCCCTTCTTGTGGTCATTCAACATTTTATAGTTGACTATAATTCTCTTTTTTCCTCTTTTTTGTTCAGAATGTTTATTTACCATGAAGGCTGGTGAAAAGTGTGGACTTCTAGTTTTTCTAATTACTTTTAAATCCAAAAGTTCTTTTATTTGTTTTCCAAACTCTTCTCTGTCTTGTGGAGAATATTGCATTGACTTAGCTTTAATAATTTTATTTGGGTCTAATAATTCTATTTTTGCAGTGAATTTTCCTTTGTTGATTCTTTCATTTAAAGGATGTCCGGAGCAAACTTTTTCCGAAGTGTTTTCTATTTCTTGTAATGAGCTTAGGGTTTTGAGAAGTTCGTCCTCGTCCTCACTCTCCTCCCCCTTAAAAGTGTTGAAAAGGTCATAACTATCAAAATCCTTGATAGGTGTGACATTTTCAGGGTGTGATGTAGGTAGACTAGTTCCTATTCTTTTGCTTTGTAAAAAGCCCTCTTGTCCATGAAAATAAACTTTAATTATTTTCTTAATACTGACCGCAGTTTCATTTTTATGGAAAGTAATGGTATCCTTATATTGAGAAAAGGACTCATATAATCTACAAAATTTATTTCCAAGGGTAATATCTCCTGTAGTTTCTACTTGATAAAGTGTAGGAATTACAAAAGTAACTCCACTGATTTGAACTTGGATTTGTTCTGAGACTTTATCCATAGTCATTACTTCGTCATTGGCTATCCTAGCTCTTATAGGATTTTTAGCTTGTACCCAAAATTCTTTTCGTATAACTAATTTATTGGCTGCACACATGCTTGCTCCTGTATCAATATACATATCTAATGAGTATTTTTTGTACCCTTTAAAGTAAAAATACCATTTTATATAGATACTGTTTGGATTTGTTTTACTTAGGGACATAATATTTTCACTAGAATTGTCTAAGATGCAGTTTTGTTCTGTTTCCCATAACGTATTTTCTACGTCTTCTTCGTCCCAAATGATATTTTCTTCTAATAGATTATTCTGAATCCGTTGAATCAGATTCATCTTCAGAAGTAAGTTTCCAAACTTCTTCTTCTTCACTTATTTCTTCATCACTAAATACGGGTTCTAATTCAAACCTTTGTAGTTCTTCTAAGACTTTCTTGTATTCTGTATTGTTTTTGCAATCTCTAGCATAATGACCAATTTCATTACATATCCAACATCTACATGTTGACTTTCCTTGTGGACAAAATTTTTGTTTGTTATCCATTTTTGGGTCATTATGAGCTTGAGGTTTCTTTCAAGGTCTTTTTTCTGATATTTATATGGCCTTCTAAACCATCTTTTGTAAGGATTTTGTTTCCTTCTGTCTTTTGTCCATCTTTTAGGTTTTTTCAGCCTATATTTTCTTTTAATCTTGTGATATTTTGTTCTCCATTTTGTGGGATTTGTTGGATTACAACCATACATAGTGTTAGGACTGGGAAAATTTGTACAACATTTATTGAAAGTCTTTTTCATGGCTTTCTTTATTTGTAAGTCTTTACAATGTTTTTCCATGAAATTAGTAACTAGTAATTTTGCATATGCTAAGCTTTTTCTTAAAATTTCTTCAGAGCTTTTATATTCTGAAAGAACATTTTCTCCGACAAAGGGTATTTTCATTAGGAAAGTTTCCACATATTTTCCCCACACTCAGCCATTGGAATTTGCATTAGATGTTTCTCATAGTCACAAAAAAAACTATCTAAGCTACAAAGATCACATATCTGGAGATTTTCTAATCTTATCCTGGCAGTCTTAGCTCTTTTTATTTTTTCTTCTATTCCATGGGTAAGATAGTTTTTTTCCTATGAAAACAGTATATATGGAATTTGTAATGTGAGTAAGGAAATCTTCCCCTGTAGTAGAAGTAAAAAGTGAGACATCTAACTAGTCTATCATTAGTCTAACATTCCCTGATGTTTTACTCTTTGCAAGAGTATAGATTAGATCAAAGTAATTTATAAGATTATCATCAGTTTTAACGATTAATCTCATATCATTATCCCATTCTTGATGAGTTATTCTCTATTTGTGACACAATCTAGATTAAGACATATGTTACTAAGGCCTATTTTTTTCGTGGGTTGATATTCTTCTGGTATGTTGTATTTGTTGTATTTTTTATTATTTGTTTCACCATGATATTCTCTGGCATCTCCTGACCTTATAGGATTTCTATGTCTTCTGGTCCTGTTTTGTCCTATATCAGAGGTCTCCTTCCCAATTTCTTCTTTTATACTTGCTTTATTATTTTCTGTGGGTTCTCCTATTAAAATTTTTATTTTTTCTTCAGCAAAATTTTTTATTTCTTCGTCCGTAAGACTTAACATTTGAACTAGTCCATATGCTGAGAGCTATGTGTATTATTGAAGAAATCTTCAAGTTTTTCCTTAATCATTTTTTATTATAGAAAGGAGTATCTTCTATTCTTAAGTTTTCAGGATGTCATCCCAAACTAAATTTTTGTTTTGTTTCATCAATGATCTGTTCTTCTTCCTCATTTTCTCTTTTATCTAGTTTTATGTGTTTGAGAATTTCTTTGTTACATTCGTCCAATTTTTTCTTAATTTCTGCTATTATAGAGGATGCAGCTTTTTCAATATATTGTTCAAAATGGTTTTGTTGGTTAATTTCCAATTTTTTAAAACGATCTTCCATTCGGATCATTTCTTCGTAGACCTTATCTATTTTTCCTGGTTGTCCCATTAGAATTTTTCATCTATTTTCTTTACCATATCAAGGATTTTATTAATTGTTTCAATATTTATTGAAATTAATTTCTTTTTTAGGTTTTCAATTTGTCCTTCTAAGGATTTTATTCTAGTTTCTAGGGGAGAGAGATCTAGTTTGATTTTTTCATTTAATTGAGATAGCAATTTCTCATTTATATTATCTTCAAGATCATCTTTATAAAAAGATGTCTTTATTCCTAAAGTTTTACAAAGGGAATTACACATAATATGTATATTTACAGTTAGAGCATTTACATTATTTAGTTGTTTGGTACATCCATCTATACCATTTCCCCCTGAGAAAAGATAATCCGGATCTCCTCTTGATACATTTTGTATTTGGAGTCCAACGTATTTCTTTTTATGATATATAATGGGGTAATCTTTATAATTAGACATCTAACTGATTTGTCGCTATGTTTATTCTCTTGGAGACTGTGTATATATCATCTGTGGGAGGTAATCCATATTTGCGGCTAAGAACCCTAGAGAAAGATCTCTTGCTAGTTTCTTCATGTTCTTCCTGACCTATTATTTTCGGTACTTGTCCTAATAATTTTATATTATTGTTATTAAGGTCCATGGTCCAAGTGTCCAATAAAGAATTTAATTCTTTGGTTGGTATTGAAGATATCTTTCCAATTTTCTTAAAAAGATCATCTATATCTATTTTTTCTTTTGTCTTAAATTCCATACTATGATGGGAATTAGATAAGGTATAACCTAATTTATAGGTTACTGTGTAAGGATGATTTCCGTGTTTCATGAGATCATTTCTCTCGAACTTATGTGCAAGGCATAATATTTTGTTTATTTCTTTATCTTTCAAAGAAACACCAATATTTGGGCTACAAGTGAACATAATTTTTCCATATGCTAGGTTTCCTTTGGATTCCTCCAAAAATAACTTCATTAGGATTTATTATTCTTCTATCTAGGAGTGCAACTTTTAAAGGAGAATCAATTCCAGTATTAAAATTTGATTTTATCATTATTTTAATTGTTCCTATATGAATAAATCCTATAAATTTTCTTTCTTCATTGGTTTTAAGAGAGGCTATTTTTCTATCAATTTCTTGTTTATTAAAGAAGGGAATTTCTATCAATTCGTTCGTGTCTTTTATATCTAAAGGGTACTCCCTAGTGCTAATACATGTTAGGTAAGTATTCTTTCTTGGTTTTAATAATCTTGAAACTATGTTTCTATTTTTAAAAACCTCAGAGGGTAGTAAGTTAAGTTCAGTTTTTTCTATTTGTTGGAGAAGAGTTTTATCAAGAGTTATGTCTTGTCCGTAATAACCTTCTTCATCAAATACTTGTTCATAACTCTCATTTTCATGAGAACATTCTGAACTTAAGTCTATTTCTGACATGAATCGTATTTTACCGGTGAGGGTACAGGCTCTGATACCATATTTTCTCACACTTGTTTAACTTGTTTAACCATTACTGATTAATTATAAATCTATGAATCTGTTTTTTCCATTTTGTTATAAAATCTCTGTACTTGTTTGAGATAGCTTCTAGCTATTCTTTTTTTGGTTGACAAATACACAATCGCATGAAATATATTCTTCAAAATCATTAATGATAAGTTTAGTGGCAAGGCTATTGAAATCATATTTCTCAGTGAGATAATAATTGATCCTCATATATCTAATCATACAGTTCAAATACTATATATTATTGTAATGTAAAGTAGTCCAGGAACACATTTTGCCATAAATAACTTAGAATTCAATAATACTACAAATTACAATCATTTCTTACAAACACCATAATTAGAATACATAATAATTTGAATACATATTACAATAATAATTGAAATACGATTGAAATACGAAAGTCAAATATTGCTAAAGTAAGCTACAGTAAATTTGACTTTTTTGCATAGTGATTTTGACTTCTTTTTTAAATGTGATCATTACTCATCAGACGGCTGCCCGAGTATGTTTCTTTAAAAAACGTTTTGCTTGTTTAAGATAGCCTCTTGCTATTTTTTTCTGATTTACATATACCCCATCATGTGAGATATATTCCTCAAAATCATAAATAATACATTGAGTGATAGATGGAGTAATTCTATGCACTAGAACAAGATTTTTTATAGAATGAAATTCTATGATCATATAGTTTAAATATTCTATATTATTTTAAAGCCTATCAGTCCAACCACTCATTTTGGATAGAGTATTACCTTGATAGGTTTGAATAAGTGAGGGTAAGATGTTGATCGCCTCTTTGCCAACAGTTATGATAACTGTCCCGTAGATTGCTCTCTAAATCTTTTTGTCTAGCTGTTTCACTCAGACTAAATATAGATATTCAAGAAAATTCTTTCTCAATTCATTTCCACTCCCTTTTTTGCAATATACAAAGCCTCCTTATATAGATGGAGGACGGACTTCAATCTACGGATTTCAAAATACATTAAAAAGAAAAGGACACTTGGGTCCGACAGGGTAGAAAATAACATGGGCGCATGGACCCTTACACAATAATTTCTTTCAAAAAGATAATGGGAATCTTTTTTAGCCGACGCTAGCAAACAAGGTTCCTTTATTGTGGCATCTTTCAGTCGATGCTTCACGACAAATTTGGTCACATTGCTTCTCCGAAAAAGGAGTCTGTAGATAAAGACTCGTCATCTCTTTTTCTTCTGTTGTTATTGATGCAATACATGCACTTGTGATCTGGTGGGGCCACTTCACACCATTTTCTCTTTGTTGTCTCAGTAACTTGAAGCTTGCCATCTAGAAATTTGGCTTCATTGGATGCTATGTTTTCCAACTCTTGTGAAGTAATTACATTTGGGAAGTTTGATATTACAACAACTTTGTTATTGTAATTATTTATTTTCTTTTTACTATCTGAGAAGATCTCAGTGTACTTCCTGTAAACATTGCGTAATCTTGTGGTTCTCAGTTGTTCTAGAAGACCATCTATATCCTCTGTTATTTTCCTTGCGTGAGGTTGTTCAAACTTGACGTCTTCTTTAGATAAACCCACTTCTATCCAATGACATGTGAGAAATATTTTTCTTCATCCCAGTCTAGCAAAGAGCTAGTAAATTTGACATATATGTCTCTGGTTTCGGATCCTATTACTTTTGTCCGATAATTTTTTATAGCATTGAAAATAGCTTTTGATAATGCTTTTAATTCAACCAGATTATTACTAGGGTAAACCATAGCTAATAATCCGCAATAAAAAACGTCTTTTATTGTTTCTGGTTTTGCTTTTTTCAAAAAATGCATATAGGGATATATTTCTTTTATCAATAGTGAAAAATCATTGATCACGGTCTTCATCTGATGCTTCAGCCATATTGAAATAATAAAAAAATCTTTCTTTATTCATGGAACTAGTTTCTTCATTAATAATCATGTTGGACCTATTGATCCGGTTTTTTATGACCTCAGGGATTTGTGATTTTGGTTCTGGGATTTTTGGACTCAGCAATGGTGGTTTAATTCTAAGAGGTGGTGGGGATTGTGTTATTTGACTATAGGTTTTATGATCATTTAGACTCAAGGTCCTTCTGTATGTGAAAAGAGCTTTATGTGCTTCATCAACATTATTGAACGATTGATGATGATTTTTCCCAATTAAGGGTGCAATTTTGGCCCATTCAGTGTAGACACCTTGGTTAGGGCCTGAATAAAGGACATAATACTTTGAGGTTTTTTCTGTCTAGGGTGACAAAGAAATTTGTGTACTCTGATTTCCTGCAGACTGAGTCAGGTTTCCTTTTGGGAGGAAACTACCTTCAAGAGGTGTAATTATGCTCTTATTATGAGCTACCATAATCTCTATAGGAGATTTTGAAACTACCATTTCTTGTTTATTGCTACTGCAATTTCCCTTATAACAGGTATTACTTTCCTCGTTGGATATAGAGGAAGTCATGTTGGCTGGAGTTAGGTCTCCTTGCTTCATTTTTCCATGAATTCTTTCTAGCTTTCTGAGGAGAGTCTCCTTTTCAAGGATTCTCCTTTAAGTTGAAGTATTTGATCTTCAATATCTTCTTTCGTACTCATTGTACTCATTGTTTAATACCTGAAAATTCTCTTGACATAAGATCAGCGAGTACGTTTTTATTTCTAGATATATGTTCTATGGTGAAATCATAATAATTTAGCCATTGTTGCCATCTGACTAATCTAGCTTGTTTGTAATCTCCTTTAATAGTTGTTCTTATAAAATAAGAGACATTTTTATTGTCTGTTCTTACCAGGAATTTATAAGGTAACAAATAAGCTTTAAAAGCTTTAATAGTCTTGATTAAAGAAAGTATTTCTTTTTCATTACTGTGGTATCTTGTTTCAGTAGGTGTAAAAGTTCTTGATGAGTATTTGCATATTATTTCTTTATCTTCTGGGGTTCTTACCTTTAAAATTCCTCCCCAAAATTTATCAGATGCATCGCATTCTATGACGGGTTTGTCATTCAGACTTGGATTGTAAAGATCAGGGAGCATCTTAACTTGGGCTTTGATCTTTCTAACTGCTTCAGTATCTTGGTCGGTCTAAGACCATTTTATTTCCTTTTTTAATTTTACTTGTAAAGGATGTCTTAAGTTTGCAATCCTAGGATAATATCCAGAAATGTAATTTAGTAGACCTAAAAATCTTTCTACAGCTTTTCTATCCTGTAATTGGTCTGGAAATTCACCAATATGTATTCCTATATGTTGTTGTAAAACTAGCTTTCCTCGTTCAATGGTAAGTCCTAGGAGGTTTATTTGATTTTTACATAATTGTACCTTCTTTTTACTTAGGATTATACCGTATTCTAAACATCTATTTAGAATATTTGTGACATGTTTGTAATGTTCTTCTTCCGTTTCAGAGAAAACAATTATGTCATCTACATAGACTGCACAATAATTAGAGAAATCATTATTACAAGGGTGCCGAGGAAAACAATTATAGAAAATAAAATACAATAAATAAACTGAAAATACAAAAAGAAAGTTGTTGATGAAGATGGACGAGCCCAATGAAATCAATGTCTCCTTAAGACATATTCGACCCCTCACCGAGTGTGCTTGAGTTTGCTTGGGTCGCTTGTCTCCCATGATAGAACGTGCGGACTGGGGGCACTTTGCACCTAAAGTTCCCGGCGAGCTGAATCGAGCTTGGACTAGATCACCTCTTGATGTTACAATGCAGCTAGGAGGCCAAAGGAAGAATGACAAGATGCACCAAGAGAATATGGAGGAGGATTTGCAGAAAACAAGAGTGTATTTCTCTGTTGTGTTTTTCTCAAGTGTTCCAAAAGTTCTTGTTCTTGTTGTTGACAAACAACAATATATAAATCTCCAAAAGCCAAGATCAAAACTGAATAATATGATTTAAGAGTCGGTCTCTGGAGAAACGCGTTTCTCCATAACTTATGGAGAAACGTGTTCTGGATATCCAGAAGCTTTGGGATGGATATCCAGAAAAAAAGATTTGGGGCCAAGGTCAAATTCTAAATTTCTGGATATCATTTTCATAAGGTTCTGGATATCCAGAACATTGAATATTGATATCGAGAAGCCTTGGGACGGATATCCAGAAAAAAAAGATTTGAAGCCAAATCCAAGGCCAATACCAAATTTATTGTTCTGGATATCGCTTTCATAAGGTTCTGGATATCCAGAACATTGAATAGTGATATCCAGAAGCTTTGGAACGGATATCCAGAAAAAAAGATTTGGGGCAAAGGCCAAGGCCAAATTTCTGATTCTGGATATCACTTTCATAAGGTTCTGGATATCCAGAAGCCTTGGGACGGATATCCAGAAACTTACAAATGATATCCAGAAATTAGGGATTTTGTTTAAAGAATCTTTAACTGTTTGTGGGCCAAAACATCTTCAGTTCCCATTACTTCTCCCATCGGTGTTCAACTCCAATAAATCACTCCCTCTGCATATAGTCATCCCTCGAGTTTGGGACATATCCTCAATCTTTGATCCTTTCAAACTCCACAAATATGAGCCAATCCTATTACCCGGAGTCGAAACCCAATCAATCAAATTAGACACATACTTTATATGCATCGGACCATGAATGAGGGTTTTGGAAAGCGAGGACGAAGGGGTCGTCGGGTGGTATGGCAGGGACAGGACACCGGAGGGGAGGAATCGGGCGGGAGAAGGGGATTATGGTTGCTTCTCCTGAGTATTTGTCGGGATTGGTTGAATTTGGGTCCGTATCCATTGTTAGGGTTTTAGGGAGAAACCCGTTTCTCCATAAATTATGGAGAAACGAGATTCTCCCCAGATTTTACCATGATTTAATTAGGTAATAAACAACATTATTACGAAATAAATCAGTCATTAATCTGAAAATATTAACCATAATGATTTTCGGTTTCAATTTCCACATTTAATACTTGCTGTTACATATCTGCTCAGGAACTACTGGGCCGAGTCATGTGCCTTGCTCGGTCGAGCAAGGCTGTCCAGAAACTTTTGCTAGGATCTGCTCGGCCGAGCAAGGCATATGCCTCGGCCGAGCATGGCTTTCCAGAAACTTTGTCATTCTGCCATGCTATGCTCGAGCGAGTCAATCACTCTGCTCGACCGAGCATATCAGTTAAAGTCAAAACCATTTTTGATTTACAAAATCAAAATTTATTAGCAAAATGTGGATCACATACTTTGAGCGTTCATATTTTATTCATCCAAAACCCATTTTGGACAAATAAATATTTCATTTCTTGTTCACATGGAGTAGAACACAAACACATTCACAATTAAGTAATTTGACAAATTACCCTTGAGGAAATAATCCATTAATTTTCTTCAAAATACACAATTTTTTCCAACAATCCCCCACATGAAGGAAATTCATGAGGGTAGGTGATAAAGTCCGGCAGTCGAAAACCTGCATAGGATAGGTAGGGATTTGCCCTTTGAACCTTCCCTTATAAAAGCATATTTACTCTACTCGCTAATCAGTAGACGCGATGTCCTTGAACTGCTAGCTTTTTGTGTAGCCGATCATATACTTTACACAGGTATCTCCCTAACTCAATTCAGCTCTCATAGATGTGTCCATTAATGGCCCTGGATCACAATGCCTGGTTCTGTAAGAAGGTCTAAGAATTGAGCCTCACACAATTCTCCTCGAAGCGGCCTCTATTTATTTCTCACATAGGTGATTCTTTTAAGTAACTCATTTTACTTCACATAAGAATCATTAAAAGCCGTAGGCTTAACCTCATTCATCTCGGGATGTCATTTTAAGGAATGAGTATAGGGTTGACCCCCACAGTGACGCTACAAGTCTTTTAACAGTTAGGTTGTCCCTTTGAACCTAGATCTTGGGATCTCCAGTCAGCTAGGTTAGGTTTTCCTCTGTGTTTAACTTCTCAAGAGGCTTTAATCCCATTCCCAATGTCAACCTTGCAACTATCTCTTTACTTAACCCTTTGGTTAGCGGATCCGCCAAATTATCTTTTGACCTTACATAGTCAATAGATATGGTGCCAGTTGCAAGTAGTTGTTTAATGGTATTATGTCTTCGACGTATATGTCTAGACTTACCATTATACACATGACTTTGTGCCCTACCAATCGCAGATTGGCTATCGCAATGTATACTAATTGCGGGCACGGGCTTTTCCCATCTTGGAATATTTTCTAGAAATTGGCGTAGCCATTCGGCTTCTTCACCACATTTATCTAGTGCTATAAACTCAGATTCCATGGTTGATCTGGCTTAACAGTTTGCTTAGAAGATTTCCATGATATAGCTGCACCTGCTAATGTGAATAAATATCCACTTGTATACCTTGAGTCTTTGATATCCGATATCCAATTAGCATCACTATATCCTTCTATCACAGCTGGATGTCTAGTGTAATGTAATCCAAAATCACGAGTATATCTTAAGTACCTTAGTACTCTTACTATACCCTTCCAATGATTTGTTCCAGGATTACTTGTATACTGGCTTAACTTGCTAACGGTATAAGCAATATCCGGCTTAGTACAACTCATCAAGTACATTAGACTTCCGATGATTCTCGAATACTCTAATTGTGACAGCGGTTCATCTCTATTCTTGATAGATGAAGAATAGGTTCAATTGGAATACTCGCTATTCCATTATCATCCTTGCTAAATTTCTCAAGAATTTTATCCACATAATGAGATTGACTTAACACAAGTCCGTTGGATATTCTAGAAATTTTAACTCCAAGGATTACGTCCGCAAGTCCCATATCTTTCATGTCAAACTTCGAATTCAACATGTCTTTCGTGGATTTGATCATCTTATCACAACTCCCTATGATAAGCATGTCGTCTACATAAAGACACAAAATGACATAGCCATTTTTCGTGGTTTTAGTATAGACACATTTGTCACACTCATTTATTTTAAATTCACTTTGCATCATAGCATTATCAAATTTTTTATGCCACTGTTTTGGTGCTTGTTTCAAGCCATATAATGACTTTACTAATTTGCACACCTTCTTTTCTTGTCCACGCGCAATAAACCCCTCGGGTTGTTCAATGTAAATTTCCTCTTCTAAATCTCCATTTAGAAAGGCTGTTTTTACATCCATTTGATGTATTTCAAGATTTCTCATTGCGGCAATCGCAAGTACAACTCTTATTGACGTTATTCTCGTGACGGGAGAATACGTGTCAAAATAGTCTAGGCCTTCTTTTTGTCTGTAACCTTTAATTACAAGTCGGGCCTTATACTTATCAATTGTTCCGTCCGCCTTCATTTTCCTTTTGAAAATCAACTTATATCCTAGTGGTTTGCTTCTCGGAGGAAGGTCCACTAATTCCCATGTGTGATTTTGCAAAATGGAATCAATTTCACTTTTAATTGCTTCCTTCCACAAAGGTCATTCCGAAGAGCTAACGGCTTCTTTGTAACTTTGTGGTTCACTTTCTACCATATAGGTTAGAAAGTCCGAACCATAGAATTTTTCAATCCTAGCTCTTTTGCTCCGTCAAGGTTCCACCTCTTCTTCTTCACTTTTATCTTGAACGTTTTCTTCTTCTATTGAATCTATTATCCTAGTCGATGAGCTTGCCTCATTTCTTGACTTACACGGGAATATATTCTCAAAGAACGACACGTTTACAGATTCCATTATAGTATTTTTGTGTATAGCTTCAATTTTCGACTCATACACAAGAAATCTATAAGCACTACTGTTATGTGCATATCCAACAAATATGCAATCAACAGTTTTAGGTCCAATCTTCACCTTTTTAGGAGGAGGTATGACTACCTTTGCAAGACACCCCCACTCTCTTAAGTGTTTATAACTTGGCACTCTTCCATGCCATAGTTCATAAGGAGTTTTGTCTTGTTTCTTTCGGGGTATTTTGTTTAACACATAGTTAGCCGACAACACGGCTTCCCCCCACATTTTATCCGGTAATCCCGAACTCAATAACATGGCATTCATCATTTCTTTTAATGTCCGATTTTCCTTTCAGAAACACCATTTTGTTGGGGTGTATAAGGTACCGAGGTTATATGTTTAATTCCCCTTTGAGCACATATTGCTTCAAATGGAGATTCATATTCACCACCTTTTATCACTTTTTAGCACCTTAATTTTTCGGTATAATTGATTCCCAACTTCATTTTTATAGAGAGTAAACTTCTCTATAGCTTCATCTTTACTTTTTAGAAGATACACATAGCAATACTTTGTGCCATCATCTACAAAAGTCATGAAGTACTTATTGCCGCCCCGTGATTGCGTTAATTTAAAGTCACATAAGTCAGTGTGAACCAATTTAAGTGGTTTACTATTTCTTTCAACTGAATGGAATGACTTTCTTGTTAATTTTGCTTCTACACAAGTTTCACATTTTTTGTTTACAATCAAATTTAAACTTTGGAATAGAATTTGATTTTGTCAAACGACGTATAGAATCAAAATTAACATGACCAAGTCTAGCATGCCACAAATTAGATGACTCAAGCAAGTAAACGGAAGAGATATTCATATCATTAGCTTTTGCCTTAACAACCATTACACTTAACTTGAACAGACCATCATTGACATAGCCTTTACCGACTAACATTTCACTCTTAGACAAAGTGACTACATTGGACTCAAACACAATACGAAAACCATGCTCTATCAAAAGCGATACGGACACCAAGTTCTTCTGGATATCGGGCACATAAAGCACGTTGTTGAGAGTCAACTCCTTCTCGGATGTCATCTTCAAAACCACTTTTCCTTCACCTTTGATTTCGGAAGTGGCTGAATTTCCCATGAATAACTTCTCGCCATCCTTAGCAACAAAGGTACTAAACATGTATTTGTTGGAGCACACATGTCTAGTAGCACCGGTGTCAATCCACCATTGATTTGGGTTTGAACCCACCAAATTCACCTCGAAAATCACAGCTGCGAGGTGCATCTCGGATACGTCTCTAGCAATGCCTTCCATCATGTTTGCCTCACGAGCCTTCTTGGGCAACTTGCAAGCATGAGCCTTGTGGCCTTCACCACCACAATTGTAACAAGTTCCTAAGAACTTCTTCTTGGAAACACCACCTTTTGATCCCAAGTGGGAACGCTTGGAAGTTGTCACAACCTTCCCTTTTCCCTTCCCAAAGCTTTTGCCTTTGGAGCTTTCACCATGCTCCACCATAGAAACAAACTTTTTCTCAGCGGATCTATTGTTCTCTTCAATACTCAAACGAAGGATGATTCCTTCCACATCCATTTCCTTTCGCTTATGCTTAAGGTAGTTCTTGAAATCATTCCAAGATGGAGGCAATTTCTCAATTATTGCAGCCACTTGGAAGCTTTCACTTATCACCATACCTTCGGCATGAATCTCATGCAAAATGGTTTGAAACTCATCAACTTGAGATTTCACACTCTTGCTGTCCACCATCTTAAAATCAAGGAAACGAGCAACAATGAACTTCTTTGTTCCCGCATCCTCAATCTTATATTTGTGGTCCAACGACCCCCACAATTCCTTTGCAGATTTATTTTCATTGAACACATTGTAAAGAGAATCTGAAATCGAATTTAGGACATAGTTTCTGCACAAGTATTCCCCATGCTTCCATGTTTCAACCGCAGCCAAGGTTGTAACATCGGTTTCTTCTTCACTCACCTTTGGCATATCCTATTTCAAATATTTAGCCAAATTCAAGGTAGTGAGATAGAAATGCATCTTTTGTTGCAAACGCTTAAAGTCGTGGCCAACAAATTTCTCGGGCATTTCAGCATGAGGGGTCGGGATATGGATTATCTTAGTCACAACAGAAGAGCCAATTTCGTTTCCAGTTTGGGAATTAGTTTGGGGTCCAGTTTGGGATCCAATTTGGGTCTCCACAGTGTTGTTATCAGTCTCCATCTGAAACATAACAACTTAGTTAGTATCAACAGTTTAAAAAAATCTGTAATCGACTCCCTCGATTAGGGATATGTCTTAAGATTGTTACAAGGGTGCCGAGGAAAATAATTACAGAAAATAAAATACAATAAATAAATTGAAAATACAAAAAGAAAGTTGTTGATGAAGATGCACGAGCCCAATGAAATCACTGTCTCCTTAAGACATATTCGACCCCTCACCGAGTGTGCTTGAGTTTGCTTTGGTCGCTTGTCTCCCAGGATAGAACGTGAGGACCGGGGGCACTTTGCACCTAAAGTTCCCGGCGAGCTGAATCGAGCTTGGACTAGATCACCTCTTGATGTTACAATGCAGCTAGGAGGCCAAAGGAAGAATGACAAGATGCACCAAGAGGAGGAGGATTTTCAGAAAACAAGAGTGTATTTCTCTGTTGTGTTTTTCTCAAGTGTTCCAAAAGTTCTTGTTCTTGTTGTTGACAAACAATAATATATAAATCTCCAAAAGCCAAGTCAATCACTCTGCTCGATCGAGCATATCAGTCAAAGTCAAAACCATTTTTGATTTACAAAATCAAAATTTATTAGCAAAATGTGGACCACATACTTTGAGCATTCATATTTTATTCATTCAAAACCCATTTAGGACAAATAAATATTTGATTTCTTGTTCACATGGAGTAGAACACAAACACATTCACAATTAAGTAATTTGACAAAATTACCCTTGAGGAAATAATTCATTAATTTCCTTCAAAACACACTATTTTTTTCAACAATCATTAGATAAGCTTTCATCCATGTCTTTGATCGATAGAAGGTGCTTGTTTTAACCCAAAGGGCATTACAATCCATTCAAAATGTCCTTGTGGACAAGTAAAAGCAGTCAACTCAATAGTCTTTATCGATGAGCTTCCGACCATTGTGGAGTATCACATTCCTGATTTTTTTTAATGAAAATTAGTGTTGTTTGCTAAAAATAATAATAATAAAAAGGTAGGAATATACAATCCCGAAAAAAATTAGTTTCAAATATTTTATTAATCGTCAATTTAGTTTAATTTTGGACTAAAATGAACATTTAAAATTTATTTTCATGAGACTTTCAAATTACTGATGGAAAATGATGAGTTATTTAAGCATGAAACAAATTATTTGATTATTAATCATGTAGTTTAAACTAACTTACTTTAATTGATACTAGTACTCAAAAGCCCGTGCCAATGGCACGGGTCAGTACAAAAAATTAAGCAGTGAAAAAATTAATAAGTAGAATAAAACGTCATTCATGTCATCCAATCCCAAGTGAATGTTCAGTTACATATCAAGAAATATTTTTAACAAACACTAATAGTTTAGGACATACTTTGCGATTGAGAGATTGAAAATATTATATTGCAATTGGAGAGAGAGAGAGAGAGCGAGAGAGAGAGAGCGAGAGAGAGAGAGAGAGAGAGAGAGAACTACTGCAATTACCTCCTAGTATACATGTCCATGTTCGAGGACACGCGGTCTTTTTTTTTAATTAACATAAACATTATAGTTACAAAAAATGATAATTAATTTAAGATACACAATAAAAGTTGTTTACAAAAAGATAAGATATAAATTAACATCTAATTAACATATATATTTTTAACCAGTTGAAGTAAAGATGTTGTCTCAATCGAAACAGATATTGGCCATGTACGTTTGCGTAAAAGCACCTGAAATAAATTAAAAAATGAAATCAATATATTTTTTTTAAATTAACAATATAATAATTAAAATAATAATAATAATATCTTATTATGCCCATTTCAAATCCTTGTCGTAGGTTTGTGCAAGCGTCTTTATTCTTTCACGCACTCATCCCATGACTACAAATATATGATTCAAATATTTTAGAATGATGATAAAATAATTATTGAAGTGGTAAGTAACTTGACATAATTTGATAGAATTATAATAAATTAAATTAAATTACATGCATCTATATCAAATTATAAATATAAATAAACAATAATAAATATTTAAACTGAAATTATAAATAAACAATACTAAATATTTAAACTGAAATGAATTAAATACCAGTGGGGTCAATGCAACTGTCGGTAGGTTGGTTTGTCGATTTTGAGCCTAATAATGAATTCTAAATATTAGTCAAAAAATCTATATATATTCGTTAATTAATGTAAATTAAAAAAAAAGAAATAAAAACTTAATTTAACATCAAAAGTTTACCCTTATCATTTCATCGTGTTCAAAAGGTTCTCGCATGACAATCGAGACATTGTTTCTTCGCAAAATGTCAATCTAAAAATCACATTATTATCACAATCACATATCACATATCACATATGATAAAAACAAATACTCCCTCCGTCCAGTTACATACTTCACACTTTCTATTTTTGGCGTCCAATTACACACTTCACACTTTGTCTTCTACATTATTTTAATACTCACAACACCATTATAATTTACTATTCCCTCCACTCATTCTCTCTCCTATTTTACTTTTACACTCACAACATTATATCATTTTTTTTCTTTAATCCACGCGTGAACAGTAACCGTGAAGTATGTACTTGGACGGAGGGAGTATTTACAATAAAATAGTAATAGTAAAATATTAACTTACTGTTTCACTTAGAGCCGAATCACCATATCCATAAATATTCAATGTTCCTTGATTGTTCATTTTTTTTAAACCTATAAAATTAAACACAACTTCTAAATCTATAGTATAAAACACTATCTAAATCAACATTCAAATAAAAAATAAACAATATCTATTTTGAAAGTCTTCAATTATAAAATTGAAAAACACAACATAAAATTAAACACAATATTTAAATAATAATTAGTTATATATATATATATATATATATATATATATATATATATATATATATTAGAGTAATTGTCTTTTATAATAAATGATAAAATTAATTATTACATATAATCGTACCTCTAAAATATTAAAGGGTAGCTCTACCCGCAGAACCTCGGCAATTCAGGAACACCACTTGCACTTTTTTTTAATTTTTGTGCAAAATTTCAAACAAAAATCTTACAGAGATAGAGAGAAAGTATTAGCGAAATGGACTTGTGGCGTCATTTCATTTTAGGGCGGATGTAGTAATAAAAAGGATACCACTTCCCATGGATACATGTATATCAGTAATTATAAATTTTGAATTTAAAATCAAATGATTTTTTTTAATCTGTTGTTTCAGAATTTCTGATATTGATATTTAAATTCATTTTATTGATAAATTTATTGTATAAACTTATTTTATTTTTTATAGCGAAAAGGACTTCTAATGCCCTCCAATTTTATTAAAATATAAAATAAAATATGATGGGGTCTTAACACACAACATTTGTCTTGTACAATTTATTGTTAAACTTTTATCCTTTGAAATGCTAACCTGGTCTCTCTATCTCACTATCTATCTCTCACACTCACACTCACACTCACACACACAAAAACAAAGAAAGAAAGACAGCGCCTCCCCTTCCCTTCATCCCGTGTCCAGGCTGTCCAGCTTCTCCGTCACCAACAATCAGCTCCGGCCACCTCCTCCCCTTCCCTTCCCTCCACTCCCCATTCCATCGGCGTTACAACGCCCGTCCATCTTTTCCGTCAAATCGGCTCCCACCGAGAGATTGATTAAGAGGGCTGTTGGGTTTGGTCGTCGACGAAGAAATCATCGGCTCTAATCAATGGAGGAAGGCAACCACCCATCAAAAAAGCCATCCAGAGCATCAATTGGTATTTTTGGAGACGAAGCCATGAGTCACGCGATCCGTCCGCAATTCGCCCTTAATCCGCCCGTAAACCGTCCGCAATTCCTCCTCAATCCGGCCGAGAAATTGAGTAACGACGGTGATAGAACAATAATCAACATTGCCGCGGAGAAAACTCCTCCGCTTCTTCCTCTTCGCTTTGAGGTCCGCCAGAGTTCAAAGAACAGAGAGAAGGTAGAAATTTTCTAGAATCAATCGAATTCTTATATTCAAGGTTGGTTAATTGTTTTTTTTTTTTTCATTCAAAATCGATGGTGGTTTGATATATAGTATAGTTTTTTGGTTGATTGGATCTTTACATAGATTTCAAGATGTGGGGGTGGGAAGGAAACAGAGAAATTAAGTAGACAAATTAAATAGAGAAATTAAACAGAGAAATTAAGCGACATAACATAAGCTTACAGTTTTAGACGTTGGATGTGGTGTGCCAAGTTTTGGTGCCTATTTATTTTCACGGAATGTACTCACAACGTCTGTAGCTCCAAAATATGTTCATGAGAATCAGATTCAGTTTGCCGTGAGAAAAAGAAAGATAGCATGAAAACAACTATATTGATTACTGATTGTGCATCTGTGAGTGAACTGTGTGGGTTAAGGGGGGGGTAAAGTAACAACTGCCGTGTGAGTGTGAGTGGGAATAACTGCCGTGAGAGGGGGAAAAGAAATTAACCGTTATTAAATCTCAGCCGTCCGATCAATTTGCCAAGAATCAATCTCAGCCTCTCTTTATACCAGGCTAAGAGGCGGTTATTTGAAACCTGTATTGTATAATAGATTACAAAAATTAAAGAAAAGGCAAAACTTAAATCACTGAAATTGGAAAGGGTACTACTATATACAAGGCATGAAATTTACAAGGCATGTGCAAATGACCAAAATACCCTCATATATATACTTAAAAAAAAAAACATCCCTTCCCTCCCCCATTTCAAACAAAACACCGTTCTTCTATCTCTCTCTGCGCGGCTCTCTCTCTCTCTCAACACACACGGTGAATCAACGGACCACCACAACACCACCACCATACACAACAAAATGAAGAGAAACAAACTCCCTATCACCGGTGGAAAGTTCGGAGCCGCCTTCTACGCCCGCTCCAAAAGTAATCTAATTTCTAAACCTAAATTTAAATTTGAAAACCCAACATTAATTTTATACCTAAAATCGATTATATAATGCTTAATGTTGTTTAAACCTATCCTAAATGGTTCTAATTGCGATTTCGTAACATAAATTTGGGTTTTTTATTTAAATCGAATACGAATTCGTGTGCCTAAAATTTGAAATTGTCGGCGTGTGTTTCGTATGAACACACACGAAATGGTCACCACATTTCGTGTAATGGCACACGAAATGTAAACTGATTCATCAGTTTACATTTCGTGTGCCAATACCTGAAATGTTGGTGACCATTTCAGAAATGTATACACGAGATACTTTCCACATTTCGTATATTAGTACACGAAATGTAAATTGATTCATCGGTTGCATTTCGTGCTCTAATACACGATATGTAGTGAGGTTTCTCGTGTCTTTAAGTGTTACGATGCAGGTATATCTCGTGTGACTAAACACGAGATAGTTTGATATATGTCGTGTAAAATCCACACGATATGTTTGTTGTTTCTGGTAATTATATCGTATGAACAATACACGAAATGTAATCTATTGTGTGTCGTGTATTGTTCATACGATATATCCTGCTACCTGTCGTATATTTCCACACGAAACACCTTATAAAAAAGTTAAATTTAATTATAAATAAATGTGGTAGGTTATATGATATTGTATGATGTTAGTTCATTCATATATGTAATCATTGTTTGTTTTTCAACTTATTATAACAATAAACATACAATCTTGATTAACAAATACGATAATTTCAAATATATAATCTTGAGCAAGTGACATTCCTCTAATGTACAACTTATCATTAACCTCGTTTGACAAATCATCGAAACAACTTTACTCGTTATATAACATGTTTAATTACTTCTTTAAATATAATCTTGATTAGAAATATAACACCACAATCATTTCTTCGGGGATTATAAATAAAGTGGTATCACTTAACCGTGATAGGTTATATGATATTGTATGGTCCAATATGACATTTGCTACTTGTCATGCCTCAGTGTACAAAATTTGCTCAATTAACAACACAATTCAATAATTTATCATAGCATATGCATATCATTAATATCGTGTTGCAAATCATCGAAGAACACTTTCATTTTGAAATGTCGTATGGATATACACGAGAATAGGACCTCATATCGTGTGTGTTATTACGACATTAATGACAGAGTCAATGTACATTTCGTATAATATCACACGACTTGATTTTTTTCGAAATTGGTCTATGTCGTGTATTATTACACGACATAAAGCCTTCATGTCGTCCTTTCGCACACGACACGCGAGGGGTAGTTTTGCCATTATTGATGCCTTGTATGTAGTATGCCTTGTATATAGAATTTACCAATTGGAAAAGATGATTTGGCCTGGGCTGGGCCGGGCCGGGCCTGCCTAAGATGAGACATATACTGTATAATTTTCTGGCCTCAAATTGATAAGAATTATCATTGGTTTTGGTCTCAAGCCTCGGAGGCCCAATATCTAACCCACTCCGTATCGTACTCCTTTTCAATGTTCTTATTACTAATACTAATACTAGTATTGCACCTATGCGTTGCATGATATAAGCAAAATTTTGTTATATTAAGTATTTTGTTTAAATGATGTTATATAATTATAATATATTATTTATGAGTCCAAAATAATTTACACTGAAAATAATTTATGCTAATAAAAAGTTAAAACTAATGAAAGTATACACAGGTTATAATTATTTAACAAACACAATGAATATTATAAATTTTGTAAGCTTTTTGTATACACATATTTCGTCATGTGAGGAAATTCAATGATTATTCCAATATGAATTTTTATTTTAAAATATTTTTTCTTAAATTATTTATTTCACTACTTTGTTATTTTACTATTCATAAGTAATTATAAAATTGAAAATTTGGAATAACAAGCGTATTTATCCATCTTTGCTAAAATAAATATTTTTAAAATATCCCTAAATCAAAAGTTTGATATTCATTTATTTTTTATTCTAAAAGGACAATTCATTTGAATTTGAAGTATTCACTTTGAAAAAGAAGATAATATTTTTATTATTCACTTTTAAACATTTAATTTACGATAATAAAAAAAATAGTGAAAGAAATTTAGTAAAACGTTTAGAACAAATTTTTTTATAAAAAAGACAATTTTAAAACAAAAATTTCTTACATTGGAGTTTATTAAAAGACAAAGTAGTAATGATTAAAACAAAATCATCTACTTAGTCAACGTATTTAGTAGCTTTATTATGACAACAACAATTGTATCGGCTTTTGGTTTTTTTTATAATTAGTATAATTTTGATATAATTAAATAAAAAAATCAAAATTAACAACTACAGTTAAAACTAATGTAACAATTTATCCAATTTTTTAGTGAAATAAACTCTCCAAAAAAATAAATCTTAAGTCAACACGAAATAATGGCTCATTCGTCGAAAAGTGCATGACACCGAAAAGTTAGCAAAGTCTTTTATGTATTAATATTTTCATCTATATAATATGGGGGATCAATATAACATGTAAAATAGTAAATAAGATAATAAGAAATAAAATAAACATAGAATAATAAAATTTCATCTATATAATGTGGGGGATCAACAAAAAAGTTCAGTTAGATTATCCTCCCTCCATTCCTATTATAAAATAAATACTTACTATTTGCTCATAAATTAAGGAAAAATGTTAGTGTATTGAATGTTGTGAGTATGGAAAATGAGGTTGGAGAGAGAAAATGAGTTGTTGTTCTGAGTATGATATGCGAGTCCCATTAATATAAAAATAATAAAATATTTTCATTTTAGAAAGTATATACTCCCTCCGTCCCACCCGACTTAGGACCAATTTCCATTTTGGGCGTCCCACTTGACTTATAACATCCCAAAATGACTAATTTATATTATTTTTATATTCAATTGCACTCACTTGTCATACTTATAACAACAATCTTCTTACTATGCCCCTCACTTATTCTCTCTAATATGTTACTTTTTATACTCACAATATCTCCTCCACTCATTGTCTACTTTTATTATATTAATATTTCTTAATTCATGTGTCGAAAGAGAAAATCCTAAATTGGATTAGACGGAGAGAGTAGTTTGTAGTGGGATGCCCTGTGAGAAAAGTGTGTAGTTTGTAATGAGACAGAATGAATATATTTTTTAAAATTAAATAAATAATGCCAAAAGTATCCATGTTGATATTTTTTTTCGTGTGAAAAAAATCCATATTTATGTTAAAAATTAAAAAAAAAGTTGACGATAAGAATAAAGAATTGATAAAAAGGATTTTGTTGAATTGAATATAAGTTTAATTCGTTTGCAAGATATTAGTTCTTTTATTTTCAAACATTATTAGGACAATATTAAAAAGACTCTTAACAATAGATTCTATAATTATTACTATTTTGGAGGAAAAAATTTATTTTTGAATGTTAAGCATATCAAAAGACACTATTATCTTTTTATATATATATATATAGATTATATTAGTAATAGTAAAACTGAATACATGAAAATTAAGAAAAAAATAAGTGTTATAACTTATAAGTATAAAAATTAAAATATGAGTAAATAGATTTTTCTTTTGTGAGTCTTATTAACTACTTTCCTCCAATGCGTAGGTGTCTGTTTCTTATTTCCACTTTTGGCCGTCCCTTATTTCCCTTTTGGTCAAAGTCATTTCGTGTATGAACTACCATAAATGATATGTCCTTTAATATTTTATATTCTCCCTACCCCACCCACTCATTAACTCCACTCATTCTCCACCATACAATTTATTCAACCAACTTATTATTTACTCCACTCATTCCCCCTCTTCATTTTCTACCACACATTTTCATTATCTTAATAATATTTCTTAATCGGCGTCAGTTGGGTGGAACTGAGGGAGTATTTTGGATTAGTAATAAGAATATTGTGATGCCAAAATAAAAAAGGAAACAAGTGACAAGAACATTGGGACGGAGAAAGTGCGTTGCAATTAACTTGTAAATATTTTTAAAAAAAATATATTTTACTTGTATGTACAATGATAATAATGTGAAAAAATTGTTATTCACTTTATAAATTTATTTTGGGGTATATAAAAAATTAAGATGCAATAATATATACTCCCTCCGTCCCGCCCGAAAGGGCACAAATTTTCTTTTTGGGCGTCCCATTTAAAAGGGCACAACCCCAAAAAAGAAAGTTTTTATTATTTTATACTTTCTTATAAAAAATTCATTCTCTCTCCTACTTTACTTTTACACTCACAACATTCTCTCTCCTAACTATTCCTCCCACTCATTCTCTCTCCTATTTAATTTTTCATACTCACAACATATAACCTTTTTCTCTTTCTTACATCACTTTCCTTATTCATTTCTTAATTTCCGTGCTAGGAGGCAAAATTGCCCTTTCGAGCGGGACTGAGGGAGTAGTCATTTTCTAGAGGAGGGAGTATTGTTATTCACTTTCTAAATTTTCAATTTTATAAGTTTGTGAAAACATTGGTAAAAAATATATAGTCATTTTTTTATGAAAATACTTGCACATTATGTCCCAAAAATGAATTTTATTATTTAAAAATAATTGTGTCATAATAAATCTACTTTTTCTGTCCTATAATACATGTTATTTTTGTTATAACAACCAATAAAGAATATGACAATCACTACATACACACATTCACAACACACAATTATATTTATATGGTTCACCAACTTAGTTTTGTACACAGACACAGAGGAAAAACGGATATTATTAATATGAAAAATCACCGATTATCAAATCTAGATCATATACATGATTGCTTGATCGCATTATAATCTTCATTTACTCGTTATTTTTTAATATCACCGTCTTGCTTACTTCTCGCTATATAGGCCTATCATCATGTGGAAATTCTCTAAAGGTCAGTGTTGGGTCATGTTCAAGTTATGTTTGTAAAAGCATTTGAATATCACATGTCATTGTTTGTAAGGACGTTCAATGAAACTTGGTTCAAAGCTGGGCTTCATTATTCAAGATAAGTTATATTTTTCTTTTCGGCGGGCAGTTTATCGATAATTATACATTTTGATTAAAAAAAAACCTTTAACTTTGTGATGAGCTTCCGACCATTGTAGAGTATCACATTCCTGATTTTTTTTTTATGAAAATTAGTGTTGTTTGTCAAAAAATAATAATAAAAAAAAAGGTAGTAATATACAATCCCCAAAAAAATTAGTTTCAATAATTTTTTAATCGTCAATTTAGTTTAATTTTGGACTAAAATGAACATTTAAAATTTATTTTCATGAGACTTTCAAATTACTGATGGAAAATGATGAGTTATTTAAGCATGAAACAAATTATTTGATTATTAATCATGTAGTTTAAACCAACTTACTTTAATTGATATCACAAAAATTAAAGAAAAGGCAAAACTTAAATCACTGAAATTGGAAAAGATGTTTTGGCCTGGGCTGGGCCGGGCCGGGCCTGCCTAAGATGAGACATATAAAATTGATAAGAATTATCATTGGTTTTGGTCTCAAGCCTCGGAGGCCCAATATCTAACGCACTCCGTATGGTACTCAATGTTCTTACTAACTACTCCCTCCGTCCCCGACCAAGGGTATATGGGGGGATTTCACGCTTCTTAAGAATTTTTTTAAAAAATGAATAAAAGTTAAATGTGAGATAGGGAATAGTAATTAAATATGTGGTAGGAAATATGAGAGATAATGTAAAAGTTAAATGTGTGGTAGGAATAGGAGAGAGAATGTAAAAGTTAAAAATATTTAATAGGAGAGAGAATGAGTGGGAGGAATAGTAGTTAAATGTGTGGTAGGAAATAGGAGAGAGAATGTATAAGGATATAATGAATGGTTTTTTTGTAAATATATGAAGATGATAAGGGTATTAATATATTAAAAAACTTGCCTTTTTTGAAAATGAACTCTTGGTCTGGAACGTCCCAAAAGGAAAAGATGAACCCTTGGTCTGGAAATAAATGAGGGAGTATTTTGAATTAGTAATAAGAATATTGTGATGCCAAAATAAAAAAGGAAACAAGTCACAAGAACATTGGGACGGAGAGAGTGTGTCGCAATTAACTTGTAAATAAATGTTTTTTTTTAAAAAATATTTTACTTGTATATACAATGATAATATTGTGAAAAAATTGTTATTCACTTTCTAAATTCATTTTGGGGTATATAAAAAATTAAGATGCAATAATTATTACTAGAGGAGGGAGTATTGTTATTCACTTTCTAAATTTTCAATTTTATAAGTTTGTGAATAACATTGGTAAAAAATATATAGTCATTTTTTTTTATGAAAATACTTACACATTATGTCCCAAAAATGAATTTTATTATTTAAAAATAATTGTGTCATAATAAATCTATGTTACTTTTTGTTATAACAGCTAATAAAAAATTATGACAATCACAACATACACACATTCACAACACACAAATATATTTACATATATTTACATGGTTCACCAACTTAATTTTGTACACAGACACAATATTGAGGAAACATTATTAATATGAAGAATTACAGATTATCAAATCTAGATCATACGCATGATTGTTTAATCGCATGCACAATCAAATATGTACTATAATCTAGAAAAATACTCCCTCCGTCCCATTAGTATTAGCACAAACACTGTTTGCGCGGGAATTAAGGAATATGATATTTTAATAAAATGTTGTGAGTGTAAAAGAATGAGTGGAGAGAGAATGAGTGGAGGGTGTAATAAATTATAATGGTGTTGTGAGTATTAAAATAATGTAGGAGAGAGAATGAGTGGGATTGGGTGAATATTTTATTAATATAAAGTTTCCTTTTTGGGAGTGTGCGGATATTAGCGGGACGCCCAAAAAGGAAAGTGTGCTAATATTAGCGGGACGGAGGGAGTATACCGTATGAGACAAAATTGAACTGTTATAAACAAGTATAAAATCTACTCCCTCTGTTTCAGCTGAGTGTACACTTATTTTTCTTTTGATCCGTTCCAGTCGAGTGTGAATTGCCCAAAATGGAAGGGAATCTTCACTATTTACCCCATTCATTCTCTCTCCTATTTTACTTTTACACTCACAACATTTTCTTTCCTAACTATTCCTTCCAGTCATTCTCTCTCCTATTTTACTTTTATACTCACAATATTCTCTCTCCACTTTTTCTCTCTCTTACTTTTCCTTAATCGATGTGTCCAACATTTTGGTTCACACTAGGCTGGAACGGAGGGAGTATACTCCCTCCGTCCCACTTCAATGGATACCAAAAAAAAGGCACACATATTAAGGAAAGGTAAGAGAGAGAAAAAGTGGAGAGAGAATGTTGTGAGTGTAAAAGTAAAATAGGAGAGAGAATGAGTGGAAGAAATAGTTAGGAGAGAGAATGTTGTGAGTGAAAAAGTAAAATAGGAGAGATAATGAGTAGGGTAAATAGTGAAAATTCCTTTCTATTTTGGGTAAGTATCAATTGATGTGGGATGAATCAAAAAGAAAATAAGTATCAATTGGAGTGGGACGGGAGGGAGTATATATCATAAAGAAATCATTACTTAGTTGCTAGAATGATGACTATCTATCACACTAGCACAAAATAATGATACAGAGAAGGGGAGTACTTATACTATACTCCCTCCGTCCCACGTTAGTTGAGACTTTTTTCCTTTTTGAATCGTCCCACGTTAGTTGAGACTGTCCAAAATGGCAAAGGAATCTTCACTATTTACCCCACTCATTCTCTCTCCTATTTCACTTTTACACTCATAACATTCTCTCTCCCCACTATTCCTCCCACTCATTCTCTCTCCTATTTAATTCTTCATACTCACAACATTTTCTTTCACGTTTTCTCTCACTTACTTTTCCTTAATTGGTGTGCCCAAAAAGTTAGTCTCAACTAACATGGGACGGAGGGAGTACTGCTTAAACCCTGATCCAAAACACAATATTTTGGGGGAAACTAGTTTCTCCCTAAATTATAAAAAGTCCTGTTTTTTTAAACTGTTCCTATATTCGTCAAATACTTACAAGTTAAAAAAAATTGGACTTTTTATAATTTATGAAGAAACTGATTTCTCCCAAAACTTGCTCGATCCAAAATGATTACCAAAATTCTAGCCAAAAACGAAATTTAAATCCATCAAGGATTTTAATAAGAAATTTCAAATAAATCAAATTTCCTAAATTTAGTGCTCCCAAATAGTGCTTGCAAATATAAATTAGATTTCAGAAGTTAATAATTAAAAACTTAATACTCCCTCCGTCCCAATAAGAGCTGCCCATTTTTTGGGCAGCACGCAAATTAAGGAATTGGGGGGAAGTAAAAATGATGTGAGTGTAATTTGAAAATAGGAAAGAGAATGAGTGAAGAGAATAGTAAATTATAATGGTGTTGTGAGTATTAAAATAATGGAGGAGGGAGAATGAGTGGAGGGAATAGTGAAGATTCCTTTGCCAAAAAAGGAAAGTGAAAGCTATTAACGGGACACCCAAAATGGCAAAATGGGAAGCTACTATTGGGACGGAGGGAGTACTTAAAAGTGTAAAATCACCTGCATACATACAATCATATCCATATCTTCAAATGATCACGCTTTTTTCACGTGCCTTTGTCCCAAAGACAATTAAAAACGCCACCAAACACCAAACACCAAATTTGGATATGCTCCAAAGAATATTTTCTCAAACGCTGATGTGGTAAAATTTGAATAAAAAATACAAGTTCTATTAAAAAAAATATCTCCCTTCATCACTAAATAAATATTTAAATTTATAAAAAAAATGTCTAAAAATAAACGTCATATTTTGTAAACGAAAAAAATGTGTATAAATGTATTTTCACCAAATTTTTTTTTGATATTCATTATATTTTTGTAAAAATAAATGTTTAGAAAGTGAAAATTAAAATACTTATTAATTTTGTTATTAAAATGTACAAAAATCACACATTATTAAAGCATTTTTTAAAATAAAATTTAAACATTTATTTAGTGGCGAGGAAGTAGTATAAAATATTTGTAAAACATGTAAAAACTTTTTGGTTGTAAAATGTAATATAAAATATTTAGTAATGTCTGTAAAAAATTTAAAACTTAATGTAAAAAATATTTTTATATTTTTTACAAATGTTTTTTATTTTAGTAGAATTTTTATACTTAGTATTTTTTGTCGGAGTTTCATCGGCGCTGTAACAAAATTTTAAACGTTTGATGTAGTGGTTCCATTTACAAACACGTGTAGCCGCTATGACTACCCCACCTCCCTCCCTTCACGTGATCCTTGCCACGTTATCCTGTACGGATTTCCGTACTAGTTACCTTGGTTAAGGGTTAATAATGGGTCCACCAATCCTATAGGTCTGGAAATATTCCATCTACCTTCCCTGAAGTTTAATAAAATGCAAAGCAACCCCCTTTTATTTGACGAAAGTCCTATGATGGGCTTCCCTTTCGTTTGTGCAGCCGTGTAGCTCCCAGCGCTCTCGCACGTGGGTTGTTGGGGGGTGCATAACTACCCCACCGATACAGACCCAATAATCGAGGATATCAATTCCATTAGTCGCCGATTCGAGTCAGTATACTCACCTGTCATTGACGATGCACGCGTCGATCGGTCCGACTCATTTCGAGCCATCGAAAACAAGTCCGTAGATCAAACGAGCTAATTTGGCCTGTTGCTTTCTTGTCTGCCAAGCTTGCCCCGCTTCACCCGTCATGGCGAAACCTGATCCACTTCGTTTATCCGTTTAAGTTGTTAGAGAACGGTTTTTTTTTTTAATTCTAGAAAATGCAAGAAACTATTCTAACTTAGTAAACAAACCAAAAATTAAAATAAAACCATAATATTTCAAGATAAACCAAAATAAAACCATAATATTTCAATACAAACTAAAATAAAATAAATTTGAAATTTTGCATATTAGAGAGCTAGATGGGCCCAAATAGCCCGTGGGCTTGGCCCGACCAGTGACCTTTATTTCAAATCCGGTCTGTCTCTTCTATACGGGATGGGCGACGGAATGGCGGGCGACGAATGGCCCGGCCCACGGATTTGAGCTCGAAGTGTTCATTTTCACCCGTCATATGGTAATATAAACACTCTGTTTCACTTCACGTGATACCAATTTTCATTTTGGTCAGTTTTACGGTACTTTACTCGATATTATTCAAATTAAATGAGACGACCAAAAAATGTTATTTTACATATTGCTATGGAGCAGATAAAATAGTCGTTAAGCACATTAATAACCCTTCTTCAAAAACAAATGCTATTCATTTTTTTGGGACATATGTATAACAAATGTGACATTTATCACATTAATAATATCTTAATATACTTTGTACATATTATTTTTTTTCTCTGAATAAAAATGGCGGGCTAGACCCAGCAAGGCCCAAGGTCCATCGTCAACGATCAGTCGACCTAGCTCATTGTCCGACCTCAACGGTCTTGACCTAACTTTGTCCGACATACGATCAATCTCCCATTCGGGCGTTACCCGACTAAGCTTATCCAGTCAGGTCGACCTGGGCCCATGCAGGCGACCTCGACTTATAGGACGTACGTCGACCTACAGAGTCAAAGCGTATTTACAATTCCTTTCTTAACAGGATTCCTACGAATCAGGAGTTATTTATGGACACGATCTCTTGTACAAATCTGATCTACGATTCTAGAAATTTCATACAATCCAACTACAATTATACCTCTTATCAAGGCCTATAAATACTTCACATCTTCAACGGTTTAGAGGTAATTGCTATTTGTTATTCTGAATACATTGTTCTTTATAACTTATAAGCTCTCGTATCACCATACTTATTTTCACGCCCGAGGGTCTTCGTCGGAGACCATTTCGACTAGTCGTGGGTTATATTTTCAGGCCAAAAGCTAGGTGAACAATCTTGCAACTTGACAGAGATTGATAAAGACACGATTCATAAAGGCATCAATCTCATTTTTTTCTTTATTTCACTATCTATACCCAAAATACTTTATTTTTCATTAAAGTCTTACACATTCAATTTTAATAACACTTATTATGGAAAAAAAAAAGGAATATGTTTTTCAGCCCGTTAAATCGATTCGTTATAGTGAGCGGTCCAAATTTTGACATATCTTTTTTTAAAAAAATATTATTGATTAATATTAATTTGAATTTAAATAGATCCTATAGGAAAATTAAAATTAGTCCCAACAGTACATTTTTAAATAAGATTCATATGACCGATTTCGAAGTAACATGGAAGTAAATTGATTAAATGCCAATTGCCCAAATTCCAGAAATAATACTCCCACTATGTCCCTCTATATCAAATAGAGATCAACGACCGCTCAAATATTATTTTTTCAATTTTTTTTTTTATAATTTATTATACTCCCTCCGTCCCAATAAGTGCTTCACCCTTTTGGGTGGGCACGCAAATTATGGAAATGAGAGGAAAAAAAAATGTTGTGAGTCTAATTTGAAAATAGAAGAGAGAATTAGTGGAGGGAATAATAAATTATAATAGTGTTGTGAGTATTAAAATAATGTAGGAGAGAGAATGAGTGGAGGAAATAGTAAAAATTTTTTGCCAAAAAAAGAAAGATGAAGCTTCTAACGGGACGCCCTTTTGGATAATTAGTGAAGTTTTTATTGGAACGAAGGGAGTATATTGCAAAACTAAGATTTTGAAAATGAATAAAAAGAATATTATATTTTTTCTTATTGAAATTTCACTTTTTTTTCAAATTACTGTTACATCCCAAATAAATACTCTCTCCGTCTCATCTCAAAAGTCACAAATTTTTATTTTGAGTGTTTCATTTAAAAATGCACACACCCGAAATAGAAACATTTTAATACTTTTTTATTAATAAGATTTACTTATTATAATTACAATAACTATTCACTAACTATTTTCTTACGCCACTTTCTCTCTTTTAACTCAATTTCCATATTAACAATACTTACTACGCTATACGCTCTATCTAATTTTCGTGTAGGTCAACTTTGTGTCTTTTTGAATGAGGTGAAGGCAGTACTTCACCCGTCCAGTTTAAGTTTTTTATTTTTTTTTTAGTCGATCTCATTTTAAGGTTTTTAGTTGTTTTATTAATTAAAATGGATATTGAGAGCTTGTTATCATTACAACAAAAACGTCCTACCTATTTTCTCTCTTTTATTTTATTTTATTTTATTTTTTATATTCATAATAATTACTTTTTCTTAATTATTATATCAAATCAAATTAAAAAGACAAAAACTTGGGTGAGAACATGAAAACCCGTCTCATCCATGAGACGGGTCGGATCCTGACCCATCACCCGCCCAACAAAGCCAATCCACGCCTCCGCCCAAGCTTTTTGCATATGGGCGGTCGCCCAAGCTGGAATGGGCGGTCGCCCAAGCTGGAATGGGCGGTCGCCCAAGCTGGAATCAGCCCACATTTGCCTTAAGCCCAATCCTTCAGCCAACATAAAGTAATAGTTTGTATACATTAAAGTAATAGTTTGTATACATTAAATTAATAGTTTGTATACATTAAAGTAATACATATATACAGAAAAGTAATAATGTTTTTTCCTATGTTTTCTTCGTTTGGCAAAAGTAATACTTATTATAACTAAAATGTAACAAACGTGTTATTTATATATAATAGTATTTGTACATAATTGTAACACATATGTATAGGTATATATGTTTTCATGTAAAAGTATTACATTATCTATAGAAATATGTTACAATTTCATCTATCAAAGTGTTACATTTACTTGTATAAACTATTACATTCATATACATGAGTTAGTGAAAAACTATTACTTAAAGTAATACATAGAAAACTTAGGGAAAAACACTATTACTTTTCTGTATATATGTATTACTTTAATGTATACAAACTATTACTTTAATGTATACAAACTATTACTTTAAGAGATGGTAACTATTATTTTTTCTCAGAAAAAAAAAAAAAATTTAAAAAAAAAAAAAAAAAAAAATTGGCTATAAAAGGCTGCGCGTGGCGAATCATGCATGAATCGTGGGTCGACCCGTCTCTGATGCGTGACGGATCGTGGCCGTCTCACAGGAGACCGCCTCAATTAAAAATATTAAAATGAAGCGGAAGGAGTTTTTGATTTGAGAGGGAGAAAGTAGTAGTACAAAGTGGCTGACGGCCACAACAAGTGGGGTTTGTTTGAAAATATCGTACACAGCAAGAGAAAGAAAAATATCTTGGGTCGAACACGATATAATATCGTAAAGTAAGAGAAATATCTTGAGGTGATAATAATGTATTTTATCTATCGTGACTAAAAGGTAGCGAATAGTGTAAAGGATAAACTCAAAGGACTGAAAGTGTCAGTTCACCATAATAATTGTAATCTAGCGTCGCATTAACCTCACGCGGCTGTCCTTGCACTTCCACGTGGATTGCTTTATCCAAATTAATTTCAAACCTCCATATTAAATATTTCCTCCGTCCCATAAAATATTACCCCTTAATTTTTCATGCTCACAACATTTAACCTTTTTCTCTTTCTTATCTCACTTTCTTTAATTTTCACGTCAATCTCATTTTAAGACACTTCGGGCGAAACGGAGGAAGTATTGTCTATCGTGACTAAAAAGGTAGCGAATAGTGTAAAGGATAAACTCAAAGGACTGAAAGTGTCAGTTCACCATAATAATTGTAAATTGTAATCTAGCGTCGCATTAACCTCACGCGGCTGTCCTTGCACTTCCACGTGGATTGCTTTATCCAAATTAATTTCAAACCTCAGTACTCCCTCCGTCCCGGTCGACTTAGGACTTTTTGTCATTTTGGGCGTCCCACCCGACTTAGGACGGCCCAAAATGGAAATTTTAAATCACTATTCTCTCCACTCATTCTCTCTTCTACATTATTTTAATACTCACAACACCATTATAATTTACTATTTCCTCCACTCATTCTCTCTCCTATTTTTAAATTACACTCACAACATTTACCTTTTCCTTAATTCTCGTGCCATTTCAAAAAATCCTAAGTTGATCGGGACGGAGGGAGTATTAAATATAATCTCTATTCGGTCGCTTCGACAAGTGATTCTTCTTCATTCTAAAATAGTTATCAATTTAATTAAAAATTTATGCTAACATAATTATTTTTAATTCTTACATTGTACATTATTGTATTTTATTAATTATTTTATTATGAAACAATAATATTATAGAGACACTTTACAAGAAAATTTTGATGTTTTTTCATTAAATTAAAATAGTGATTGCTTTCGTTAAAAATAAAAGTGACAAATATTTTAGACGGGATAAAATGCATTTATTAATACTCCCTTTGTCCCATTTACAGGTTCATCATTTAAATTTAACACAAGAATTAACAAAAAGTGATATATTATGAGTGTAGATAGTGGGATAAAAAATTAGAGGCGGAGAAAAGAATTGATTTTAGAATACATTTACAAATTGGTTGAGAATATAATTATCAAAATTACTATTGATTATTCGTGTAAGTAAAATATACTCCCTCTGTCCCATAAGTATTAAGAAAGTTTCAAATGACACGGAAATTAAGGAAATAGTAAATATTGTGAGTGTAATAGTAAAATAGGAGAGAGAATGAGTGGAGGGAATAGCAAATTATAATGATATTGTGAGTATTAAAATAATATAGGAGAGAGAATGAGTGGAGGGAATAGTGATAAAAACTTTCCATTTCGGGAATTCTTAAAATTGATGGGACGCCCAAAATGAAAAGTTTTCTTAAAATGGCGGAACAGAGGGAGTAGATATTAAGCATTGGGTTTCTCGTAATTCTACTAATTCTACGAGAGTAAGAGTGAAAGTGTGAGTTGTTTTACATGTTTTTACAAATGATGATTTTTAATTGTTAGTATTTGTATCTTTCTTATATTTGTAAATATATTCTTTAGTTTATTTAGTTGTTATTACTTACTATTCTATTAATTAATTTTCTTGTTTTATTGTATATTTTGATTATTTTGTAGGACTCTCAAATTTATATGAGTAAGCTCTATTTGTGGGGAAAATTAACACAAGAAAGAATCCAAGTTAGTGAAGAAAGTATTTGTGATCTTACGGTAGATTTACATGGGCTTTATTTTAAAAAAGGGTTGAGATGATTTATTGGAAAAATACTTCAAGATATACATGAATTTGAAATGAAGATTTCCACATGGTTTAGGACTTTCTTTTCCTTAAAGGAAAAGACTCTTCACGACTTATAAATATAGAAGACCGTATCACTGTTTGCGATTGGTTGTGCCGACGTAAACACCCAAATTTTGACCTTAAATCCTTCTAAAAAATGTAGTGTGGGAAGCAAGAGTTGATCCCATGAATAGTTCTAATGCACAAAACACACTGAATTAAACACAAAATGGGGGGGGGGGGGTTTGGTTGATTGAATAATGATTGCAATAAAATAAATAAAACTAAACAATAATAAATTGAAATGACCTAATAGTTTAGAAAGAATCTTGGTTTCCGGTTACTTTAACATTGAAATTATACCGTACATATGAAAAGAGGAATATTTTCTTTCACAACGAGTATTTGAAAAAATTTAATTTTCATTTGTTATTTCAATTGATCATTGAAATAACAAATGAAAATTAAATTCTTTCAAATACTCGTTCTCTGAAAGAAAATATTCCTCTTTTCATATTCATATGTATGGTCAATTCGAAACACATAATCAAACTGACCCTTATTGCTTAACACCCTAGAATACGATCTTTGGTTCAATTAAAAAATAGCGTTAAAAATTGAAAAAGAGCAACGAGACAAGACAATTCAACTCTGATTAAATTTAGTTTAGTTACTATTTTCCGAAAAATCAATAATCTCTGACACAACAAATTAAAGACTTCATGTGCTACAATTATTAAACTAATGAATTACGAATTCAAAGATTAATATAGCAATTGACGATTTCAAATTAATAACTAAATGTGCATCATAAGAAATTAATTGAAAAAATCATAAAGATATCAACAGAAAAATAATAATACTTGAAAAAGAAAATAATGAAATTAAGAACAAGAGTTTCTCACAATCCGTTAGATTTCAATGAAAATCTTACGTTAACCAAAAATTTTGTTTTAGCTTCAAAAATTAAAATCCAAGAAAAATATATCTAAAAAAAGAAAAAGAAAAATATCTGAAGAAAAATTAGGAAGGGAGAAGAGAGTTGTTTAGATGTGGGTTTTCCTGTTAAATAAACATGTTATCTCTTTTAATTTTTTATCTATTTAGGAGTTTTTCTTCACTGGTCGATATAAGTTTTCAAAATATTCTTTCAGATGAGCAAAACGTGAGTTGATATCCTCTATTATTTTAGGCTTTATCCCGTTTTTCAAAAACTGGCATGTTACTTTGAAATTAGGTGTGGCCACATTCTTTTTTGCTGCCTTGGACACTGCTTTGAAGTCTGCTCCTTCTGTTTAAGATAAGGCGCGACCACGCTCTAGTGTAGCCTGTAATAGTTTTCTACTTGAACTAAGTTTCTTTCTAATTTCAACTTCGAGTATTTCTTTATTGCCTAACAATAAGACACATAAAATTATATTAATTTTCATATTAACTAATCACAAAATAATAGAAAACTAAGATTATAATCATGACATTTTATGACTTTGTCAATTACCCCAACACTTTGTTTTTGCTCGTGCTGTTCAAAGTGAGAGTGAGACGGCTAAGATACGGATAAGAATGTGCAGTCAGGAGTGAATAATTCCGGGGTTCGAGTTGGAGTTTGACCTTGGTTGTTTTTTTGATCATATTGTTATATAATGATTAATGATTAATATATTAATTAATCATTTGAGACGGATAAGAAGAGTAATCAACTTCCCAAACTAAATGCATGCATATAACAGATTAGTACCAAGGACTTTCAGAATGGTTGAATGAGTCTGCGGGTCAAGGTGAGGATAAAAGAAAAAGAATGGTGATAACTACTAAACACGTCTTTAACTCCCAACCCACAAATTATAACAACTATTGAAACCCAGTACCATCACTTTGTATCTAAAGAATTCATCTCCACCAATGTGTTTCATCCCCTCGCTAATTTCTTCCTCTTATTTCATTTCATTTCCTTATTCTTTCTTTTTTTTTTTTTTTTTTTTTTTGATGACAAGCTACACACTTTTGCAATATACTCCCTTCGCCCCATAAGTCTTAAGAAAAAGTGAAATGGCATGGGAATTAAGGAATATTATTATAGTATTATGAGAGAGAATGAGTGGAAGAAGTGTTGTGAGTGTGAAAAATTAAATAGGAGAGAGAATGAGTGGAGGGAATAGTAAATTATAATGATGTTGTGAGTATTAAAATAATGTAGGAGAGAGAATGAGTGGAGAGAATAGTGATTTAAGGTTTTCATTTTGAGAATTCTTAAGACTTATGGGACGCCCAAAATAGAAAGTTTTTCTTAAGACTTAGGGGACGGAGGGAGTATTCAATTTAACCACCGGTATCAATCTTCCTGCGTTTTGGAAGACGCTATGCTTTAATATTTCAATAAGTCATGCTACAACATCAGCCATCCCAAACTATCCCTGATAAAAACATGATACACAAAAGTCTCAAGAAAGATACTTATACATTTTCCCACAATTTCCCAACTTTCTCAATCCATGATGTTCCAAGTCTTCGTTCTTAATTTCACAAAAATTTCAATTTCAATCCCTAATAACATGTCTTGTAGTTGGGTGAGGATATATTTGGGTATTGGATTTATTAACATGGTGTGTAAAAAAACAAATTGGTGTAGCCTCAACAGGGTTAACTAGGAAAATTCGGGTTGGATTTTAGTCTGAAGTAGCTGAACAAAGATGACCTATCATTTTCATGCATGTAAAAAAATGGTTCAGAGCAAGTTATGGGGGCTGGATTACACGAGAGATACACACATAAAAGAATTTCAGATTGTTCGTTTTATGCACAATCTAAACAAAAAGTCCCAAAAACTCACATGCGTGCTGACATTGTTCTAGCAAAGTAAAATTTAAAATATGCACATTTTTATTTACTCCAAAATCAACAAAAAGATTGATTTGAGAACCACAAAATGCAATAGTCCCCTACACTTATTCAAAACATTGTCTCAATTTTGGAAAAAAAAATAAAAGAAATAAATCATAGAAGTAAATAACTGGAAAAAAGAAAACTTTCCTGTTTGGGTGGGAGGATAATGCATTGCTGCTTATTTATTGCTTGTTTAGGGTATAAAATCAAAGGAATTTTGGGAGGTGGGTAAATAAACCATGATGTCGGCCCTGGAACACTATTAACCTTGAAGAAGAAGCTTGATACTTTTGACTCATTAAATCTGGGTAAAGAAATCAAAGGAATTTTGGGAGGTGGTGACATTAAGTATGTTCAAAGTTTGGATTATATGACAATTTTTAAAATTTTATTAGAACAACTAAATGAACAATTATTAATCAGTGTTTAATCAAAACTATCACAAAAAATGGGATCATTTATGTGAGACGAATGGAGTTTTAAATTTGAATTAAAATTGTTCAAAAATAATATCGTAGATTTTTAGTAGCACCAGAAATTCAAATAGAGATCAAGGAGAATTTTTTCTCAAATAATACATTTTTAAAATTTTATTTATCAAAGTGACTTACTGTTCAAACTTTTTCCCAAAATGTCCCATTTTTTGAAAACTCGCTACACCGTGTAGCGAGTTTATAATTTTTCAATTAAAATCGCTACACGGTATAGTGATTTTAAATTTGCTAAATTTTATTTAATATTTATGCTTAAAAAAAAAAAAAACCAAATTTGAAATCGCTACAAGGTGTAGTGATTTCAAATTATCACAAAACTAAACCAAACAAACAAAGTCCACCACCACCACCACTTACGTACACTCTATACTAATAATAAGTACTTCCTTCGACTTTAAATTACAAAATAATAATATAAAAATTATATATTAATAAAGAAAACTAAATAGAAATATTATTTTTTTCATCTCAAATAAATATTTTAAAAAATGTACTTCTATAAAAAAATATTTTTCATTTCAAAAATAAATATTTCTTTCGACTCAAAATGAATAACCAAAAAATAATACTACATTTTTTGTCCAAATAAATGAGCATTACTTCATTCGTCTCAATGAATATTTTATAAAATAATACTCTTCATTTGCCTCAAAAATTAATATCATATTTTGAAACGAAGACACTAACATTACAAACATTAATTTTAGAGGCGAATGAAGTAGTATTAATTTTTAAAATATTCATTGAGATGAAGAAAGTAATGCTCATTTTTTTGGGATAAAAAATGTAGTATTATTTTTTGGTTATTCATTTTGAGTCGAAAGTAATATTTATTTTTGAAATGAAAAGTATATTTTTTATAGAAGTACATTTTTTAAAATATTTATTTGAGATGAAAAAAATAATATTTCTATTTAGTTTTCTTTATTAATATATAATTTTTATATTATTATTTTGTAATTTAAAGGCGAAGGAAGTACTTATTATTAGTATAGAGTGTACGTACGTGGTGATGGACTTTGTTTGTTTGGTTTAGTTTTGTGATAATTTGAAATCGCTACACCCTGTAGCGATTTCAAATTTGTTTTTTTTTTAAAGCATAAATATTAAATAAAATTTAGCAAATTTAAAATCGCTACACCGTGTAGCGATTTTAATTGAAAAATTATAAACTCGCTACACGGTGTAGCGAGTTTTCAAAAAAATGAGACATTTTGGAAAAAAAATTTGAACAGTAAGTCACTTTGATAAATAAAATTTTAAAAATGTATTATTTGAAAAAAAATTCGATCAAGGACAGCTCTTGTGTTCATATAAATGTCTCAAAAAGTTTTTTTTTTTAATTTATTATATTTTGCAAAACTAAAATTTTGAAAATAAATAAAAGGAACATTATATATTTTTTTTATTAAAAATTGTCTTTTTTAAAATGACTTTTACATCCCAAATGAATGCTCCCTCCATCTCATCCGAATAAGCACAAATTTATATTTCAAGTGTTTTATTTAAAAATGCACACATCCGAAATAGAAACCTTTTAATATTTTTTTACTCATAAGATTTACTTATACTAACAATAAATATTCACTAACTATTTTTTATCACACTTTCTCTCTCTTATCTCAATTTTCATATCAACAACACTTACCACTACGCTATACGCCCTCTTTAATTTTCGTGTGAAAGTTTCGTGTATCTAGGAAGCTTCAAACAACTCAACAGTTCACGGATGTGAGTACGAATGTGTCTCACAACTGTCCACACATCCACCAATAATGCAGCGGAATAAATAAATAACACAAGGGTTATATACGTTTACTGATCTTGAGATCAGCAAACTAGGCTTACGCCAAAAAACTTTTCACTATTAAAACTTTTGATGCTTACAAAAATATGAATAAGTGAAAATTAAAAGACGAAAACACTAAATGAGTTCTAATCACCTTCTACGACAAGAACATTTCCCTTTCCCAAGTAGGACCTATTCTAGTCAGAAGTAAAACAAAGAACTCGATGAAAACCTAGATGTGAGTTCGGATGTATGTCACAACCTTCTCTCACAACCTAAAACAACAATGTTGAAAACCGTGCATGATAAAGTATTTTTCTCTCTTCAAGCCGTGTCTTCTCTTGTGCTGATGACCTTGTATTTATATGTGTTGGAAAAATAGTTTGTTTTATAGAAAATTAATGGTTTAATTTCTAAAGGATAATTTTGTCAAATTACTTAATTGGGTTTGTGGTTGTGAAATAAAATATTTAATTGTCCAAAATGATTTTTGGATGTATTAAATTTGAATGCTCAAAATATGTGGTTCACATTTTGCTAATGAATTTTGATTTTGTAAATCAAAATTGGTTTTGACTTTGACTGATCTGCTCGACCGAGCATAGTGATTGACTCGGCCGAGCATAGCATGGCAGAAGGATCAAGTCTCTGGAAAGTCTTGCTCGGCCGAGGCATATGCCTTGCTCGGCCGAGCAGATCGTGGCAAAAAAGTTTTGGACAACCTTGCTCGGCCGAGCAAGGTATATGACTCGGCCGAGCAGATCCTGAGCATTTATGACTGAGTTATTTTCAATTGTAACAGCCTTTGAAATGAATATCAAAACTGAAAATGGGTTAATATTTTCAGTTTAATGGATCTTAATTTCGGATTATTAGTGATTAATATCAAATTAAATCCAAATATTCATTGTAGGAGACAGTGGTTTCATTGGGCTCGTGCAAAATTCAACAACTTTTCCTTTGTATTTTCTGTTTTTTGTTAATTGTATTTTATTTACATTTTCTGTAATTGTAACATCCCTTGTAACAATCTTAAGACATATTCGACTCCTCACCGAGTGTGCTTGAGTTTTCTTGAGGCGCTTGTCTCCCAGGATAGAACGTGCGGACCGAAGGCACTTTGCACCTAAGTTCCCGACGAGCTGAATAGAGCTTGGACAATATCACCTCTTGATCTTAATATGCAAGGAGGCCAAAGGAAAGAGATGACAATATGCAACAAATTTCTATGGAGGAGGTTTGCAGAAGAAAGTGTTTTCTTATATTGGGTTCTTCTCTCAAAACTTTTCCAAAAGTTGTTGACAAACTTTGTCAAAATTCCATTATAAAGCCTTAGGAATCAACAATGAATATTTGGATTTAATTTGATATTAATCACTAATAATCCAAAATTAACATCCATTAAACTGAAAATATTAACCCATTTTCAGTTTTGATATTCATTTCAAAGGTTGTTACAATGGAATTTTGACAAAGTTTGTCAACAACTTTAGGAAAAGTTTTGAGAGAATAACCCAATATAAGAAAACACTTTCTTCTGAAAACCTCCTCCATAGAAATTTGCTGCATATTGTCATCTCTTTCTTTTGGCCTCCTTGCATATTAAGATCAAGAGGTGATATTGTCCAAGCTCTATTCAGCTCGCCGGGAACTTAGGTGCAAAGTGCCCCCGGTCCGCACGTTCTATCCTGGGAGACAAGCGACTCAAGAAAACTCAAGCACACTCGATGGCGACTAACAACAACAACGTGGAGATCCAAATTGGATCCCAAACTGGACCCCAAACTAATCCCCAAACTGGAAATGGAAGTGGCTCGACAATTGTGACAAATGCTCCAACTATCCATATCCCTACCCCTCATGCAGAAAAACCCGAGAAGTTTGTTGGCCACGACTTTAAGCGTTGACAACAAAAGATGCTTTTCTACCTCACTACCTTGCACTTGGCAAAATATCTGAAAGAAGATATGCCAAAGGTGAGTGAAGGAGAAATCGATGTTACAACCTTGGCTGCGGTTGAAACATGGAAGCATGGGGAATACTTGTGCAGAAACTATGTCCTTAATTCGCTTTCAGATTCTCTCTATAACGTGTTTAATGAGAAGAAATCTGCAAAGGAATTGTGGGGATCATTGGACCACAAATATAAGATTGAGGATGCGGGAACAAAGAAGTTCATTGTTGCCCGTTTCCTTGATTTTAAGATGGTGGACAACAAGAGTGTGAAATCTCAAGTTGATGAGTTTCAAACTATTTTGCACGAGATTCATGTCGAGGGTATGATCATAAGTGAAAGCTTCCAAGTGGCTGCAATCATTGAGAAATTGCCTCCATCTTGGAATGATTTCAAGAACTACCTTAAGCATAAGTGAAAGGAAATGGATGTGGAAGGAATAATCCTTCGTTTGAGTATTGAAGAGAACAATAGAGTCACTGAAAACAAGTTTGTTTCTAGTGTGGCTAAGGCCAATGTGGTGGAGCATGGTCAAAGCTCCAAAGGCAAAAGAGTTGGGAAGGGAAAAGGGAAGGTTGTGACAACTTTCAAGAATTCCCACTTGGGACCAAAAGGTGGTGTTTCCAAGAAGAAGTTCTTAGGAACTTGTTACAATTGTGGCGGTGAAGGCCACAAGGCTCATGCTTGCAAGTTGCCCAAGAAGGCTCGTGAGGCAAACATGGTGGAAGGCATTGCTAGGGAAGTGTCCGAGATGCACCTCGCAGCTGTGATTTCCGAGGTGAATTTGGTGGGTTCAAACCCAAATCAATGGTGGATTGACACCGGCGCTACTAGACATGTGTGCTCCAATAGAGACATGTTTAGTACTTTTGTTGCTAAGGATGGCGAGAAGCTATTCATGGGGAATTCAGCCACCTCCGAGATCAAAGGAGAAGGAAAATTGGTTTTGAAGATGACATCCGGGAAGGAGTTGACTCTCAACAACGTGCTTTATGTGCCGACATCCGGAAGAACTTGGTGTCTGGATCGCTTTTGATAAAGCATGAATTTCGTATTGTGTTTGAGTCAAATGTAGTCACTTTGTCTAAGAGTGGAATGTTTGTGGGTAAAGTCTATGTCAATGATGGCCTATTCAAGTTAAGTGTAATGGTTGTTAAAGCTAAAGCTAATGATATGAATATCTCTTCCGTTTACTTGCTTGAGTCATCTAATTTGTGGCATGGTAGACTTGGTCATGTTAATTTTGATTCTATACGTCGTTTGACAAAAGCAAATTCTATTCCAAAGTTTAAAGTTGATTGTAAACAAAAATGTGAAATTTGTGTAGAAGCAAAATTAACAAGAAAGTCATTCCCTTCAGTTGAAAGACATAGTGAACCACTTGAATTGGTTCACACGAACTTATGTGACTTTAATCAACACAATCACGGGGCAGCAATAAGTACTTCATGACTTTTGTAGATGATGGCACAAAGTATTGCTATGTGTATCTTCTAAAAAGTAAAGATGAAACACTTAGCATACTCGATCGCTGCAACAAGTGCCTCGTACTCTGCTTGGTTGTTCGAAGCTTGGAATTTGAACCTTAAAATTTCTTCAAAAACAGTTCCACTCTCTGGTTCCACCAGCACAATCCCGACCCCACGTAGCTCCTTCGTCACCGACCCATCTGAAAAAAATTTCCAGCATCCAACAGGCAAAGTTAACTGCTCTGGCTTATCATCGACCTGCTTACCCTTGCTAACTTTTTGAGGTGGCATTCTTTGATCGTCGTCATGACTGAATGATGTTTCGATCAGGAAGTCTGGCAGGGCTTGGGCTTGCAAAGTCTTTCGTGCCCTATATTGGATGTCAAATTCGGTCAACTCGATGCTCCAGTTCAGGAGACGACCAGAGCTTTCAGGTCGGTGTAAGATCTTTCTGAGTGGGGCATCAGTATAAACAACAATGGAATGGGCTGAGAAATACGCTCGTAGCTTTCGTGCTGCAATGACGAGAGTGTAGGCAATTTTCTCAGCATTAAAATAACGAGTCTCCACATCAGATAGGGCTTTGCTCACATAATACACCGGCTTCTGTGTTCCATCCTCTTCTCTGACCATCACGGCGGCGACGGCCTTGTCACCCGCCGAGAGATAGACCATAGGTCTTCCCCGACTACGGGGCTGCTAAGAAGAGGCGGAGAGCCGAGGTATTCTTTGAGCCGTTTGAACGATTGCGAACATTCCTCCGTCCATTTAAAGTCTTTGGCACCACGAAGAGCTTTGAAAAGAGGTAGAGATCTTTCGGCTGATTTTGAAATAAAACGACCTAGAGCCGCTACTCGTCCGTTCAGCCTTTGGACCTCCTTGATGCTTGTTGGCTCAGTCATGTCAATTAACGCCTTAATTTTTTCAGGTTTAGCCTCTATCCCCCTTTGAGAGAGCATAAAACCTAAGAATTTCCCAGTTGCAACACCAAAAACACACTTGGATGGATTGAGCACCATGTTGTTTGCTCAGAGATTGGAGAAAGTTTGCTGAAGGTCGTCCACATGTTTCCTTTTCTTTGACTTGACGACCATGTCGTCTATGTACGCCTCCAGATTATCACCTAGTTGATCCTTGAAAACTTTGTTGATCATTCGTTGATAAGTTGCCCCGGCGTTCTTCAGCCCAAAGGGCATCTTCGTATAACAGTAAGTTCCACCCGCAGCTTAGAAGGCTGTCTTTGGAATATCCTCCTCGGCCATCTTGATTTGATGATAGCCGGAGTAAGCGTCCAAAATATTGAGGGTCGTATGCCCAGCTACAGAATCGATGAGCTTGTCGATTCTAGGTAGGGCGTAACTGTCCTTGGGGCACGCCAGGTTCAGGTCGGTGAAATCCACGCACAATCTCCACTTCCCGTTGGGCTTTTTGACGAGCACAACGTTAGCCAACCAAGTTGTGAATCCAACATCCACAATTATTCCCGCACTTAATAAATTTTCAATCTCCTGCTTAATTGCAACCTCCTTTTCAGTTGAAAAAATTCTCAACCTCTGCTCCTTAAACTTCATCGTCGAATTCACCTCAAGCCTGTGGACAGCCACATCCTCCCTTATGCCTTTCATATCTTCAACCCTCCAAGCAAAGACGTTGAGGTTATGTTTGAGTAGGGTGATTATCTTATCCCTCTCCTCAGTCGTTAACTGAGACCCCCATTTTATCTTCTGCTCGGGTAACTTGGGTGGATGTCCAATTCAATCAGTTCGTCGGCAGGCTTAAGTTCGGGAGCATCGTCGCGAAAATCCATGGATTCAATTACTACTTCCTTGATCTTTTTCTTTTCTTCTGGGGTGAGGTCGGGAACCTCGTCCTCAATTAACTTGTCTAGTTCTGCCCCCGATTCCTGGTTGACCAAAAGCTGTGGAGCTGCTATCAGGTCGTTCAGGAATATCTCAACAAAGGTTTCAACTTTCAAGCTCGTCCACACACTTGATTGTTGAGACGTTGGAGCAGGAGGTCGTCGTTTGTTTGATTGACTTTGAAAATTTCACAATGTGATCAGGATCGTCGATTTCAATGGTCCGTTTGGTCTTCAACACGTGCTCAAGGAATTCTTGGGCCGTCCCCAATACACATCCGACTCCTGAGCGGGTTGGAAACTTAATTCTCTGGTGAGGGACTGTGATGAATGTGCCCCGCCGCGATTTTTTCTTTTGAAAATCATTAAAAAACGGGAGTCGCCACACCATTTTTATTTTAAGGGCCAAAATTTTGAAAAATGCCCGAGATTAGAGATTTGGGTTCGGAGGTCACGTTACACTCCGGGAAGAACGTTAGGGTTCACCCGGAATGCCTCGTAAAACGAGTCTTCCTAATTTGAAACCATTTGTACGTGTGTGTGTGTGTGTGTGTGTTTCTTTGGTTAAAATAAATGCAAACTGAGAAAACTAAAAATTGAGAACTCTTTGTAAGACATTAAACAAGTCCCATGATTTTTGGTATGATTTTAGGGTTGAGTTTTGGTACTCAAAAGACTCCTTGAAGTTGAAAGTCAATTCTGCCAGAATGAAAAAGACAGTGGACACTTGATTTTGAAATGGATTTAAGAGCTTTAAAAATTCAGAATCTGGGGAAAGTCAGAGAATGAAAGTTGTTCAAAACATCTTAAATAAGGTTACTGCAGAATATTTTTATAATTGGAGATGATTTGATGGACCAAAACCTTCTGGAAATCACATATGTGAAATCTGGATTTCCAGAAACTGCTAAACTGACCTTTGTAAAATAATTTGAAAAATGGAGTTGGACTCACGTAAAAAATAAGGTAAAAATATGTCTAGAATTATATGGATGTTGGCTACAAAAAGTATTTTTTAGTCAACACCAAATTCCAAGATTTCCTGTGTCCAAAAAATTAGACAATGGAAAGAGGTCTTAGAGAAAGGCTACTGGACAGCAACATTCTCAAGAAGGAAAATGTGATTTAAAGGGGGGTTTTGCATCCATGCTTGTCCCCATTTCCTTAGGCTTTGATTAGTGATCACTAAACATGTTTAGTGGTGATCTACTATATCAAGGCATCCTTAGGGTACATTAGGACTTAAAGCACTTCATTTGTTTGGGATGAGGGAGATTTAACTTGAAATCAAGATTTTATGTATGAAAATTAATTTTAGGTTAAGAAAATGCTTTCAAGTAAGTGAAAACAATTTGGAAGGAATGTTGATCCTTATAGAAGATCATCCATGGAGATGAACTTCCATGGAGATCCTCTTGGATCTAGGGCAAGAACAAGTTACATCTTTGAAGTATGAGATGCATGCATGGATGAGGGAGGTTTAAGGTAAGGAGAAGGAGGGTTTACCAATGGTGGTATCCTATCTTCCTTGTGTTTGTGTTTGAGACTTGAATTTAGTGAGTGTTTGGTGAGTGAGATTTGGGAAAATGATTAAGAAAAAGGTGGCAATTCAAAGGAATTCCCACTGTTTTCTACAATATTTTCGCCAAGGTGTTGTGTGAGTGAATTGTTGTTCCTGGTTTTTCTGAGACTGAGGGGCTCTATTTATAGGCCTCTGGAATTTTCAATTCCATCCGCGCGGACCTGATTGACAGCGTGCACTGTTCATTAAATGCTGCTGCAGGCTTTGGACAAGGGGAATATTTTATTCAAATACTCAACCAGTTGTGTTTTACAGCTTACTGGTTTCGGAATTTTACCTTTTGTAAGATTTTTTACCTTGCTTAACTCCAAATAGCAATCCCCAACTTACCCTTGCTTTGTTAGAAAAGTTAGGTTTTGTTAGAAAAGTTAAGGTTTAGGTTAAGATTGTGAAGGCTTTCGTTAGTTTTCTAACGGAAATACTAACAACTCAAATTGGAGCACTTACAGTAGCCCCTCGGCGACGGCGCTTTCGAAGGAAGAGGGGTCGTCGATAAGAGTAAGGCTCCATATTTGACAAGGGGTGACCAAAGTGGTCGGATGGCTGGACCTGGTGATAGGCTACCTACGTATCCTTAAGAGGAATCAAGCCAGTCGTAGTTTGGGTCTTTGATGTTGACCCTGGAATGACTGTTTTAGGGTGTCAACCTGGTAAGCGAGTTTTGCAGTTGGTTGCTGAAAGAAACTCTGCTGGGGATAGAAAATGACCATTTTGATCTAATGGATAGAGTTGTATATCCGCACCGCTGGGAAAGGGATGACCATTTTGGTCTGATGGCTGAACCTAATGATAGGCTACCTACGTATCCTTAAGAGGAATCAAGCCAGTCGTAGTTCGGGTCTTTGATGTTGACCCTGGAATGACTGTTTTAGGGTGTCAACCTGGTAAGCGAGTTCTGCAGTCGGTTGCTGAAAGAAACTCTGCTGGGGATAGAAAATGACTATTTTGATCTGATGGCTAGAGTTGTATATCCGCACCGCTGGGAAAGGGATGACCATTTTGGTCTGATGGCTGAACCTAATGATAGGCTACCTACGTATCCTTAAGAGGAATCAAGCCAGTCGTAGTTCGGGTCTTTGACCCTGGGGTGACTGTTTTAGGATGTCAACCTGGTAATGATAGTGTTTTAGGTGCCTCGGACCTTGATGATGGCGTTTTAGGTGCCTCGGACCTTGCTGATGATGGCGTTTTAGGTGCCTCGAACCTTGAAGATGGCGTTATAGGTGCCTCGAACCTTAAAGATGGCGTTTTAGGTGGCTCAGACCTGGATGATGGCGTTTTAGGTGCCTCGAACCTTGAAGATGGCGTTATAGGTGCCTCGAACCTTAAAGATGGCGTTTTAGGTGCCTCAGACCTAGATGATGGCGTTTTAGGTGCCTCGAACCTTGATGATGATGGAGTTTTAGGTACCTCGAACCTTGATGATGGCGTTTTAGGTGCCTCAGACCTTAAAGATTTGGGATTGATGGTCCTTTGGTGGACTTCATTTGAAGGGGCCGGTCTTACGTTTGCTGCCGGGAAAAAGGGTGACCATTTTGGTCGAGTGGCTGGACCTATGGTAGGCTACCTACGTATCTTTAAGAGGAATCAAGCCAATCGTAGTTCGAAAGTTGCTGGGAGCGGGAATTCGTTAACTTTCGTTGGGGAAATCGGACTTACGTTTTACTGCCGTTGATGAAAATGGGGAAAGAAACGGGATTCCGTTAACTTTCGCTGGAGAAAACGGGATTTCGTTAACTTTCGCTGGAGAAATCGGACTTACGTTTTACTGCCGTTGATGAAAATGGGGAAAGAAACGGGATTCCGTTAACTTTCGCTGGAGAGATCGGACTTACGTTTTACTGCCGTTAATGAAAATGGGGAAAGAAACGGGATTCCGTTATCTTTCGCTGGAGAAATCGGACTTACGTTTTACTGCCGTTGATGAAAATGAGGAAAGAAACGGGATTCCGTTAACTTTCGCTGGAGAAATCGGACTTACGTTTTACTGCCATTGATGATAATGAGGAAAGAAACGGGATTCCGTTATCTTTCGCTAGAGAAATCGGACTTACGTTTTACTGCCGTTGATGAAAATGAGGAAAGAAACGGAATTCCGTTAACTTTCGCTGGAGAAATTGGACTTACGTTTTACTGCCGTTGCTGAAAATGAGGAAAGAAACGGGATTCCGTTAACTTTAGCTGGAGAAATTGGACTTACGTTTTACTGCCGTTGCTTAAAATGAGGAAAGAAATGGAATTCCGTTAACTTTCGCTGGAGAAATCGGACTTACGTTTTACTGCCGTGAAGTTCTTTTGGAAGGGGACTAACCTAGGTAGACTTTGGTTATCCTCCGTTGAGTTTAAGACTAAACTGCAGAGTCCTGGAATTTTAAAGGGCAAAACAGTCCTTTTGGCTCTTCATTCCTGTCCGTGCGGATAGGAACGTAACCCAGACTGGTTTTTAAAATGACGAGGCCCCTCTTCTTCTTCCTCATTGCAGTTTACGAGAGAGGACGAGAGAGAAAGGCGAAATCCGCCATTGTTAGGAGCTTTGAAATCTTCCGATTTTCTTTGATTTTCGAGCAATGGAACACGGGGGAGTTGCCATTCAAGGCCAAGGACGCGGCCCGGTTGCGGAGAGGCGATTAGAACTTGTGAGGATGAGGAGGCATTACTCACTTTCGCAATCTATTGCGGAGGAGCCATATCCCGATGCGTGGCAACATTGGTCCACTGATCCGAGTCTTCGCACGGTATACTTCGAATTTCTTCATTTCCTTTGTCGATTTTTGTTTGAAATTGATTTTTTTTTATTTATTTTTTTTTTTTTAAATTCGAAAATTATGTTTTTTTTTGGCTTTGAAATGGGACTCTGATGATTTGCATGTTGTAATGAGTATATGGGTAATCAAAATATGCATTTTGTTTGAAAAAAGTATGGGCGATTTGCCATTTTTTTTTTTTTTGAAATATGAGATGACGAAAATTTGCCCGAATCCGGGACAGACTTTTTTTTGTTGCATGTAGGATTTTTGCAATGAGATATGTTTTTATGAATGATATGAATGTATGCATGCATGCTTTTTGTGAAAATATGATTTTTTGTAAAAAAATGGGACGGATTTTTGCTTCCGTTGATTGAATGTATGAATGTGGAAAATTGTTTCTGTATGCTATTTTATGAAAAATGGGACGGAGTTTAGCTTCCGTTGACTCCTTGTGAATGCATTATGAAAAATTGCATGTCATCATTTTATTTTTTTTTGAAAAACGGGACGGAGTTTTGCTTCTGCTGACTCCTTGTTATTGACATGTTTCTTTATGAATGAATGATGAATGGTGGTTGCTGAAAAACCTTTTGTGCGAGAAAAATGGGGCTGAGTCCATTATATGCCGTTATGCTGCCGAATTTTTTCAAAACTTTATGTCTATGATGCATGTGTATGCAATTTTTTTTTTTGACATTTTTGTTTTTCTTTCAATTGCAGGGTGGAGATCGTTTTGTGAAAGAGCAGCTGAATAAGCTGAAGACTCGGGGATCAGTGGAGGCTGTGATCGGCTTGTGGGATCGGCTTCCAGTCTTGGGCAGAGGAGATTTGATGAGTCCGAGACAGATCGTCATTGGGACTGGGTTGTATGAGTTCATTGAGTGTCTGAGGGGGTTGCTCAAGTTCCCCAAGAGTAAGGGCCTGATTTTTGCTTTGGCGCAGCACTGGTGGGATGTGACCTACAAATTCCATTTCTTCTGGGGCGAGGCTACGGTCACACCTTCCGATTATGCTGCGATCACGGGCCTGTCCTTTAAAGGACGGAGCATTGAGTGGAGAGATGGCTATAGTGACCGGGAGTTGCAGGACCTTTTGGGCTTTGTCCCCATTCCCAAAAAGGGGATGGGGATGGAGTATGCGGTGGTTCAGGGGAAGATTGTGGAGAGCATTGAGAGATATGAGGCTGGTGATGACAGAGTGGCTGTTGTGCAGATTGCTTGGGCTTTTCTGTGGTTCGCTTTTTCGAGCACACTTTTTGGACACGCCGAGGGGACGGCGGTAGTTGCCCTGCTGAAGACGTTGACTGATGTGGAGATGGCTGGAGAGGTATCTTGGGGGGAGGCCGGGCTGGCAGAGCTATATTTTGCTCTAGATCGGTATAGCCGGAAGACTGTCAGCTCCCTGACATGCTTTGAGTTCCCTCTGGAGGTATAAGCTTCTGCTTTTTCTTTTCCTTATGCATGTGTTGTTTCTTTCCGCATTTAATTGATGTGATCTTTACCTTTTGCAGGTATGGGCTCTGGAGTACTTTCATGTCACGTTGTGGCGGTAGCCGGCGGAGCACATCGGGGCATATCCGGCTATGCTCTCCTGGACTAAGCATGCTCGGGAGAAGATAGGTTCCAGGGGGCGCACGACCCTTAAGTATAAGGATTTCCTGACTTTGATGAGAGCTGAGACGGATGAGGGGATGAGGTTCTACCCCTGGGGCCGCTTCGACGTGGAGCAGCTGAAGGGTACGGAGAGGTGGACTGTGGAGCGGAGGATTTTGAGGGGTTTGACCTGTGATGTGTATTACCTGGGGGAGAGGGTGACGCGCCAACATGGCGAAGGTGCGCCTTTGATGGCACCGATGGAGCCTCCCGCTGACATGATGCATCCGACTGAGAGTTCGGAGACCTGGGGTGATTATCGAGGTGGCCAGCACTTCTCGAGGTTTGTGGCAAGCGAGGATTATTCGCAATTTATCTTGAGGAGGCTGAGGACGCCCCAGGTACTTGAGAGAGAGGGGGAGGAGGTTGTGAGGTACCCTCGATCGGACTTTTCATATGTCCATGATGGGGTCAGATTGAGAGTGCAGATCCCTATCCCTGAGCGGGTCCCACGAGCTTTCCGTCCTCGTCCGGATATGAAGGCACGGCTTTTTACTACTTCTGTCTCATTTTTTTTCTTTCGCATCAAATCATTTCTAACGCTTTTGTTTCCGTGCAGTTCCCGGCTGTGGTTGTGGAGAAGCTGACGAAGCAGATGATTGGGGCCAAGAGGTTCCTTAGGAGGATGGTTACCTGTGGGGCTGCTCAGGGTAGAGCGAGACGGGCACAGCCGGCGCTTGTAGAGCGGGAGACTTCCCCTATTCCTTCCGAGCATTCTACCGAGACTCCTCTTTCTCCTCTCATAGATCTTGGCATGGAGCTGCCTCCGGACCACGTCATCCTCGGGGATTTGCATGGACAGGGACATGTATGGCGCCACGGTGGATCATCTTCGCATGGTCAGGGATCCGATGCGTTCACGTTCGGATATGATTTCTTTGCGGATCTCGGCTTGCCTTATCGTGGCGTGCCGGTTGATCCAGGCGAGCCTCCCTCTAGAGACGAGGATGACGATCCCGAGCCCGAGATATTCATGACTACTGAGGAGGCGGGCCCGAGTCGCAAGAGGGACCGGGGGAAAGCGCCCGGCATCGAGGATTCTGATTGATGATTTTTGGTTGATTCTGGGACTGTACTTATTTTGACAGATACAGTTTATTTTTTATGCACACTTTTTTTTTTGGGAATGTAATGATCTAGGATTACTGTTACTTTTTTTTTTTTTATTATTATGCATGTGTATGTTGCATGAGCCCGGTTTTTTGGCAACGGTGTGGATGTTTGGTATATGAAATGTTTGGACAGGCTTTGCACAGGTTTCGAGCGGCAAGGATGAAATATTCCTCCGTGGTGCAGCAGTTTAAACTGCTGCAGATTTTTTTCTGATGGTGACAATTGTATCCGCGCGGACAAGCTCGAAATCTGACACTGCATTTAATTTTTGCTTCAGATCTGGTTTTCCCTCTTTTAATTCAAACAACCACTCCAACTGCCCATTCAAACAGCCATTTTCGGGGAGAAGGAGAGAAAATCCATAGAGAAAATTGTGAGCATGAGAAATCCATCCAAATTGTCCCAAGAATCTCAAATTTCTTTCTTCAACAAGTTCAAGGAGTGGTCCCGGGAGATTATGCACGAGAGGAGGTCATTCTTTGAAGAAAGGTACAAGATACGATGCTTGTGGTCTCTCAAAGAATTGGTTCCGGATTATGATCTTTTGAGGGCTTCTTCTTCATTTTGGGATACAAGGAGGCATGTATTTTCCTTTTCTTACAATGAAATGGTCCCGACTGTTGAAGAATTCCGGGCTTTGCTTGGTGGTCCCGAGGTGGAGGAGATTGCGATTCCTTTGCCCGGAGGAGCCTCTTTTGTTGACAAGTTGTGCAACCTTCTTCATCTTTCTCTGGAGGAAGCACAAGGTATGATCCGTGGTCTTGATCATTTTGACATTTCTGGTCTTCCTGATAGATTTAGGGGCTTAGGCTTGATTGATGATGCCTATTGGGATGCTTTTGCACTCTGCATGTTTGGTACCTTGTTTATGGTTTACTCTTTTGGGATTTGTCATCGGGCTTTACTGGATGTGGTTGTACACTGCCGTTTGGGCCGGGATGTTGTGCCCTTGATCCTGGGAGAGACCCTTCATGCTCTTGATAGGTTGGCTACCGGGAGGCGGTATATGCACGGGGGCAGCCCGTTTCTTTTGACTATGTGGCTGATGGAGCGCCTAGGGGTCCTTCGCGAAACTTCTGATGCGGTGAAACCTTGGACTTTTGCCAGGAGAGGGGTTACTGTGGATCTTGATGATCAGGGCTCATGGGAGTACTGGATGGCTTGTCGCCGGACTACGGATATCAGATGGTTGGTGTCTCATTGGCGGGTAGAGACTCGAAGAGTGCTTCAGAATGGGTCTCATGTGGTTGTGCTTCTGGGGCTTTCTCAGTCTAGTTTTTATATTCCGGCTCTGGTTCGGAGACAGTTTGGCTTGGAGCAGACTCCTTTGGAGGATTTTGAGGATATAGCTACCAGGGTGGTGGCTTCTGCTTCGATGGATGATCCTCCAGTATTCCCATTTCTTTCCCGAGCATGGAGGTATGACGTCTTTCCTCCTAGGGTTATCCTCAGGCGTCCGGGGCATGTGTTTCTGACCACTTGGTACTTGGATTGGTACGAGAGGCATTTGGGGGAGACTCAGGTGGCTATTTTGAGACGGCGTGAGGCCATTGTTGGTGTGGAAGACATGACGGTTTCTGAGAGGAGGAGGGATGAGGCGAGGGCCAACCCTCATGATAGGAGCGGAGATGCCGTGACTGACTACGAGTCTTATGTCAAGAGACAGGAGGGGCGGATTCCTATGTTGCCGGCTCGGCTGCAGGAGATGAGAGACGAGGCTAGGGCTACTAAGGCCCTGACAGACGCGGGTTTGATAGATCCTGTCCTTACACCAGAGCTTGGTAGGAGGAAGATTGACATTTTTCCTGTGCAGAGGAAGAAGACCCGAAGAGGAGGAAAGAAGAGGGGAGAAGCCAGTACGAGTGGCTTGGAGTGACCTTGAGGTTTCCGAGTATCCCTTTCTTGTCGTAGCAGACACATTAGTTATTATGTATCTTATTTTCTTTTAGCAGGTTGTAAGTCGTAGGAGTGAACCGAGCTTAGACTCATCAAAAAGTTTTTAACTGTAATGAATATGTGAATTGCTTCAGAGTTTTTCGAAACGCCTTCATGGCTTGATCAATGTATTGATAACAAAGTATGACTTTTATTTGTGTTTTAGACCGAACCGTTTCCGGCTGCCTACGTTTCCCTTGGACTAAAGGGCTCAGGTCCCCGTAGTTCGACCTAGTTAACTTGTTTTTGTTTTGTTTTTTTTTTTGGTGCAACCCTGTCTTTTACCTCGGCCGCCCTTTTCGGGTTTTCAACCTAGTTGGGTATTACTCTTTTAGCACTTTTTTTGTTTTTTTTTTGTTGTTTTTTTTTGGTGCAACCCTGTTTTTTACCTAGGCCGCCCTTTTCGGGTTTTCAACCTAGTTGGGTATTACTCTTTTAGCACTCTTTTTTTTTTGATTTTTTTTTGTTGGTTTTTTTGTTTTTTTTTTGACTCAGTGTTTTATGCGTAGTATCTGCGCAGCTTATCACCATTCACAGGGTGTACAAAAGGATTTCCGTCGAGGTCTGCAAGTTGCATGGCCCCTCCGGAGAAGATCTTCTGAACGACATATGGCCCGACCCAGACAGGTTCCCATTTGCCAAGTGGGTTGATGAGGACTGGGGGCTTCTCTTTCAAAACGAGGTCACCTTCCCTGATCTCCCGATGTTTTACTTTCTTATCAAAGGCTTTGGCCATCCTTCCTTGGTAAGCTCGGATATGTTCCATGGCTCTTAATCGGCGTTCATCTAGCAGGGCCAATTCATCTTGGCGACTCTGGAGCCATTCGACCTCGTTGATCTGACTTTCCAACAGTACCCGGAGTGAGGGGATTTCTAGCTCGATTGGGAGCACGGCTTCCATTCCGTAGGTAAGAGCAAACGGTGTTTCCCCGGTTGCCGTTCTGACGGATGTTCTGTATCCCCAGAGAGCAAGGTGAAGCTTGTCAGGCCAATCTCTGCCTCGGACAGCCATTTTCCGAATGATGTTTTCCAAGGTCTTGTTGGCTGCCTCGACTGCTCCGTTGGTTTGGGGCCTATAGGGAGATGACTTGTGACGGGTTATTCTGAATTCTCGCCGCAGCTTTGTCGCATTCCCCTTCAAAGTGGGATCCATTATCTGAAATGATTTCGGCCGGCAACCCGTATCAGCATATGATGTTCTCTTTGATGAAGAGGGCTACTTTCTTTGAATTGAGGACTTTGTAGGACTTGGCTTCAACCCATTTGGTGAAATAGTCCACTGCTACCAGGATGAACTCGTGGCCGTTGCTGCCCGATGGTGTGATTTTACCTATGACATCAATTCCCCAAGTGACGAAAGGCCAAGGGGTTGTCATGCAGTAGAGCTCGTGTGGAGGCAAATGGTTGAGGTTCGAGTACCGCTGGCATTTGTCGCAGCTTCTAACGAACTGGATGCAGTCAGTTTCCATGGAGATCCAAAAGTACCCCATTCTCAATATGATTTGCATTAGAGCTCGAGCGTTCATGTGGGGGCCGCAGGTACCACCATGCATTTCTTTCATGAGTTCCGTAGCCTCTTGTTTGCCGATACATCGCAGGAGGGGGCCTTGATAACGCTTTTTGTACAACATATCTCCCAAAAGAACATAGTGGGAGGCGAGTCGGTTCAGGGCCGAGAGGCTTTTTGCCTTGATTCCTTCTTTATATTCCCCATCTTCATTTTTGAAAGAGGCCTCACCATTCTTCAAGTATTGATAGATCTGGGTATACCAGGGATCATTGACCGGTTCGGCCTCCGTTTCGATTTCAAAGCAATAGGTTTTCTCTCCTCCCGACTCTGAATGGCTTGACAGACTTTCCCTCGGGTATTTCAACGAGGGAGGCTAGTGTTGCCAGAGCATCTGCAAATCTGTTGCGGTCCCTGGGCAGGTAATGAAAGCTGATCTCCTTGAACTGGGTCACTAGCTCTTCCATGTAAGTGTGATACTTCTGCAGACCTGGATCCACGGTCTTCCATTTATTAGACACCTGGTTGATAATGAGGGCAGAGTCACCGTATACCTCCAACTCTTTGATATTTCTTTCGAGAGCGGCCTCCAACCCGGCTATGCAAGCTTCATATTCAGCGACATTGTTGGTAACCTCGAAATTCAACTTTACTTCTATGGGAGTGTGCTCGTCAGTAGGATCGACCAGAAGCATTCCTATCCCATTTCCTTTTTTGTTTGACGCCCCGTCAAAGAAGAGCTGCCAACGATTTTCTCCTTCTAGAGCAAAGATTCCGTCATCGGGGAATTGGGGCTCAGGTCCTCGCGACTCATTGTGCTGTTTCTGTTCTCCTTTCTCAATCATTGCTATCATCTCTTTGACTGAACCGAATTCGATTAGATCTGGCACCTGGACCTCTTCTCCGAATAACTGCTGCATAATCGGACCATCCCAATCATCTGAAAAGACTTCTGTGGCTTTGGATTTCGGCATTGTCAGCTCAAACTCAGGCTTTGGGCCTTCTTGGACAGTTAGGACCACAGTGGCAAGGTTCTCGAACTGCTCTACTAGGCTTGGAACGCCTTTGAAAGTGTACTCGCTCTCCATGGTAGTGGTAGCCCCAGGTATCTTGGGTAGATCCAAAAACAGTCTACGGACCGGATTTGCCTTGGTTCCTCTGAGCTTGTTAAGGTCATGTTGTAACTTCATCCATCCCTCTGCCGGAGTAGGCTCTTTGACTGGGGCGCTGCCCTGCTGTGTAGGACCTTTTACAAAGTAGTCATCCAAATAAGGACTGAAAGGGAGAGATCTAGGGCCATTGATCGGGACCCTTCCTGTGGCAGCTTCTCCCCTTTTTCGGGCAATTTCCTTTTCTTTCGTAGTGTCTACTGAGGTGGCCTCATATCCCAGGCCGTGGCGAGTTTTCTGTCCTTTCACCTCAATAACTTTGTGAGTTCCTTGCTGATGCCTCCCCAGACCGAGACCGGCCAGGTAGCTCATTCTTCTCATCATCTTCAAGACTGGAGGGATCCTGTCCTGAGTGATGGTCAGATCTATGTTACAAACTTGGGCTTTGGGAGGCTCGACCGTGAAGCCTCTTAGCATGAGACCTTCCTCGTCATGTTTGATCTCCAGAATAGGTATCCCACCCATATCAGTGCCCTCCAAAGTGACTAGGTCTTCGTAAATGGTTGTCAAATCCCCATCCGAAACAAACTTCACACACTGATGAAGGCTCGAGGCAACCCCTTTAACTTGATGCAGCCAAGGTCTTCCCAGCAAGGCATTAAAGGTGATCGGGATGTCGATAACCTGGAATTCCACAGGTATCATCTTTTTGCCAAACCAGAGGGCCAAAGTAGCAACCCCAAGTACTGTGCGGGATATCGAGTCGTATGCCTTGACTGTGAGGGAGGAAGGCTTCAGATCTGTAGTCTTGATGTCGAGCAGGCTCATGATCTTAGCTGGGAGGATATTCATCCCGGACCCATTGTCAACCAAAACTCGGGGAAGACGCCATTCATCCAGCTGGACTGTGATGAAGAGGGGCTCATTATGATTAGCTCCGAACTGAGGGAGGTCGAGGTCTGTGAAAGTGATTATGTTTCCGTAGTGGATATTCCCAATCAACTGCACCACATCATCAGGAGTAGCATCAATAGGGACCAGCGTGCGGGCCAGGCTTTCTTCCAGCTTTAGCTTGTGGGGGTATGATGAGGTAAGCAGGGACCACAAAGAGATGTTGGCCTGAGTTTGCTTCAACTGGGTGAGCACGGGATCCTCCTTCTCGGGGTCAGGAGTTTCGGCTGTCTTGGCATAGGGGAGACGGTCTTCCCTTGGTGCTTGATCCGCTACCTTCTTATCTGTCTTGGGGTTCCCCTGGTAGATCTGCCCGGATCGGGTCAACAGGTTGATTTCCTCATCAGTCGCTTCTTGACTAGATTTCTTCAATGCTGCCAAGGTCAACGGGGGAGCCCTTTTGGCTACCGGCCACTGGTTCTGACAGAGTCTAGCAACGGTGAGGGGCTGAGCTTGAGCTGTACTAGCTCCTTCCTGGGCAGCCTTTAGAACTGCTTCCCAAGTTACAGGATTCTGAACCTGGGGTTGTGTCAGTGTCACCTGGATGGCCCACAAAGCTAGGGCGTCCTCCGATTCGCTCTCATAGCCTGCCTTGCTCATAGTTATCATACAACAGGAATTGCTATTCTCAGGGCTCGGCGGCTTTTCGTTTTCATCTTCGGTATAGTGCAGCCATTCTGGTTCCTTTCTGTAATACTCAGAGCTGGAGACGATTATAGCATTCTGTGTGGGAGGAGCATCGGGTATCATGCCGGTTTCCAGGACTTCTCTGAGAGCTGAAATACATTCGGGGAAGGTGACCTCTTCTTGGGTAACCCTGACAAGGATTGTTACTTTGTTTCGGGGCGGATTTGATCTGACCATGGTCACTTTCTCATTGGGGAGGATGGGAGTCAGTTTCCCTCTCTCTAACAGATCTTCAACTATCTTCTTGGATCGGGTGTCTGAAAACCCTTTCCCCAAAGCATGGTAGACAGTGTTGAACTCTATGACGTCCACGTGCTCAGCCCCAGGAAAATTCATGGCCTTCATCTCCTCTGTTTCATAATCGTCCTCCGAAGTTTCTTCAATCTTACGGCTGTCAGCCTCCATCTCTTCATACATCTTCTTTCTTTCACCCTTGCAAGCAGGGCAACCACACGTAAAGGATAGACAACGCTCCCCTTCATAGTTTAACGTAACAGCTCGGTAAATCTGGGTCCAAATGAGGAGTACCCGGGGTCCACTGTCGGGTACAGGAGCAATTAAAAAAGCGTCATGTGGGTCCATGGGTATGAAGGCGGCTGGGGAGACATTTAGATCAATAACCCTTTTCAATGACTCCATGCATTCGGGGTGTTCGAGTGGCTCGGCAGTGACTCTTACAGTTGTGATGCCGTCTGTTCTAGGGAAGGAAGAAAAGGAACCGATGACGTTTACGAATTCATCGTCTTCCGGTTGCTGAAAACCTCCCTTTTCAACCAATGCCTCAATAAAATTTCTCCATTCTCTCGCTAGGTCCTTATAGGGAACATTGTGCTCTAGGATTTTAGATATGTATGAATCTGCAAGTAGGCTTTGTTGTTCTTCATCCTCTGAGGTGTCCGGGCACTGACCACAAGTGCATCTTACGAGGAGTACTTCGTGGGGGTTCGTCCCCATCGGTATCTGACCCGCATTTTCTGGTGGTCCTTCATCGTCGCTTGCTGACAACCAACCATTGTGTCTGGCTCCCATGATGTCATTTCCGGCATGATTGTTCCAGATTGATTCCGGATCTTAGGCATCAGTTGACTCTTCGCTTTCATCATTATCATCATCATCACTGTCATCACTGTCATCAGAATCATCTTCCCATACTACTGGGATTTCGGCTGAGAGAGAACGCCGGTCAAATCTGTTAGGGGAAGATGGGTGCGTGCAACCGCAGAAATTGTCATATGCCCCCATTGCTGGAAGCGGCAATTGCGGCTCTGCTTCTCTTCCCAGAAACTGAGGGGGAAGAGTGAGAGGGGGCGGCACGTATTTGACTCCAGGAAGGATATAGAAGCAATCCTCCTCCTCTGATTCTTCATTTTTACTGTCCTCGGGATCGTATTCGGCTTCTCCCAGAACCATCTTGTAGAAGTGTACTAACTCCACGTGCTCTTCGGCCTCTTTGCTGATAAGCCCCAGCACAGGCGCCCGCCTAAAACTTTCTTGCTCAATCTTCCTTGACTGCTCTAACCATCTCGTGTAAATGGTTTTCTCATGATTTGATCGGAACAGCCCCAACTTTTCATTATTAGCTATCCCTTCCTCCGAAAAGTAGCGGGCTTCATATTCTTGCAAGAAATTTCTAACATGAGACCAAGGAGGGTTGGTTTGTTCATCATCCTCAAGGCTGAGGGGGAATCCGAATTCAGGATCCTCGACAAGGTTGGCCATGGGTATTTGGAGATCTTCATCAGTTTCCGCATCCTCCTGGGCATGCGAAGGTTCTCCGGCTTCAATCATGTTCACCTGGTTTTGATTTCTTGGGAAGGGATTTTTGACTGTATTAGGCCCCTCGGGGCCTTCCAACTTTCCTTGCTCTATCAGTCCCTGGATTGCCTTTTTCAGAGTAAAGCAGTTATCTGTTAGATGTCCGTGGGCTTGATGAAAAGCGCAAAACTTAGAAGTATCCACGGGAGCATTCGGATTTCTGGGTTGGAAATTTTCTAAAGGCCGCAGCAAGCCTTCTTTCACTAATCCTCTAAAGATGTCGTTCAGAGGCATTCCAAAGCTTTCGAGGTTTATGACCCGAGGCTTGGGCTCAGCTGGTTTCCTGGGAGCAAAAGGAGTTGCATTATTACATTCCTGCCCTGCGTAGTTGATCACCTCTTTACCTTTAACAGGAGTGGGAACCGTGTTGGAGGGAGGAGCTCTGTATCTGTAAGCGGGTGCAGCAGCCGGCTGTTGATTGTGAGCCTTTTCAAACTTAGCCGCGGAGTTAACCATAACACGTAAGTCTGAGTACGGGAAATGACTGAGGGAGGTTCTCAGATGTGATTTCAGGCACGACTGGAAGATGTCCAACTGTTCCTCTTCAGAAGGAGGGATGGCCATCTCACTGAGTTTCAGATTCCACCGCTTGTAGAAATCCCCAACATTCTCATCGGGACGCTGCACGGTTGTCTGCAAGTCAACCCTATTTGTTTCCCATTCCAAATTAGCTTTGTACTTCTCTGTAAAGGCACTGGTGATCTGATCCCATGTAGCCCTGGCCTCGGGTTTTAAGCGGAAGAACCATTTTAGAGCGTTGGATTTCAAGGAGAGACTGAAATAGTCAGCCAACTGCTGATTGGTGCATCCTTTGGCCTTCATTGCCAAGATATATGTGTCCAAATGAGTTTTCGGGCATGCAGTCCCGTCAAAGAGGTCCAGATTAGGCATTACAAACTTGTGGGGCAGGGGAACAATGGAGTCCGGGTCCGTAGGCCGGAAGGCAGATTTCTTAGCAGTCAATTCGGCAATCTGCGCTTTCATTTCCTTGTGTTGCTCCATGAACCAGGCCAGGTTAGGGTCTTGTGGTGGAGCCATGGCGTTCAGACCAGTGACTGAGCTAGAGTGAGGAGCTACCATTGGCGGCAGACTGGTGGAGGGAATGGCCGATCCGGGGACATAGGTAAAAACCTGTCCTTGGCCCGAATTACCTTGGGGAGCGTGAGTAGGAGCCTGGGCATAGGGATAGAACCTTGCGGCTTGTTGACTTTCAACCGGCAGAGTGGGCGGAGGCAGGCCTGATGTAGCCGGGTAGCTTGGTTTTCCGAGTTGAGATTCATAGGTAGGCCTAGGTGCGGGTTGTTGTCCTTGGTTGTTGAACTGTATGCCAGGCTGTGGCTATGGTGTGTAGCCGAGAGGGTATTGCGGTCCGAGGGATTCTGATGAAACTGGATTAGGGGCTTGGTGGCCCATTGGTTCCTGAGTGAGAAATGGGTTTGTAGGAGCTGTGCTAGGAGCAGCTGAACTGGCATCATTCTGAGGAGGGGCTCCTGACTGTTGTCCCAAACCAAACTGTGGTGGCATCCCAAACTGTTGTTGCGGTACTCTGAACTGCTGTTGTGAAGGCCCGGCTTGGTCGTTTCCGAACTGAGACATGATCCCAATTTGCTGTGGCATTCTGAGATATCCCCAACCGTGAGAAGACATTCCGTACTGATTTTGTCCCCACTGAGGAACTGCGAACTGGTTCGCCCTGTCAGGCTGCATGAATCCAGTAGTCTGTAGCTGGGGAGCTGGCTGACCCGAAGATCGAGGAGCATGGGTTCTGGTAGTAGTACCATAGGAGGTGGGTGATGACATCCTGGAGTAATCAGGGCGACTGAGAGTGGGATTGGGGTCCTCTTCTTCTTCCACGGTGAAGGTGCCATCGGGATTGAGACTGGCGGCCAAACCATGGCTCCTGATGGCTTCCATAAGGCTATTAATCTGTGCTTCCTGTCGCAATCTCATCTGTTCTGCTAACTGATTCCACTGCTGTTCTGTTTGAGGGGTCCCGGGAGGCGGAGTGATGTTGTCCCCATCGTTACCGGCTGATACAGACATTCTGAAACCCGGAGTCGGAACAAATGGTGAAGCTGACGATGCGCTTGACTCTTCCCAACTGATCAAACGGTGACCCGGCGCCCGAAACCAAGCTTTGTGAGGAGCTGCGGGGGGAAAGACACGAGGGTTCAGATATTTGGGAGTGAAGGAGGGTAGGTGTTTGGGCTTAGGGCTCATGCAACACGCAGTTATTTGTTCTTGTTTACTTAAAACGTATTTTATTAACCTAATCGGTTGGAAAAGATTGCTCTTCTTTTTCGCAAACTATTCTGATTCCTGGATCAGTGGGCTCCATCACTACGCCTGCGGACCCTCAACCTGTAACCCCGAACAAGGGTTTCGTAGGGCAAGCATGTCCCACCGACCGAAAAGAAAAACGATCCTAAAGTCTGGCGGGTAATCTAGTCTTAACGAGTATTCGATGTAAATTACGGACAAAGCTGACGTCAAAGGTCAAGATCATGTCCGGAGGCTCGACGAAAAGTCGGCATCGTTTTGACTGATAAATGTCCATAATTGATCTTGACCCGTCGTTAGTTAGGCCGTAATTAGACATGGAATAACCGTTAATCCTTGATGACTCAGTGTCATGCCAGGAGTCGGTGCATAAGTTGTGCCAGTCAAAGTCAAAGTCAAGGCGCCAGTCAATATCTGGTCAAAGTTTGCGGCGGAAAACCGGCATGACTTCGACTGATTAGGGTCCCCGAAAGATATTGACTTGATATGCCGACTAAGGCTTGACAGGAAAGGTGTATACACAGACCGGGCATGACACAGACCAAACTAAAAATCAACCGGGTCTCGGACAAAGTTGTAACGATGTGCCACCAAAATTTTTTCGCGGGAAAATTCGATTTTGCGTTTCTTTGAAAATCAAATAAAACCGGAAAAAGACGGAGTCGCCACACCATTTTTGTTTTAAGGGACAAAACTTTGAAAAATGCCCGAGATTAGAGATTTGGGTTCGGAGGTCATGTTACACGCCGGGAAGGACGTTAGTGTGCACCCGGAATGCCTCGTAAAAACGAGTCTTCCAAACATTCAAAATCCTTTGTTGTGTGTATGTGTGTGTGTGTGTGTGTGTGTTTTGGCCAAAATAAGTTGAAACTGAGGAAAGTAAAAATTGGGAACTCTTTTAAAGGCTTTAAACTAATCCCATGATTTTTTGGATGATTTTTGGGTTGAGATTTGGAACTCAAAAGATTTTTGGAAGTTGAAAACCATTTCTGCCAGAATGAAAAAGGCAGTTGACCCTTGACTTTGAAATGGACTTTAGGGCTTGAAAGCTCCAGAATATGGGAAAATTCCGGGAATGAAAGTTGCTTAAAACACCTTAAATAGGGTTTCTACGAAAGAATTTTCCATTTTGGAGAAGATTTGAGGGGTCAAAACCTTCTGGAAATCTCAGATATGAAATCTGGATTTCCAGAAACTGATGAACTGGCCTCTAAAAGAAAATTTGAAAAAGGGAGTTTTACTCATGCAAAAAATAAAGTAAAAATATGTATGGAAAGATCTGTATGTTGGCTACAAAAAGTATTTTGTAGTCAACACCAAATTACAAGTTTATCAATGTCCAAAAAATTAGACCATGGACTGAGGTCTGAGAAAATTGCTACTGGACAGCAACTTCTCAAGAAAGAAAATATGATTTTAAAGGGGGTTTTGCATCCATGCTTGTCCCCATTTCCCTAGGTTTTGGTTAGTGATCACTTGAAATTTTAGTGGTGAATCAACTATACCAAACCATCCTTGGGGTACATTAGGACTAAGCACTTCATTTGCTTGGGGAGGGGAATTTTGTAAAGATGAATTTAAAGAGAAAAATCAATTTAGAGATTTAAAATGTAGACCGTTTGAGATGGTCATTCATGAAGATGAACTTCAAGATGACCATCTTGGGTCAAAACTTAAGTTAAACTAGACATCAAGTAGATCCAAGTAAGAAGAACAAGATGAACAAGAAGTTAAAAGAGAATTTTAGGGTTTTGAGAAGGAGGGCTTTACCAATGGTGACACCCTATCTTCCTAGGCTTGGAATTTGACTTGAGGAGTATCAAGATTTGGTGTTTGACTTGAGGAGTATCAAGATTTGGTGTTTTGGATTTGTGTTTGGGTGGATTCAAGGCTTGAATGTGTTTAGGGTTTGATGATAGAGTTGATTAAAGAGAAAACAAGTAGATAACACTTAAGTCCTCTATATTTTCTCCCTAATCTTCCTCTTGAGTAGTGTTTTAAGCTTGAGCTTGGTGTGTTTAAGAGTGATTTGAGAATGGTTGAAGTGAAATTGAGAAAGGTTCAAGAGAAAATGGTGGCAATCTAAGGATTCCCACTGTTTTCTCTCTATTTTTCGCCAAAATACAGCTTCTGTGTGTAAAATGTGTTATGTAAACTGAGAGAGGAGGGTTCAATTTATAGCCCTCTGGAAATGTCAAACATGTCCGCGCGGATAGGATTGTAAACGTGCACTGTTCATTAAATGCAGCTCCAGGCTTTGGACAGGAAGAATAATCTTTTGAAAATTCAAACTGGTTATGTTTTTCAACTTACCAGATTGGGTTTTTTCAATTTCTTTTGCTTTTTTAGATTCTTTTGTAGGTTTAACCTTAAATAACAATTCCCACTTTGCCCTTGCTTGGTTAGAAAAGTTAGGAATGTTAGGAATTGTTAGAAATGTTATAACTTTCGTTAATTTTCTAACGAAAATACTAACAAGCTCAAATTGGAGCACTTACAGTAGCCCCTCGGCGACGGCGCTTTCGAAGGAAGCGGGGTCGTCGATAAGAGTAAGGCTCCATATTTGGCAGGATGATCAAGTGATCGAGTGGCTGAACCTATTTAATAGGCTACCTACGTATCCTTAAGAGGAATCAAGCCGGCCGTAGTTCGGGTCTTTGACCCTGGAGATGATGGCGTTTTAGGTGCCTCGAACCTGATGAGTGAGTTCTGCAGTCGGTTGCTAGAGAGAAACTCTGCTGGGGATAGGAGATGACCATTTTAGTCGGATGGCTCTGCTGTATATCCGCTCTGCTGGGGATGGGAATGACCATTTTCGGTCTGATGGCTGAACCTAATGATAGGCTACCTACGTATCCTTAAGAGGAATCAAGCCAGTCGTAGTTCGGGTCTTTGATCCTAAGATTTGACTATTTTTGGGAAGTCGCCCTGACATCTGACTATTTTTGGGAAGTCGCCCTAAGATCTGACTATTTTTGGGAAGTCGCCCTATGATCTGACTATTTTTGGGAAGTCGCCCTATGATCTGACTATTTTTGGGAAGTCGCCCTATGATCTGACTATTTTTGGGAAGTCACCCTAAGATTTGACTATTTTTGGGAAGTCGCCCTGAGATTTGACTATTTTTGGGAAGTCGCCCTGTGGTTTGACTATTTTGGGGAAGTCGCCCTAAGATTTGACTATTTTTGGGAAGTCGCCCTATGATCTGACTATTTTTGGGAAGTCACCCTAAGATTTGACTATTTTTGGGAAGTCGCCCTGAGATTTGACTATTTTTGGGAAGTCGCCCTGTGGTTTGACTATTTTGGGGAAGTCGCCCTAAGATTTGACTATTTTTGGGAAGTCGCCCTACGATTTGACTATTTTGGGGAAGTCGCCCTGTGATTCGACTATTTTTGGGAAGTCGCCCTATGATCTGACTATTTTTGGGAAGTCACCCTATGATCTGACTATTTTTGGGAAGTCACCCTAAGATTTGACTATTTTTGGGAAGTCGCCCTATGATCTGACTATTTTGGGAAGTCGCCCTAAGATCTGACTATTTTTGGGAAGTCACCCTAAGATTTGACTATTTTTGGGAAGTCGCCCTATGATTTGACTATTTTGGGGAAGTCGCCCTATGGTTTGACTATTTTGGGGATGATTGCGATTTATCGCTTTCCTCGTGTTGTGTGTGATAGCGTTTTAGGTGCCTCAAACCTTAATGATGGCGTCTTAGGTGTCTTGAACCTTCATGATGGCGTCTTAGGTGCCTCGAACCTTGGAGATGGCGTCTTAGGTGCCTCGAACCTTGATTTGAAATGATTTCCCTTTGATGGTTTGGGATAGATGGTCTATTGGTGGACTTCATTTGAAGGGATCAGTCTTATGTTTGCTGCCGAGGAAATGGATGATAATGGGAAAAGAAACGGGATTTCCGTTAACTTCGCTGGGGATTTTGTTAGCCTCTGTTGGAGTTTAGTTCAGGAGTATGAACCTAAATGGGGACTTAGTTCAGGAGTAAGATTCTAAGTCGAGGTTTAGTTCAGGAGTATGAACCTAAATGGGGGCTTAGTTCAGGAGTATGATTCTAAGTCGAGGTTTAGTTCAGGGGTGTGAACCTAAATGGGGACCTAGTTCAGGAGTATGATTCTAAGTCAAGGTTTAGTTCAGGAGTAAGAACCTAAATGGGGACTTAGTTCAGGAGTATGATCCTAAGTCGAGGTTTAGTTCAGGAGTATGAACCTAAATGGGGACCTAGTTCAGGAGTATGATTCTAAGTCAAGGTTTAGTTCAGGGGTATGAACCTAAATGGGGACCTAGTTCAGGAGTATGATTCTAAGTCGGGGTTTGGTTCAGGAGTATGAACCTAAATGGGGACCTAGTTCAGGAGTATGATTCTAAGTCGGGGTTTGGTTCAGGAGTATGAACCTAAATGGGGACTTAGTTCAGGAGTATGATTCTAAGTCGAGGTTTTAGTGCCTGAGGGAGACTATTTGAAGGTGTTCTCGCTGGGGAAGATTCGGGCTTACGAGAACTATCGGGGAAAAGGGTGACCGTATTGGTCAAGCGGCTGGACCTATGGTAGGCTACCTACGTATCCTTAAGAGGAATCAAGCCAGTCGTAGTTCGAAAATTGCTGGGGATGGTCTTTGATGGTTTGACGGTATTTGGGAGTCACCCGGGGTTTGACTGTTTTTTGGGAAGTTGCCCTAAGATTTGATGATAATGTTCTTTTAGAAAAGTAGTTGACTAAGATATGCTTTCATACTGTCTTTGTGCTTACATAGGCTACGGAAGACCGAGGCTACGGCTGATGTTGATGAAGATTTGTTGGGTTGCCGTTCGTGGGACGGTTTCTGCTGACGATTTGCTGTCTTTGGAGGCATTTTGACCTGAAGGAGGAGTTTGGTTGAGTCTGCATCTTGCTGGTGATCGTCAACCTTGTAGAAGTTGTTGAGCTTGTCTTCACATTGGGACTTCTTGCTTTTGAGAACTTGGTGTCTCTGACCGCATTGTATTTGAGAACTTGGCGTCCCTGACCGATTTGTATTTGAGAAATTGGCGTCCCTGACCGAACTGTATTTGGGAATTTGGCATTCCTGAACGATTTGCATTTGAGAGCTTGGCGTCTCTGACCGATTTGTATTTGAGAACTTGGCGTCCCTGACCGATTTGCATTTGAGAGCTTGGCGTCTCTGACCGTATTGTATTTGGGAATTTGGCATTCCTGACCGATTTGCATTTGAGAGCTTGGCGTCTCTGACCGATTTGTATTTGAGAACTTGGCGTCCCTGACCGAACTGTATTTGAGAATTTGGCATCCCTGACCGATTTGCATTTGAGAACTTGGCGTCTCTGACCGATTTGCATTTGAGAACTTGGCGTCTCTGACCGATTTGTATTTTGAGAACTTGGCGTCCCTGACCGAACGGTAGACATTGGAGGTGGTCTTCATTGGGGGCTGTTTTCATCCATTTGTGGACATTGGAGGTCGTCTTTGGTGACGATCATCCTTACCGAAAAGGGGGATTTGATTTCACGTTTGAATTCCTGCATTCGTTAGTGAAGAGGAAGATGCATATATAACATTCACGATGACAGATGCATGCATAGAGCCAAAAATGATTGTGATGATGCATTTACTTGCTTTCGAAGATGTACTTAGCCTAAGCTTTTGGCAGGGAAATTATGATTTATGATCTTCAATCACTTAGGATTTTTCCTATTGATTCAAATTTTGTGCATGCTACATGAGCCCTTGGGAGATTTTTGGTGGGGATGCATGGTGATGAAAGGGGATGCGTCGGGATGTATGTGTTTGGAGACTGCTTGGGACAGGCTTTGAGCAAGTGGGGGAGGTGAGAGCCCTCGATCGCAGTTTAAACGGCGGTTGTTGATGAGGTTTTGTTGATAGTATCACATGGACCTCAATTTTGATGAGATTGGATTCGGATCCCGGGTTTTGGTTGAAATTTTCCCTCTCATTCTTGGTCATCTGAAGCTGATGCTGACAGGCTCTGGGGCACGTCGATATGAGCGACGCTTCTTTCATTTGGGTGAGCTGTGACTTTGGCCGAAACCTTGTTCGGAGAATGATTTGATGGAATTGCTAATGCCGGGAGAAACCACGATCTTGAATTCCGATGCTACGGGAAGCTGCCGTGTACCAAGTTCCGAAGCTGAAATTCTTTCTTGATAAAATTCGGGTCCAAAAGACCATCTTGACAAAGCCCCCGGATCCTGAGTAGGCAAAGTCCAGATTTTGAAGAAGCGACTTGGCGAGTCTATCTCGTAGTGAAGAACCCAATGTGGACCCAAAGATGACTATAGAAGCCCCAGCTTGAAGAGCTGATACGAAGAACACAGGAGAACCGCTTAGCAAGCCCCGGCGTGAAGAAATTCAGCAGTCTTCTTGTAGACGAGTCGTCATGTGACCAGGGAGGCACCCATCTTTTCAGATCTTAGTCAACCAGCCAATGGACAAGACTCAGAAATGTTTACGTGCAGGGGCACATTTTTCGAAAAGTGGGAATGAATCCCGATTTTGTGTATACACACTCGCTTTAGGTTTGACTCTTTTGAGAGAGTATAAGCATCACAAGGTGTGGAAAAGTGTATGGAAGCCCCTGCTGACAGAAAGACAGTGTTTGGCTCTATTTCCCTATGATGGAGAGAGAGAAGACTTGTCGAGACACTTGAAAACTTGTCTTATTCATGATGATCACAAGGCTGCTTAAAACCCTTTGTTAATGTTCGGGTTATTCAACTCCTAAATCTGATATGAACAAATATTTTGATTAATCACAAGGAGAAAACCAACTGATATCGAGAATCAAGCTCGGAAGGGCGGAAAGTGTATAGGGACGATCCTTGAAGAGACCGGATTTTTTTTTTTTTGAGATTTGTTTGTGATTTCGACCGGACCATTTATGGTTGCCTACGTTCCCTCCATTATGAAGAGCTCAGGTCGCCGTAGTTCGGGCTTATCCCGAATGAAAAGAGAACGAATGTTGAAGTTCGAGGATCTGAGGACCTTTGGGGATTTTGAAGATTTGGAGGATTGAATAACATATCCCCTTAGAGTGTCCATGAAAGACACGGATGTGAAGCCCCAGTGGGGCGTCCACGGCAAGTGTTTGTGGAGTAGAAACGAATTATGCTCACATCAGATTTGAATTTGCACAATCTTTGATTGATGATTTTGAACCAAGATGAATTAGATTCCAATTTAAGCGAGCAATGAAGCATTAATTTGATTTAGATCTTAAAGATTTTACGATGAAATTGCTATCTGATAGGAATTGCAGCTGGGTTTTCGGGTTTCGATCGGCCATCGGGTAATTTTGGAAGTTATGACCTTTTAAAGTGAGAGGTCGGCTGGGCCTTTTGCTTACTGAACCTCTAAAGGTGAGAGGTTGGCTTGCAGGGATGTGTTTGAGAAATCTATGGCGGGGAAGATTGATTGTCTCTAAGAATGAGAGGTCAAATTTTGACTTTGGCCAAAGGCGAGGGTAATGGTAATGGGAATATCCTCTAAAGGCGAGAGGATGGCTTGGGATTGGTTTTAAGGTAATGATGAGAGGAAGTCCAAGCTATCGATAACTTTTGTGAACTTGCGAGAATTTAGGCTCCTCTTTGATCATTGGAGAGCTTCTTGAGAAGTCGGGGACTTTTGCTGAATTGTGAGGATCGACAGTCCTTCCTTTTTTTTTTGAAGTTCTTGCTTGAACTATTTCTTTCTTTTTTTGTTTTTTTTTTTTGGTGTTTTTTTTGTTTATTGGAAGGCCTCCTGAGGAGTTGAGGATTATCTTTGTCCTTCCCTCATGGCTTGGGATATTTTACGCATTGCCGACTCTCGAAGCTAACTTCTTGGCCTTGCTTGGATTTCTTTCAATGGGGAGCAGAGGTGATGGCTAAACAGGGTTTCAAAACATGCCGATCTTGAAATTAAAGGGTAGTGTTTAGTGAGGGTGAGGTAATGGCTTCCCTATGGGTGAAAGGCTTCAACCGCAATCCCTACCGGATGACCTAAACGGGATTAAGTCTTCATTGCTTGCTTAAGCTTTAAATGAGAAAAGATCCATGCAAATTCATCGAGCAACGAGATGATGATGATGATGAAAGGGATGTGAGCATATGAGGTGCAAGATGGGGAGTTGGTAAGTCCCAATTTGAGAAGGTTATCAATTGATTTTCTCACTTCGATTAATTTAAATATTAATCATTTCAAAGAATTAGTGGTTGAGCAGCAAAAGTGATCATTTTGGATAAAACCATTTCAATTAAGTGTAGCGTGGGTGCGCAAGTGATGTCTCGAGTCTAACAAGAAAAGAAAAAAAGACTTATATTAAAAGTTAGACATTTAACCACTATGTCCAGAATGGACTACAACGACAAATGTCCGGGAAGGACTTAGGTGAAAGAAAAGTACTAGAACCTACGAAGGTTGACTCAAAAGACTATTTTAAAGATAGGTAGCCCCCAGTCTAGCCGCTCTTTGCTATTGGACCATGCATCTATTCTTCGACGCTGGAGATGGGAGCTATTGCAGGTCTTTCCATCAGGACTTCTTTGTCAACTTTTTTTTGCTCAATCCAACCATTTTCATTGCCTGCGATGACTGGTTCATTGACCTCGCAAAGGGACGAGTCAAACTCCATTGTGCCCACGAGGCTTGAACCACCAAACTCGATCATGTTGACACTCATATTGTTAGGGAGCGGGTTATTGATAGTATTAGGCCCTTCAGGCATCTCTAACCTCCCTTGCTCAATCAAACTTTGGATTGCCTTCTTCAGGGGACGCAATCATCCGTCGAGATGCCCATGAGTGCGATGAAAGGCACAATGCTTGGAGGTATCCAAAGGAGCATTGGGGTTTCTGGGCTGATAATTTTCCAACGGCCGGAGCAAGCCTTCTTTTACCAAACCTCTGAAGATATCACTCAAAGGCATCCCAAAGTTTCTCAAGTCTTGGAGCCGGGATCTGGATGCATCGGGTTTCTTGGGAACAAAGGAAGTGGCATTATTCTGATCTGTCCCGCATAGCTAATCATTTCTTTACCTTTTGGTTGGGCGGAGGCTGTGTTGGAGGTGGAAGAAACCCGGTATGCGTAGCGAGTGCCGATCGGCTAGCGATTGTAAGCCTTTTCAAACTTAGCCCCGAAATTAACCATTGCACGCAAGTCGGCGTAGGGAAGTGGTGAGGGAAGCTCTCAAATGCGGCTTCAAGCATGACTGAAAGATGTCTAACTGCTCCTCGTCAGAGGGAGGAATGGCCATTTCGCTGAGCTTTAAGTTCCACCTTTTATAGAAATCCCCAATATTCTCATCAGGGCGCTGCATCGTTGTTTGCAGGTCAACTCTGTTTGTCTCCCATTCCAAGTTGGCTTTATACTTATCTGTGAAAGTACTGGTAATCTGTTCCCAAGTAGCCCTAGCTTCAGGCTGCAATCGGAAAAACCATTTCAAAGCCCCTGACTTCAAAGAGAGACTAAAGTAATCGGCCAACTGCTGGTTTGTGCATCCCTTAGCTTTCATTGCCAAAGTATAGGTGTCCAAGTGAGTTTTAGGGCATGCACTCCCGTCAAACAATTCGAGAGTGGGCATCACAAACTTGTGAGGCAGGGGGACAATCGAGTCGGGATCTGTAGGCCGAAGAGCAGTGTTCTTTTTGGCGGTCAATTCAGCAATCTGTGCTTTCATTTCCTTGTGTTGCTCCATAAACCAAGCCAATTGGGGATCCAAAGGTGGAGCGGGAATTCCTGAGCCGATATTTGAGCTAGGAAGAGGACTAGCTGTTGGTGGTGCGTTGGTGGAAGGAATACCATATCCCGGAGCATAGGTGAAAACCTGTCCTTGGCCCAAATTACCCTGGGGAGCGTAGGTAGGAGCTTGGGCGAAGGGATAGAACCCAGCGACTTGCTGTTGGCTTCCAATCGACAGAGAAGGTGGAGGCAGATCTGAGGTAGCCAGATGGCTTGGATTTCCGGAGTGAGGCCCATAAGTAGGCTTAAGTGCGGGCTGCTGTCCCTGGTTGCTGAATTGCATGGCTGGTTGTGGCGAGGATGCATAACCGAGAGGATACTGTGGTCCTGGTGATTCTGATGAAACTGGGGCAGGGGCTTGCTTACCCATTGGTCCCTGAGTGAGAAATGGGTTTGAACTAGCATCGTTCTGAGGAGGGGCTCCTGACTGTGGCCCCGAACCAGACTGTGGCGGCATGCCAAACTGTTGCTGGCCCTTTGCTATTCTTTGTGAAGGCCTGGATTGATCGGTTCCAAACCGAGGCGGGATCCCAATTTCTTTGTGGCATTAGGGTATCCCCAACCATGGGAAGGCATTTCGTGCTGACTTTGTCCCAGCTGAGGCATTGCGAATGGGCTCGTCCGTCAGTGCATGGATCCGGCGGTCTGCGGTTGGGGAGCCGGGCGACCCGAGGTCGAGGAGCATGGGCTCAGTGGTAGTACCATGGGAAGCCGGTGGTGGCATCCTGGAGTAGTCGGGTTGACCAAGAGCGGGATTGAGGTCTTCCTCTTCTTCCACGGTGAAGGTGCCATCCGGGTTGAGGCGGCGGCCAATCCATGGCTTTTGATAGCCTCCATAAGGCCAGTTTGTGCTTCTGTCGCACTCTCATCATTCGGCTAGGCGATTCCATTGCGGTTGTTTGAGGAGTCCCAGAGGCGGAGTGACGTTGTCCCCATCGTTACCAGTGATGCGGACATTCTGAAACCCGGAGTCGAATAAACGGTGAAGTTGACGATGCGCTTGACTCTTCCCAGCGATCAAACAGTGACCCGGTGCCCGAAACCAAGCTTTGTGCGGAGCTGCGGGGGGAAAGACACGAGGGTTCAGATGAGTGGGAAGTGAAGGTGGGTAGGTGCTTGGGCTTTGGGCTCATGCAACATGCAGTTATTTGTTCTTGTTTACTTAAAACATGTTTTATTAACCTAATCGGTTGGAAAAGATTGCTCTTCTTTTCGCAAACTACTACGGATCCTGGATCGGTGGGCCCCGTCACTACGTCTATAAGTCCCTCGTATTCCACCTGTATTTCGACCTCCCAGGTGGACACCCCGGCGAGGGTCCTATAGGGCAAGCGGGTCCCACCGACCGAAAGAAAACGATCCTAAAAGTCTGGCGGGTAATCGAGTCTTAACGAGCATTCGATGTAAATTACGGACAAAGCTGACGTCAAAGTCAAGATCATGTCCGAGAGCTCGACAAAAAGTCGGCATGATTTGGACTGATAAATGTCCACGATTGCTCTTGACTTGTCGTCAATTAGGCCGTAATTAGGCATGGAATAATCATTAATCCTTGATGACTCAGTGTCATGCTGGGAGTCAGTGTATAATTTGTGCCGATCGAGCCGAAGTCAAGGCGCCGGTCAATATCTTGGTCAAAGTCTGCGGCGGAAAAACCGGCATGACTTCGACTGATTAGGGTCCCCGAAAGATATTGAGTCGGTATGCCGACAAAGGCTTGAAAGGAAAGGTCTATACACGGACAGGGCATGACACAGACCAGACTAAAAACCAACCGGGTCTCGGACAAAGTGTGTCACGGACAAGTGCATGGTCGACACGAGGCTCCATGGGATGTTTGGGTAGTCCTGTGCTTGCACCGAGAGGCGTAATAAGACCAAACGGGCCGCGACAAGGATTTCCCCGGGTTAGGGACGTAGTGTGCAGTGTACGATCAACGTGCGCGTAGTGTGCAAGCAGTCTATCTTCTTTTTCTGAGTAAAATAGAAATTTTTTCATGTGTCTTAAAAAGCGTGATGCATGATTTTTTTTTTTTTTGAAAATTTTCTTTTTGAAAAAAAATCCTTTTTTTTTTTTTGAAAATCTTTTTTTTTTGAAATTTTTTTTTGAAAGAAAATGAACACATAAGCACATAATCACAAAAATTCCAACAGTTAGGGACATGATTCCGACAGTCAAAATTTTGACTTTTTTCGAGGCGGCCAAAACAAACACGAAAAATGTGCAAAAATCAACACACACAAAACAAAGGATTTCAAATGTCGGGACGGAAGCTTGTCCCTCAAAAGTTTTTCTCCTTTTTTTTTTTGAAAAGATAAAACTTGTTTGTCCCCAGCAGAGTCGCCACTGTAACGATGTGCCACCAAAATATTTTCGCGGGAAAATTCGATTTTGCGTTTCTTTGAAAATCAAATAAAACCGGAAAAAGACGGAGTCGCCACACCATTTTTGTTTTAAGGGCCAAAACTTTGAAAAATGCCCGAGATTAGAGATTTGGGTTCGGAGGTCATGTTACACGCCGGGAAGGACGTTAGTGTGCACCCGGAATGCCTCGTAAAAACGAGTCTTCCAAACATTCAAAATCATTTGTTGTGTGTGTGTGTGTGTGTTTTGGCCAAAATAAGTTGAAACTGAGGAAAGTAAAAATTGGGAACTCTTTTTAAGGCTTTAAACTAATCCCATGATTTTTTGGTTGAGATTTGGAACTCAAAAGATTTTTGGAAGTTGAAAACCATTTCTGCCAGAATGAAAAAGGCAGTTGACCCTTGACTTTGAAATGGACTTTAGGGCTTGAAAGCTCCAGAATATGGGAAAATTCCGGGAATGAAAGTTGCTTAAAACACCTTAAATAGGGTTTCTACGAAAGAATTTTCCATTTTGGAGAAGATTTGAGGGGTCAAAACCTTCTGGAAATCTCAGATATGAAATCTGGATTTCCAGAAACTGATGAACTGGCCTCTAAAAGAAAATTTGAAAAAGGGAGTTTTACTCATGCAAAAAATAAAGTAAAAATATGTATGGAAATATCTGTATATTGGCTACAAAAAGTATTTTGTAGTCAAAATCAAATTACAAGTTTATCAATGTCCAAAAAATTAGACCATGGACTGAGGTCTGAGAAAATTGCTACTGGACAGCAACTTCTCAAGAAAGAAAATATGATTTTAAAGGGGGTTTTGCATCCATGCTTGTCCCCATTTCCCTAGGTTTTGGTTAGTGATCACTTGAAATTTTAGTGGTGAATCAACTATACCAAACCATCCTTGGGGTACATTAGGACTAAGCACTTCATTTGCTTGGGGAGGGGAATTTTGTAAAGATGAATTTAAAGAGAAAAATCAATTTAGAGATTTAAAATGTAGACCGTTTGAGATGGTCATTCATGAAGATGAACTTCAAGATGACCATCTTGGGTCAAAACTTAAGTTAAACTAGACATCAAGTAGATCCAAGTAAGAAGAACAAGATGAACAAGAAGTTAAAAGAGAATTTTAGGGTTTTGAGAAGGAGGGCTTTACCAATGGTGACACCCTATCTTCCTAGGCTTGGAATTTGACTTGAGGAGTATCAAGATTTGGTGTTTAACTTGAGGAGTATCAAGATTTGGTGTTTTGGATTTGTGTTTGGGTGGATTCAAGGCTTGAATGTGTTTAGGGTTTGATGATAGAGTTGATTAAAGAGAAAACAAGTAGATAACACTTAAGTCCTCTATATTTTCTCCCTAATCTTCCTCTTGAGTAGTGTTTTAAGCTTGAGCTTGGTGTGTTTAAGAGTGATTTGAGAATGGTTGAAGTGAAATTGAGAAAGGTTCAAGAGAAAATGGTGGCAATCTAAGGATTCCCACTGTTTTCTCTCTATTTTTTGCCAAAATACAGCTTCTGTGTGTAAAATGTGTTATGTAAACTGAGAGAGGAGGGTTCAATTTATAGCCCTCTGGAAATGTCAAACATGTCCGCGCGGATAGGATTGTAAACGTGCACTGTTCATTAAATGCAGCTCCTGGCTTTGGACAGGAAGAATAATCTTTTGAAAATTCAAACTGGTTATGTTTTTCAACTTACCAGATTGGGTTTTTTCAATTTCTTTTGCTTTTTTAGATTCTTTTGTAGGTTTAACCTTAAATAACAATTTCCACTTTGCCCTTGCTTGGTTAGAAAAGTTAGGAATGTTAGGAATTGTTAGAAATGTTATAACTTTCGTTAATTTTCTAACGAAAATACTAACAAGCTCAAATTGGAGCACTTACAAAAGTGTGTCACGGACAAGTACATGGTCGACACGAGGCTCCAAGGGATGTTTGGGTAGTCCCGTGCTCGCACCGAGAGGCCTAATAAGGCCAAACGGGCTGCTACTGGGATTTCCTCGGGTTAAGAACGTAGTGTGCAGTGTAAGGCCAAGTGCGCGTAGTGTGCAAGCAGTCTATCTTCTTTTTCTGAGTAAAATAGAAATTTTCACATGTGTCTTAAAGAGGATGATGCATGCAAAAAAATGATTTTTTTTTAAAAAAAAAAATCTTTTTTTTTTGAATTTTTGATTTTTTTTTAATTTTTTTTTTTGAAAGCAAATAAACACATAAGCACATTGATGAGTGAGTTTTACACTCATCCATTTAATACTTTATGAACTTATTCTTTGCTTAATCCTTGAGTTTTGTGTATTTTAATGAATGTTTTTAGTGTTTTTCTAGTTTTCAGGGGTCCAAATGAAGATTGAGCAAATTAGAAGCATTTTGTGCCCACTTTGAAAGTTCGAAGGATCAAACTATAATTTTTGGAAGTTCAGGGACCTAATTGCAATTTTGGAAAGTTGTGAGAAAAATTGATTTTCTAAAAGTCCGGGGCAGAGTGGAAATATAAAGTTCAAGGTCAGAATGTGCAACATAAATTTTTAGAATGTTCAAAATGCGAAAAAAAGGAGACGTTGCAATTATGAGACGAACCGAATCTAATTGGGTCAAAACAAGGCCAACATCACAGGCCGAGCAGCAAGGGCCAACATCAAAAGGCAGTGGCCGGCCATTGGAGAAGATCTGGCCGAGCCAAAAGGCCAAGGCAGCTGGGCCAAGGGTTGCTTCAGTTGGGCCGGAGGAATAATCAAGGGCCTAGTTTGGGCTTAGTGTGGTGACTGTTCAATTCAATGGAAACCTAGGAATATTAAAAAAAGGCTTCAGTTGTTTTTTGGCAGCCGTGGGTGTTATTGTTGCAAGAGGAATTGAAGAGAAAAACACCATTTTCTTAGATAATAATATCAGATTTTCATTTTCTCATTTTCATTTTTTTTGTGTTCTTCATGTTTCCGTGGATAGCTAAACATTCGATTCTTGGGATTGGAGGTAACAATTTATGTTTTAAGTTTTAATTTTCATCCTTTTCATTGTAGACTTGGGATTGTCAAGTAATTCTTAATGCAATTTTAGAATATGTATGTTGCATGCCATATGTATTTTTGAATGATCTTGAATTATAATTGTGAACCGCCAAATTCGCAATTGTAATTAGTCTTTGCTTGATAATTATAATTTGTTGAATCCCCGCCAAAAGATTCATAAGAATTGTAGTTCTTGATGTTCTTCTTTTCTTAATGGGTTTCCAATTAATCTATGAACGGGCCAAGGGAATAGATTAATTGGAAACACTTGATTGCAAATCACCCGCCTAAGTGTCCCAATCATAATTTCGTAAGAACGAACCCCAAGTATACTTTGATTGATGATTATTGAAATTTGAGCATAATTGTGAACCCAATCCCGAGAATTCCATTCCGTTTTATTGTTAAAATCTCTTCTATATAAATTTAGTTTTTCTTCAAAAGTATTAGTTTTTAAAACAACAAAATTCTCGTTTTTATTAAATCTTTGTCATAGCAATAATTTTCTACCTTGAAATACGTGTCTCGGTGGTTCGACCCTACTTACCCTATCTACAAATCAATTGTAGGTAGTTTGAGTTGGAATTTATTTTTGACGCAATTCGACACTCGTCAAAATTTGGCGCCGTTGCCTGGGACGCGTTTATTTTAAAGTTGATTTAATTATTTGCTATTGTGAATATTATTTTGTATATATTTTTGTTTTAACTTGGCGACCGACGACGAAACATTCAAATGAACTCAAGGATGTATAAATATGACATCTATGAGTCGTGTGGAAATTGTGGATTATACTCTCATGGTTCTTATGAGTGCCCTTCGGGGACATATTCTTTTGAGTATTATCCACAAGAGGGGATGATGACGGGTCAAGGCCAAGTACAAGATCGAAGTCAAGGAGAGAGTAGTTCAGGCAAAAGTTGCTTAATTTGTAATTTAAATACCCATGATATTATGGGGTGTCCATTGCGAGGTCAATTTCCAGAATTTCTTAAGAAAGCCAACGCAATGAATTATTTCCAACCAAGAGTGCAAAATGATTCATTTTCCAACTCTTACAATCCGGGTTGGAGGAATCATCCCAATTTTTCATGGGGAGGAAATCAAGGGCAAGGTCATTTTCAGCAACAATACCAACCACCGATGCCACAACCGCAGCAACAAGGACTTGTGAGGCCAAGTGTGGAGGAAACTTTGCAAAAGTTTATTGTGGCATCGCAACAAAATCAGGAGGCCATTGACCAAAGAATGGGGAACCAAGAAGCTTCAATGAAAAAACTTGAGAAAGAATTGGACAAATTGATAGAGGCAGTGATGAATCAAAATTCGACCATAATTCATCCAAAGAACAACTATTGGGGGACTCATTGGGGAACTTTGTCTATGAAGACTCCGATGAAGAACTTGAGAACGAACTACAATAAGAGCCACTTTTAGAAAATGAAATGGAGGATTTTGTCTATGAAACCTCTTATGAAAATTCTAGTGAAGTGCAATTGTATGATAGTTCGGGTTGTATGGAGACGGAAGAAATTGTAGAAAAATCATGGCATGAGCAAGTTGATGAAGTTGAGCTTGCTCTTTATGGTGAGATGCGGGGCAATGAATTTCAAGAAGATATGGTCACTATTGCCAAGATCGATAAGCCATATATGAATGAACACCAACCTCTACTCATGGAAAATGCCAATGACGAATCCTCCATCATTTTGGTGATCCCTCCCATCTTTGAAGACGGAGAAAGTGGCAAGGACTCCCGAGAAAAGAAGCCCAAAAAACTTAAAAGTCAAAAATTCCCTTGGGTCCTAAATGGTCATATATCAAAGGGAATATTTATGGGACTAAAACTGAAAGTGAAGACCTGCGAGACGGTGAAGTGGGCAAAAGAAAGGAAGGTGAAGGTTAAGATAACATTGACATCGGTCTAGCTATACGACCTTAAACAAAAGCGCTACTTGGGAGGCAACCCAAGGTGAGTAGTTTAACTATACGACCTTAAACAAAAGCGCTACTTGGAATGCAATACATCAGCAGGTTCGTCAACCAATTGATCACCATATGTGAGCCGATCTTCAAGCTGCTAAAGAAGAATCAGGAAGTGGTCTGGAACGAGGAATGCCAGCTAGCTTTTGAAAGGATCAAAGCCTACCTCGTCAATCCTCCCATTCTCTGCCCACCTCATGGAGACAAGCCTTTACTTCTATATCGCTGATCATGGACACAGCCATCGGGGCTATGCTAGCACAAGAAAAGAAGGATTCAAAGATTGAGAATGCCATCTATTTCGTTAGCCGTAAATTCCAAGGGAGTGAAGTGAATTACTACGCCTCGAGAAGACTTGCGCAGCCTTTGGTATGGGTAGTTGGAAAGCTAAAACACTATATCTTTGTCCCACACCGTACACTTAGTCTCCAAGATGGATCCGATCGAGAATATCTATTCCAAGGTGACAGAGGAAACATCTCCACCGAGGTTGGCAAAATGGACTTTCTTCCTGGCGAATTCGACATCAAATATGTGATTCGCAAATCGATCAAAGGGCGTGCATTTGCAGCACCCGGTTGGCTGAATTCCCAGCATGTAAGATCAAGGGCCGGACCTCCGGTTTCCGAGATGAAGGGATCCTCGCTATAGAAAGCGGAAACAAGTGGCGATTATTCTTTGATGGAGCGGCTAACAAGAAAGGAAATGACATTGGAATGGTTTTGATAGACACGAACGACAGCATACTCCCATAGCAATCAAGTTGAATTTCTCGGTCACCAACAATGCGGCGAGTACGAAGCTTGCATAGCCGGTCTAGAAGCCGCCCTTGAGCGACATGTGGAAGAATTGGAAGTGTTCGGTGATTCCCGATTGATAATCAACCAGGCCGCCAACAAATGGAAAATTATAGACCCATGTCTCCGGAAGTACCATGCTTACATCGCGAGAACTCGTCGGCCAATTCAAGGAAGTATCATTCCAGTTCTTACCGCGGGACAAGAACAGTTCGCGAGATGCTCTCGCTACCTTAGCCTCTTTGATGGAAATCCCGGAAGGAAAATCAATCAAGCCTTTCGGGGTCGGCGAGAGAAAATCCCGCATATTGTTGTGAGATTGAGATCGAGGCAGTCGGTGAACCGTGGTACAATCGGATCTTTCAATACCTTAAGTGTGGGGAAGCATCCTTTCTGTGGATCAAGAAGGAGATTCAAAAAGAGTACATGCCAAAAGCTTGCGAGGCCCTAAAGAGACTGTCGGCGCAATATGTCATACTTGGCAATGAATTATGGAAGAAAAGAGAAGGTTGTCCGCTCCTACTCTGCATCGGTAAAGAAAAGGCTCAAAGAGTAATGGAAGACGTTCACAACGGTGCTGCGGACCTCATATGAACGCTCGATCCCTCATGCATAGCATCATCAGCCGGGTTACTTGGATCACTATGGAGACAGATTGCATCCATTTCGTGCGGACTGTGACAAGTGCCAAAGATTTTCCAATCTGAACCACATCCCGCCTCACGACTTATACTGTATGACAACTCCGTGGCCTTTCGCAACATGGGGTATTGATGTCATTGGGAAGATTTCTCCGCCTGGGAGCAATGGGCATGCATTTGTATTAGTGGCCGTGGATTACTTCACGAAATGGGTAGAAGCTGCATCTTATAAAGTGCTCACCGCCAAGAAGGTTGCCCGATTCATAAAAGAACAGATCTTACGCCGCTATGGGGTCCCGAACGAGATTATTTCGACAATGGCACTCATTTCGAGGGAGAAACTGATCGGTTGCTCACTGAATACGAGTCAAGCGCCACAAATCTTCACCGTACGAGCCACAGACAAACGGCGCTGTTGAAGCTGCCAATAAGAACTTGGAAAGGATCATAAAGAAGATGGACGAGCGAGGACGAGATTGGCCGGAAAAGTTGCACTTAGCATTGTGGGGCTATCGCACTTCGATCCGAACCGCCACTTTGGTGCAACCCCATATGCTCGACTTACGGAATGGAGGCCGTCATGCCCATTGAGTTAGAAATTCCTTGCCTCGGGGTCTTACTCGAAAATGAGGTGAACGAGATCGAATGGCTCCAAAGTCAATATAATGAGTTGGCTCTGCTAGATGAACGCAGACTAAAAGCCATGGAGCATAACAGGCATACCAGAGAAGAATGGCCCGTGCCTTCGATAAGAAAGTGAAACCCAAGGATATCAAAGTCGGTGATCTGGTTCTTAAAATGAAGCCCTCAAATCAAAGCAGTGCGTTGGGCAAGTGGGCACCCATTTGGGTCGGACCGTTCCTGGTAAAGAAAGTATTCTCCGGAGGAGCTATGCATTGCCACTTGGATGGCAACCCATTTCTGCACCCCGTCAACGGCGATAAGTTGCGGAGGTATTTTGTATGATCGAGTCTTTCCCCCTCTAAAAAAAAATAATAATATATATATATAAAAATGAATAAATAAAGGCGCAACAAAATTGTCCCAGATGAGACTGAAAACCTCTCAAAAGGCAGTCCATGCAAAAATAAGGGACGCGCCCGGTGCTAAAGAATATACCCAACTAGACCGAAAACCCAAAAGAGGGCGGTCTAGGTAAAAAACAGGGTTGCACCATTTCCCCCCTTCTATCTTCCCCTTTCTTAAACACTAAAGTCATTTGAGTCGAACTACGGAGACCTGAGCCCCTTAGTTCTCTTACAAAAGGGGAACGTAGGCAACCACTTGTGGTTCGGTCTAAAATTGCTGCAAAAATCTCTCTTTTTACCAAAATGCATTTTGATTACAGTCCCAAGGCTTTTCAAAGGATCATTTTGAGTTAATATTATTTTTGATGAGTTCAAGCACGGCCTACTTTTTGACTCAAAAAGACTGTTGCGAATAAAAGAAAAACATTGATAACATCTATTCTGTCTGCATTAAGTAATCAAAGGGTACTCAGTTTTCATACAGATAATTCCTACTCTCAAGACATAAAGCAAAAGAGTCTCAAAACTCTCGAAGTAAAAGAAAATGTGTGTCTAGATACTCGTCCCCGCTCCCGAATTTTCTCCTCTATCCTTCCTCTTTCTCGGTCCCCGGGAGGTCTTTGGCTTAGGAATGTCAAACAAGTCGGTTTGAGCCCGTCCCAATTCAGGAATAACTCGCGCCGGGCGGTTCAATCGCACCCGCCTCTCAAGGCGGCCCTAGCAATCCTCGCTTGCCGCAACGCCTCTCTGCGAGCTCTCATCTCTGGATCATTCCTTAAAGCGGCTCTCCGGATCTCTTGCCTCTCATAATCGTCGGCGGCATTGCCGGTGACATTGTGCAGGTTTCCTCGTGCCTCTATATCTCTGAGATTTCGGGCCGGACAGAGTCTGCTCCCAGTATTCCCGGCGGCGAGTCTCTATAGCTAATCGCACGTAACCCCGATGCTCCTCATACCAATCCGGATACTCGTGGTCGAAATGTAAATCCTCTAGACCGCCGAAGGAGCACACGAGTGGGAAGAAAGCCCTCCGTAAAAGATCTGCTGAAAAACCGTATAGCACAGGGCTCGGCCATGGACATCGGAACAAGTATCAGTCACCGCCCTCCCTCAAGGCTCGTATGATCTGCGAGGGTACTTATACTGTCTCGCTCATCAATGATGGGACACGAAGAGGATACATGCAAACCAGGCAACCGGACTACTGCGATCCATCCCGAATATCTCTCATGGTCTCGTATATTCCAAGCAGAATCCAAAAGCTCGGATCGGTGGTCGTGTACCGTGACAACCTCATATGCCAACTATCAACAACCTCGTCCCTCATCGCCTGCGTGGCCGAGTCACCCATGGCATTGCCGTCCGACCCTCTGGTAATGGCCCGATCGGTGTAACCTCTCGAGAGAACCACAAAGATAATAAGCCGGGCCGCTCGCTCCCATAAAGTCCGATCCCCGCTAGCACGTCAATACCGTGATAAGTCTCGGCCCGGCGGCGGTGGTACAACATCCATCTCTCCTTGGCCGTAACGAATTTGACGAGAATCTATACCCTGGTCACCTCTCATTTGCCTAACGATCTCCAACAAAGTGCTTGAGCGCACCCCGACATACCCGCGAAATAGTAAGCCGACAAAGTGTGAACAAAGCATGAACATATCCAGAATGGTAGAAAGGTCAAGCAGATCGGGGACGGGACGGGCGCAACCTAACCATCCGAGTCAAATCTATGGACCCATCACCCGAATCATAGGCAATACCTGATCCGCAGTGAGAGATAAAAAGTCGACAACCGCTCCTCAACCAACCGACTATTCCGTGGGAATGCTACGGTGGCCGCCTTACCCAAGCTTCGTCAACGCCACGAAGTCTTCCATAGTTGGGGTCAGGTAATTGTATGACAAAGAGAATGCATGACACTCGGAATCCCGAAGCGAGGATGCGGCCGAAGCAAATCCCGTCCAACCCTCCAATCTTTCAAGGACCAAATGCAAGGCATACTGTACCGCTTGTCGATGATACTTCTATGTTGCCTCAGATGAAATCCCCAAATTTCGACGAAGTCCCGATGAAATTGGCACTCTCGGGAAGCAATCTCTTGGTTATAATGTTCCATTGCAGCAAAAAGCGTTAGTCTTGACCAAAGAAATCGATTATCCGCCAAATAAGGGCTGCTGGGTTTTCTCTGCTAAGAAGACAAGTATCGAGAATGGAGCCTGGACCGATTTTGAAAAGAACCTGTCACGAGCCTCCCTAAGTCGTGCGACGAAGAAGCCAAACAGACACGACATGTCGGGCGACATACTTTGGTTGATAGCGGATGTGGTGGAAAAACCTGCAGTGATTACCCCAGAGCATTTTCCGACTCGCCGTCGCCGATATACCCCTTACCCTCATACACATACCCCTGAAAATATACGGGAGAGGACCCCTACTATACACACTTACCTAAACACAATCCCAAAACACCATACATAAACCCGACAAAGCCGATATTTAACCCAATAATTGGGTTCGCTTTCCCGGAACAGACAGATTCACGCAAACCAAGCTAACATATAGTAATCTTTGCTAACAAGATAGGCTTATTCAAGTGTAGCGCGTTGGAGTTGTTGTTTTACCCCCGCAGGTACAATAATCAATTGAGTCTCGACGACTGGACCTCCGACCAAACTGGAGAAGAAAGAACAAAACAAAAAAAGCATGCGTATCTGTGACAGCCCCAAGAAGAGCTCGACAATACCAGAAACCAAGAAAAGCCTCTCAAGCAGAGCCAAACCAAGAAAAGCCTCTCAAGCAGAGCCAAAACCAAGAAAAGCCTCTCAAGCAGAGCCAAACCAAGAAAAGCCTCTCAAGCAGAGCCAAACCAAGAAAAGCCTCTCAAGCAGAGCCAAACCCAGGAAAAAGCCTCTCAAGCAGAGCCAAACCAAGAAAAGCCTCTCAAGCAGAGCCAAACCCAGAAGAGCCTCTCTAGCGGAGCACACAAAGAAGAAAAGCCTCTCAAGCAGAGCCAAACCAAAGGAAAAAGCCTCTCTAGCGGAGCCCACCAAGAAGAAAAGCCTCTCAAGCAGAGCCAAACCCAAGAAAAGCCTCTCAAGCGGAGCACAACAGAAGTCACAGGTAAGCACAGCAAAGGTATGAAGACACATCTCTACCCCTTTCTTGCTTGTAGTCAGTATTGGTAATTCCGAACTACGATTTGGCTTGATTCCCTTCTTAAAGGGATACGTAGGAATCCTTTCTCAGAAAGGTCCAGCCATAATTTTCCCCTTCTCACCCTTCTAGCCCTTCACCTTAACCCCAGCCGCTCATTGAGATTGGGTCTTATTTTATCGACAACCCACTTTTTCCAAAAGTGACATTGCCGAGGGACTCTGTAAGTACGCCAATCCAATTCGCAACCTTTTCGATGCATTTTAATATAATAAAACTGCATTAAGGGGCGTTTTGGTAAATTCCCAACTTATCCCGAGACTTCCGGAAATGTTCCATGAGTTTTCCGCGAAGGAAGTACCTTTTGGTACATCATTCATGCCAAAGGACCCCTTGGGAATAAAACCTGTTGGACCTTTTGGGTATTTTCCCGAAATGTTCCAGAAACTGGTTTTTGGCGCCAAAAGCGGTTGAGCCACCTTGTGTCACGCGACAGCTTGAGGCATGGAAAGTGGACGCGTAAGGTCGTGCGACATACTAAGGCAGCCAACTGCAGCCTATAAATAAGACCCTCCCCCTCATTGAAACAGGATCCGAATTCTAGCCTACTGTTACTCTGCCAAAATAGCAGTGTAACGAGCGTCCCAAGCACAAAACCTCTCTCTCTCCTACCTTCCAACCCACTAATCCCTCTCATCCAAACCCAATTCTCTACCTACACCAATTGGAACCCTTGGATCAGAGCTGTGAGATCTACAACGAAGAATTGAAGGATTCTATATCTGACTAGATATAGAATTCGTGGAATCAACAAGGGTAACAATTCCCTAACCCTCTCTCTCTCTCTCTCATTTAATTCCTTGCAATTTTATAGTTCTATTTTGTTTGGATTCAGTAATCAGATCCTAGCCATCTGAATTACTGAATCCCAATCGCAATCTCTCTGTTTAACTTGCATAGATTGTGTAATTGAGCTCATATTGATTGATTTGGTTGAATTTGGTGTTTGAGCCCCCAAGGGGGTGTGGATCTACCCATATCCACACTCCCTGGGTCGATTTGATGTTGTTTATGTTTTTCGTTCATAATTCAGCTTGTTAATTAGATCTGTATAGCTTCTGTTAATTTCTGAGTTCATATTGTGAGGTTTCTGCAGAAGGCTCATATGTGTCACGCGACACCTTCGTCCCCAAGTGATCCTGTGTCACGCGACACATGTGGTCACTGGTACGATGTGTCATGCGACACACATGACCCATCTGCAGTGACTCTTTTCCTTTGTAATCTGTTCTAGTTTGTTTGTATCAGGGATGTGGCCTCCCTAAATAATGGGCTCACAATATGTAATTTCTCGTTTCATAATTAATAAGATGCATTTTATCACATTTCGTTTATTATCGATATTTGCACACACTTTGGATTTACTTGGATGTGTTTGATTGAAAGACTCGTCTATGGACGAGGCGTGTTGGGTGAACTCTCGGTTCTTCCCAACACGTAACCTGACCCCCGAACTCATGTTTTCTCTCTAAAACAAAGGTTTTCAATGTTTCCTCTTAAAACGGCGTGGCGACTCCTATTTTTCCTAATTTCGGGCGAGCGCGCACATTTTCACCATGGCCATGGACGCCAAAGAGGTGAAAGCTTTCAGCATTGTCCATGGGCAGGCCATGGTTTTATCCATGGCCATGGTCCAGGAATGTACAAAATAGAGGGGGTTGTTTAGAAAATTATGGGAGGGGAGCAATTGAAACTTTCCATTAACCAAGGGGTTAGTTAGTAAAAAAAAAAAGAAACATTAATCTTAGTTTTATCAGTTTTTTTCAAATTTTTATCATCTTTCTCCATAGCTTCTTCTTCTCCAAATTTTCTTGGTGTTCTTAATTTCCATTGATAGCTAAATCTCTATTTCTTGGAATTGGAGGTAACAATTTATGTTTTGAGTTTTATTTTTCATCGTTATCATTGTATTACTTGGGATTATCAAGTAGCTTTTAAATGAAATTTTAGAATATTTATGTTGATCACATATTTGTTCTTGAATAATTTAGAATTTCAATTGTGAACCGCCAAATTTACAACTGAAATTAGTCTTGGCTTGATAGTAACAATTCATTGAATTCCCGCCAAAAGATTCATAAGAATTGTGATTTTTCTTGTATTGTTCTTAAGTTCTAAATGGGTTTCTAATTAATCTATGAACGGGACAAGGGAATAGATTAATTGGGAACACTTGATTGCAAATCACCCGCCGAAGTGTCCCAATAATAATTTCGTAAGAACAAAACCCCAAGTATACTTTGATTGATGAACCGTGAAACTTGAGCATAATTGTGAAGCCAATTCCAGGAATTTTGCCGTAATATTGAAACTTTATTTTATAACAAATTCTAGTTAATTTTGCAAAAGCATTACTTTTGAAAACAACAAATTCTTCACTTTATAAAAAATCTTTTTCATAGCAATAATTTTACATCCTTTGAAATACGTGTCTCGGTGGTTCGACCCTACTTACCCTATCTACAAATCAATTGTAGGTAGTTTGAGTTGGAAATTTTCTTTTGACGTTTCTACACTCGTCAAAATTTGGCGCCATTACTCCCCCACGTCCTTCTCGGTTCGTTTTCTTCTCCGTTTCAGCTTTCACCATTACCATCCCAAAGCTTTTATCTCCCTTTTCCCTCCATACCATCTTCCTTCTTCTCTCCTCCCTCCATAAACCAAAACCCTTCCCTTTACCAGCCAAAAACCAATCACCCTAACTTCCTCCTCTCCGTCCCAAAACCCACATCCTCTGTTCAAATTCCGGCCCTAACCCACCTCCACCATTCCAGCCGCAAAACCATCCCAATCCAGCAGCGCCCTATCCCAAGTCTCAGTCACACGCATTTGCCGTGTCCCTCTCCCTTTGTTCTCTCTCAAATTGCCCCACCCCCAAACACAGTCTGCAAATCATTCCCAAAACCCATTACTTCCCCTCCTTCGACGTTCCCACTCCTTCTTCCTTTCAGTTACCAGCAAACCCACCTCCACCATTCCTGCAGCTCCCTATTATCTCCGTTAACAACCGCTCCTTCTTCTTTCTCCTATCTCGCCACAAAGCTCCATTGATTCCGGCCAAAGCTGCAGAGAATCCGGCCAAAATACCCCCCTTCCCGTTTTCTCTTCCCTCTGCAAATCCGGCCAAGACTCCATTAATTCCGGCCGGTTCATCGTAATTTCCCGTTGCATTGCTCCCTCTTCTGCCATTCCCGTTGCAAAACCCAAATCCTCTGCTCCTCTTCCAATTCCGGCCAAATTGATTCGCTGTTGTACAGGTACTCATTGTGGTGGTATTTCTTCCGCTTATTTGCTTATATATTTTGGTGTCTGTAGTATCATGGAGTGCACATGCATTGGGAAATAATTACAAACCATTTACTCCGTCCCAAAATACTTGTAGTTCTAGAATTTGTCACGTATATATAATATATATATATTTTTATACACATTAGGGACAATGTGCGTTTTAAGTTTGGGGGTGGAAATGTATATATTTCGTGTTGGTTTTTTAGGTTAGTTAATTTAGTTTATTATTATTAGAAAAAGAAAAAAAAAAGAAAAAATGAAGAAAAAATGAAGAAAAAAAATTTGAGAAAAAAAAAGTAGTTAGCTATGTCCTTTCTTTTTTATATAGTTATTATCATTCTTGGTGTTCCCATAATTGCATGTGATTTGTTGTGACCGCTAATGAGGATAATGTGGTGTGATAATCTGTATATGCAAGTGTTGGTATATTTTTGATTAATTGTGGTACATTACTTAAGAGTTATGATTGTGTCCTAAATCTCTTAGTTGCAGTTTAGTGTACTCTTGTTAATAATCTCTTTGTTGATAATTTTGGTTCTTTTTATAAAGTTTATAGTACACCATCATCTTTTTAAGTTAATGATTTTTTTTATCAAATAGCAACATTAGGCGAATCTTAAGATGAGTACTCCTTTGATGGAATTACAACCCCCCTTGCTGTCTTGAGAAAAAAAAAATTAAAAGGGGAATGAGAGCAATGGTAATTTGTTCTATACTCGGTGAAACCTCCAGACGTGTAGATTAATTGGTTAGGGATTATTCTAGCTTAACCAGATTTCTGGGTATGCAGTAACGTTATGGAGGAAGAGCTTTACCGCCGCGATGGTCCGTACCAAGCTCGATACCGAAGTGGCTAACTCTCGAACCTTTAAATAAATATTCCTAAAGTAGCTCGGGGCACGGCGTTCGCTGCGACGATGCTTTCTTGCCAAATAGGAGTATAAAGTAATAAATCTCTACCTAGTATTAGGGGCATGAAGTTCGCTGCTACAGTGTTCCCTACTTGAACGGTAGAAGATCTTAACGTAATGTGCTTAAATGATCAAGTTTGGGGGGGGGTGTCAGTGGTTGTTAAATTGTGCAAATTCTAGGGAGTATTCATGCTTTGTTTTTAAAAAGTGTTGCTGTTTGATAGATAAAGTCAAGAAAATAAAAGATGATTGGTGTACTTAGCTTTATAAAAGTAGATCTTGTTTGAAATCAAAGGGAGAGATGATATGCATGCATAGAGATCTATGACATGATTATAATGATTAAGTAAGATAACACAATTAATGGGAAAATATGTTGATACTTGCATAGTTAAATGTGTTTTATCCTGCGGTTGATGGTAATTTGTGATGTATGCAATTGTGGAACAGGCAAGAATGTGGGGACATAGTTAATTATAGAGTAGAGTAATTTGTTTTTAGTTTTGTGTCAGTTTAGTTTTATATTGTTTATAGTTTATTTTAGTGTTTGCTCGAGGACTAGCAAATGTTTAAGTTTGGGGGTATTTGATGAGTGAGTTTTACACTCATCCATTTAATACTTTATGAACTTATTCTTTGCTTAATCCTTGAGTTTTGTATATTTTAATGGGTGTTTTTAGTATTTTTCTAGTTTTCAGGGGTCCAAATGAAGATTGAGCAAATTAGAAGCATTTTGTGCCCACTTTGGAAGTTCGAAGGATCAAACTGTTATTTTTGGAAGTTCAGGGACCTAATTGCAATTTTGGAAAGTTGTGAGAAAAATTGATTTTCTAAAAGTCCGGGGCAGAGTGGAAATATAAAGTTCAAGGTCAGAATGTGCAACAGAAATTTTTAGAATGTTCAAATGCGAAAAAAAGGAGACGTTGCAATTATGGGACGAACCGAATCTAATTGGGTCAAAACAAGGCCAACATCACAGGCCGAGCAGCAAGGGCCAACATCAAAAGGCAGTGGCCGGCCATTGGAGAAGATCTGGCCGAGCCAAAAGGCCAAGGCAACTGGGCCAAGGGTTGCTTCAGTTGGGCCGGAGGAATAATCAAGGGCCTAGTTTGGGCTTAGTGTGGTGACTGTTCAATTCAATGGAAACCTAGGAATATTAAAAAAAGGCTTCAGTTGTTTTTTGGCAGTCGTGGGTGTTATTGTTGCAAGAGGAATTGAAGAGAAAAACACCATTTTCTTAGATAATAATATCAGATTTTCATTTTCTCATTTTCATTTTTTTTGTGTTCTTCATGTTTCCCGTGGATAGCTAAACATTCGATTCTTGGGATTGGAGGTAACGATTTATGTTTTAAGTTTTAATTTTCATCCTTTTCATTGTAGACTTGGGATTGTCAAGTAGTTCTTAATGCAATTTTAGAATATGTATGTTGCATGCCATATGTGTTTTTGAATGATCTTGAATTATAATTGTAAACCGCCAAATTCGCAATTGTAATTAGTCTTTGCTTGATAATTACAATTTGTTGAATCCCCGTCAAAAGATTCATAAGAATTGTAGTTCTTGATGTTCTTCTTTTCTTAATGGGTTTCCAATTAATCTATGAACGGGCCAAGGGAATAGATTAATTGGGAACACTTGATTGCAAATCACCTGCCTAAGTGTCCCAATCATAATTTCGTAAGAACGAACCCCAAGTATACTTTGATTGATGATTATTGAAATTTGAGCATAATTGTGAACCCAATCCCGAGAATTCCATTCAGTTTTATTGTTAAAATCTCTTCTATATAAATTTAGTTTTTCTTCAAAAGTATTAGTTTTTAAAACAACAAAATTCTCGTTTTTATTAAATCTTTGTCATAGCAATAATTTTCTACTTTGAAATACGTGTCTCGGTGGTTCGACCCTACTTACCCTATCTACAAATAAATTGTAGGTAGTTTGAGTTGGAATTTATTTTTGACGCAATTCGACACTCGTCACACATAGGCACAAAATTCAAACAGTTAAGAAAATGATTCCGACAGTCAAGATATCGATTCTTCCGGGACAGTCAAAACAACACGAAATGTGCAAAACCAACACACACACACACACACAATACAAATGATTTCAAATGTCGGGAAGGAAGTTTGACCCACAAAAGCTTTTCTTTTTTTTTTAAAAAAAAACAATGATACCGGTACGTGGCTTTGTTAGACCATAATTTATCCCAAGCCCCGGGTTAGGGAGCGGTACAGGAAACTTAATGGTTTCCACCTATATACCAAATACCATTTTTTTTAAAGATAAAGCTTATTTGTCCCCAGCGGAGTCGCCACTGTGATGAATGTGCCCCGCCGCGATTTTTTCTTTTGAAAATCAATAAAAAACTGGAGTCGCCACGCCATTTTTATTTTAAGGGCCAAAACTTTGAAAAATGCCCGAGATTAGAGATTTGTGTTCGGAGGTCACGTTACACTCCGGGAAGAACGTTAGGGTTCACCCGGAATGCCTCGTAAAACGAGTCTTTCTAATTTGAAACCATTTGTACGTGTGTGTGATTGTGTGTGTTTCTTTGGTTAAAATAAATGCAAAATGAGAAAAGTAAAAATTGAGAACTCTTTGTAAGACATTAAACAAGTCCCATGATTTTTGGTATGATTTTAGGGTTGAGTTTTGGTACTCAAAAGACTCCTTGAAGTTGAAAGTCAATTCTGCCAGAATGAAAAAGACAGTGGACACTTGATTTTGAAATGGATTTAAGAGCTTTAAAAATTCAGAATCTGGGGAAAGTCAGAGAATGAAAGTTGTTAAAAAAATCTTAAATAAGGTGACTGCAGAATATTTTTATAATTGGAGATGATTTGATGGACCAAAACCTTCTGGAAATCACAGATGTGAAATCTGGATTTCCAGAAACTGCTAAACTGACCTTTGGAAAATAATTTGAAAAAGGGAGTTAGACTCACGTAAAAAATAAGGTAAAAATATGTCTGGAATCTTATGGATGTTGGCTACAAAAAGTATTTTGTAGTAAACACCAAATTCCAAGTTTTTCTGTGTCCAAAAAATTAAACAATGGACAGAGGTCTTAGAGAAAGGCTACTGGACAGCAACATTCTCAAGAAGGAAAATGTGATTTAAAGGGGGGTTTTGCATCCATGCTTGTCCCCATTTCCTTAGGCTTTGATTAGTGATCACTAAACATGTTTAGTGGTGATCTACTATATCAATCCATCCTTAGGGTACATTAAGACTTAAAGCACTTCATTTGCTTGGGATGGGGGAGATTTAACTTGAAATCAAGATTTTATGTATGAAAATTGATTTTAGGTTCAGAAAATGCTTTCAAGTAAGTAAAAACAATTTTGAAGGAATGTTGATCCTTATAGAAGATCATCCATGGAGATGAACTTTCATGGAGATCCTATTGGATCTAGGGCAAGAACAAGTTACATCTTTGAAGTATGAGATGCATGCATGGATGAGGGAGGTTTAAGGTAAGGAGAAGGAGGATTTACCAATGGTGGTATTCTATCTTCCTTGTGTTTGTGTTTGAGACTTGAATTTAGTGAGTGTTTGGTGAGTGAGATTTGGAAAAATGATTAAGAAAAAGGTGGCAATTCAAAGGAATTCCCACTGTTTTCTACAATATTTTCGCCAAGGTGCTGTGTGAGTGAATTGTTGTTCCTGTTTTTTCTGAGACTGAGGGGCTCTATTTATAGGCCTCTGGAATTTTCAATTCCATCCGCGCGGACCTGATTGACAGCGTGCACTGTTCATTAAATGCTGCTGCAGGCTTTGGACAAGGGGAATATTTTATTCAAATACTCAACCAGTTGTGTTTTACAGCTTACTGGTTTCGGAATTTGACCTTTTGTAAGATTCTTTACCTTGCTTAACTCCAAATAGCAATCCCCAACTTACCCTTACTTTGTTAGAAAAGTTAGGTTTTTTTAGAAAAGTTAAGGTTTAGGTTAAGATTGTGAAGGCTTTCGTTAGTTTTCTAACGAAAATACTAACAACTCAAATTGGAGCACTTACAGGGACAGACGCGACGATCCCTAGAGCGGCCTATCCTGGTTGGCCAAGAATTGCATGATAATCGCTTACAACATCAATCACAATGAAGGTAACAGTTTGGATTGTTCTCAATGGATGATCCCCAATATCGACGGGCAAGTCAATCTGCCCTTTAGCGTCTACACGGTGGTTGGTGAATCCCTCAAGAGGAACTAAGTATGGGCTTAGTCGACTATCAAGTAGACCCATCTTTTGGTAGACGCTGTAGAACAAGATGTCTTTTGCTGCCCCAGTATCAATGAGTATTCTCCTTGACTCACAGTTCTCGATAAAACCTGGGACGATCAAAGTTTATTGACGGGCTAGAAGATTGGCTGATAACTCATATGAGTAAAAACTGATAACGTCATTTGGCACATCTACTTTTGGGGAAACATGGGGGGCTTTCTTCAAATGGTAAATAGCACTCTTGATCTGGTTCTTACTCGCTTCTTCAGAGATGACTAGGACCAATCTCGGCTGCCTCTCTGGAGGGTCGTTATTAGTGGCTCGATTGTTGGCTGCTTGACGATCCCTCTTTGCATATTGGTCGAGGCGACCGTCGTCTATCCAACGTTGAATTATCTTTTTCAAACTAAAACATTCCTCTGTGTCGTGCCCCCTATCTCGGTGATATTAACAGTACTTGGTCATGTTTTTCTTCCCCTTTGCATTAGAGTTCATCTTTGGTGCCGACCCAAAATCTACGTTGCTCAGAATCTCTGCCCGTGATACAGTCAATGGAGAGTACGACATAGGAACTTTCACAGCTTTTTCCGATTTGTTCTTCCCTTTATCACCGGCCTTGTCCTTCTTGGGTTTTGCCGCCTCGTCACCGACGACGGCCTTCCCGTCTCATTGTAACTTCCTCTCTTCAGCATCGGCCACTGCATAGGCCTTAGCGTAGAGGTCCTTTCTAGATTTAGCCAAGAGTCAATGCTTCCTTTCGAAAGGCTTCTGAACCACCTTAGAGCTGCTTCAGTCAACGTGCTCGTAAGAGCTTTACACATCACATCGTATTGTCCCGAAGTCCTAGACACCACACACATTTGAGCCTCAAGGTGTTGCATATGATCCAAAGCACTCGTTGAGCTGTTGTATTGTTTTAAGTCATGCAATTTGAATCCTGTCTCTGGTGGTCCTAGTTCGAGCATCCATGGGGCTAAAGGTTTCAATGTGCCAACATCGTCTTCAGAATCATCACTATCATTGTTGTTCTTTTTAGCCATCAATTCCTCAACCTGACGCTTGAGCCTAAGGAATTCTCGCATATCAACATCTCCTGCTTGGCCAGTGGGAGGAACCTTGTCTTGACGAGGTCCCCGGGAAACGGTGTTCGACCGTTGCCTCTCGGAGGGGGGCGGGTCGTCGGGAGATTGTTCTCTATCTTCTGTCACCTCTGGGAGGGGATGGTCGATACGACCTGGATGGTTCCCGTCCGCGAGAATGAGAGGGAGAACGGGTCCTTTCCCTGTGACTCAAGGCTCGTTCATTGCGTACTGAAGGGGTCATTTGACGACCTCGAACAACTTGGTTCTGGTTATGCTCAAGATTTTCATTTGCAAGAGATCTACGAGGCTCTCTGTCCGCCTCCTCCCGTCGTCGCTGAGATGGGAGTCCCTCACTGCGACGTTGATTAAGATGCTCTCTGAGGTATAGCTGCGGCACTATACGATCATTTCCAGCGGCAATTTCTTCGCGACGACCATTAACCCTTCTCTTGTTCCTTCGTCTTCCAGATGAGACCGTATTATGGGACGCCTCGACAGGTCGGTCCTCGGCCATTCGAATAAGCTCGTTCTGGACTTGCAATAGTTCATGAAGGGCGTTCGCCCTTTCGACGAGAAAAGCGGCTCTGTCGAGGATGGGGTTGGACGGGCCTCCGGCATGTCTCTCATCAGCTCCAGGCCTCCTGTCGGCTGGGGGTCGTCGTTGCCGCTGTTCAGGAGCAGGCCTTTTTCTCTTCTTCTGGCGTCAGGAAGTCCAGTGTCATCCACAACACCCTGTGACATGGTAACCCTCACGTTAGGGTTCCTAGGTTGAGGTGAGGGAGGTCTGGGGTTTTCCTGATGGCCTTGCTGAGGGGAAAGCGGTCGTCCAGCATTTTCAGTTGACTTACCAGCTGTGTGTCCGTCTGACACCATCTCCAGGTATTTTCCGATTGTTTTTCCTTGTTTGAAGATCTCTGGCGAACGTTTCCCGGCAATGGAACCACTCTGATGACGCAGGAAAACGTTCGGGCTCAACTCTTGATGTGACGACCCCAATCCTAGGCACTTATTTTAAATATTTAATTATATGCTTTTAATATTTATGTTATCTTTATATGTTCAATTATATCTTTATATTCTTAAGTTAGGATAAATTGGGTGAAAAGAAAATTTAAATCTTTTATAAAATTATTGGACATTAAATAAAGAAACTAGGAGAAATAATAAAAATGGAAAAAGGCTAAATAATATGGGGAGGTTAAATGAGTAGGATGAATTAATGGGATAATGTTTAATTTAAATTTAAATGGGTAGGATGATTAAATTAAAGTGTGTAGGAGTGAAAGCCTTGGTTTAAATCCATGGGGGGCCAAAAGTTAAACCCTTCCATCCTCTTGCCATGTGTCACTTACCCATCACCTCTCTTACTACCCTTCCCCTCCTTCTCCTCATTCACTACACTTCTCCTTCAACCTAGAGAAAGCTTAGAGAGAGACCTCCATTGAAGCCCTTTTGTCCAAGCTTGAAGCCAAGCATTTCTTCACAAAAAAAATCAAGTCTTAGAGCACCATTGAAGTTGAATCACCTAGAGGAACCCATCAAAATCAATCTTCCTTATAAAATCCAAAGGTGAGTTATTATGACCCTTTTCCTTCCTTGAATGTTCATGAATATTTATGTTGTTATGAATGTTCTATGTGCTTTGATGCTTGGGAAAACTCTTTTAGATTTAGAAAATGTTATGGTTCATGGAAGTTGAATTGATCTAGGGTTAAGAGATGGTTTCATGGAGTTAAATGAGTAGAGTAAAGTTACTAAGGTTGGAAATGTCCTTTAGGTTCATAACTTAGAATGCATTTGGTTGGAATTTTGGGATTTTGAGAAGTTATTGTTGATGGCTGCTGTTTTGCCATTTCTGGGCCGAGGGCACGAGTCGTGACCTCAAGCACGAGTCGTGCCATGTGAGGGTCACGAGTCGTGCCTTGGATAAAGGGAAGTCGTGACCTGTAGGGGGACGCCAGGTTCAGAGGGGGGTCACTTGGGCACGAGTCGTGCCCTGGGGGACGAGTCGTGCCCTGGCCTGGTTTTTCACCCCAACTTTAGGGCTATTCAAACCTAATCAAACTCGAACCAAAATGAAATCTCTTTAACCTAGATTAAAGTAGAATACTTTGGCTTCACAATGATATTCTAAGTGATCAAAATGGAATAGTAGAAGTACCTTAAATGTTGTTGGGAAAACGTTAGCTAACCTAGTTTGGTAACTAGACAATTATGATCCCCACTTGGTAGATTCAACTTAGACCCTTAAAGAGGCTATGTATTATTGTATAATGACCATGTAGGATGGATTGATGCTACTTCCTTGCTTACATTGAGTTCATATACATTGTTGTATTACGCATAGTGTGTTAATTAAATGTTGCACTATGATATTGGTTGAACATGAGTATATTTTACCATGTTGATATATTGTTATCCCTTTTGTGGATTTTATTCAAGTATCTATTATGTGCTTGATATGTGTGAGTCAGCTGACGTTGGGGGTATAACATAATACGATCAATTATGGAAGTGTGACCTAATGTGATCGGATTATGTTATATCTGTGACCGTCCCCTCCTGTGGCCACAGGTTGGGGTTATAGCGTCTGTATTGAGCCAAAAGCCTTACAGAGTTGCTACTGTCTTATTTGGTTCCCTGAAAAACGGGTCTTTTAAGACGTCAGTATTGCTTAAGCTCACTGTAAATTGGAGTATTATTATACCCAATGTTGTACGACTATCGTTCGTACGGGAAAAGGTAAACCAAGGTAATGGAATGTGTTTATAGCTTTTCCAATGTGTTACGTGTGACTTGTTATGTGTAGCATTTATTTGGCATATTGCTGCATTCATAATAGCTTGCTGAGATTTATTCTCACCCCTCTCCCTTTACTGTTTTAGATCCCGAGACAGGAGGACCGCCCAAGTAAGGACGGAAAGGAGTTTGGCTGTGAGCATTTTGGGATATTGTCGGGGTACGTTAGGTTGGCGTAGAAATTATTTTGTCATAATTCCTTTCGGGCGTTTGTAATTATAAACTTTATCTTTCTACGTTAAAAACCAATGTCTTTTGTAACTAAACAGTTGATCGTTCTCAAAGTTAGTTATCTCCTCCTCCGATGTGGAGTTGAGTGGAGTTCTTTTAAAATGTTATATTATTAATGTTTATGTTTGAAAGTCAAAGTAAAGTTTTAAAAGTTTAGTGTTTTCGGGTTAGTTTGAGGACGCTCCAACTCGGGACACGTGTAGGTTCCGGGTCGGGGTCCTCACAGTTGGTATCAGAGCTCGGTTAGAATTCTCGGGTAGAGTCTAGCTGAGTGAGAGTGTGTGATAACTGACGACGAGTGTTTAATGCAGGTGTTTGTTGTTATGGCGGGAAATGATGGTGATCAGAATCTGGGTTTGGGTGGTGTTGGTAATCCGAATGCCGAGATGATGGATATGTTCCGAGGGTTTCTTCAGCATATGGCAACTCAGAATTTGAATCAGGGTAGGCAACAGCAAGAAGGCAGACAAGGGCAACATGGTTTGGAGAAGTTCGTGAAGATGTCTCCTCCTAGCTTCAACGGAGATCCGGATCCGGTGAAGGCTGAGAGGTGGCTTGAGGCTATGAATAAGATTTTTGCAGCTATGGAGAGTACGGATGCGGAGAAGGTGAGATGCGCCGTTTTCAAGTTGGAAGGACCTGCGGAGCACTGGTGGCAAGTAGTGAAGGATGGTTGGGACCGGGATTTGACACCACAGACTTGGGAGAACTTCACACGCAAGTTCCGGGATCACTTTGTACCGATGGTCACTAGAGACAAGAAGGAAGGCGAGTTTAAACTGGAGCAAGGGACCATGACGATAGCGCGAGATTCAGCAAAGTTCACGTAATTGGCCCGATATTGTCCTCATTTGGTGCCGGATGAGGAGAGGCGAGTCTACCGGTTTGTGAAAGGTTTAAGGGTTGAGTTCCGAAGCGGTTGTTGACGCATAACTTCGCCAACTTCCAAGCAAAGCGGTGAATATGGCGTATCGGATTGAGAATGACATAGAGGAGCATCGTGGTAGAAATGAAGGTGGAAACAGAAATAGGTTCCAAGGTCAAGGTTCGGGACGAGAATAGGGTACAGTAGGACATTTACTCCGGAGCGAATCGAGGAGGTCATGTGGCGGCTCCGGCAAATCGTGCGACTCCCGGTCAGTTTGGGGCAACATGTGGGTTTTGCAAGAAGCTAGGGCATTCAGAGGACAAGTGTTGGAGCAAACAAGGTAAGTGTTTGGAGTGTGGGTCTCCAGGCCATTTCAGGAGAAATTGTCCCAAGTTACGTATAAGCAAGCTTCGGGTACCGGATTTGGAGGACAAGGTAGTGGTGTGAAGAGAGATGTTGATGGGAAACCTAAGGATAGAGTCCAAGGTCGTGTGTTTGCTTTGGGTCGAGGAGAGGTCGATCCTAATGCCGTCATTAGAGATATAGTTCCTGTCTCAGGAGTTAAGGCCCGCATTCTTATAGATCCCGGGTCTTCCCATTCATTTGTGGCATCGCATTTTGCATTCTCATTACATATCTTGCCTGAATCTATGCCTTATGTGTTGGAGGTCTCTACTCCTATGGGAGAGAGCCTTGAATCTTCTTTGATATATCATGGTTGTGATGTGACTATATGTGGGCATGTATTGCCGGTGGATTTGGTCGAGTTACCAATCCGTGATTTTGATGTGATCCTTGGGATGGATTGGTTGAGTCAGTGTCATGCTATGGTAGACTGTCATAGAAAGCGAGTCTCATTTGCTATGCCTGATATGCCTACTTTTGTATTTGATGCAGATAGATCTATGTTCGGTTTACATGTTATCTCTGCTTTAAAGGCTAGGAAGATGCTATCTAAAGGGTGTACGGGTTACTTGGCTTATGTGGTAGATTCCAATAAGAAGTCTCCCGAGTTAGCTCATGTTCCGGTTGTTAATGAATTTAGTGATCTGTTTTCTAGCGAGTACTCTATGCCTCCGGATCGTGAGATAGAGTTTTGTATTGACTTAGTACCCGGTACCGCACCTATCTCTAAAGCACCCTATAGAATGGCTCCGGCCGAGTTAAAAGAGTTGAAGGTCCAATTGCAAGAATTGTTAGACCGAGGTTTTATTCGTCCTAGTGTGTCTCCGTGGGGAGCACCGGTCTTGTTTGTTAGGAAGAAGGATGGTACCTTACGATTGTGTATTGACTATCGTTTGTTGAACCAAGCCACCATTAAGAATAAGTATCCTCTCCCGCATATAGATGATTTGTTTGACCAACTCCAAGGTTCCGTTATCTACTCAAAGCTTGATTTGAGAAGCGGATACCATCAGTTGAAGATTAGACCGGATGATGTTGCTAAGACAGCTTTTCGAACTAGATATGGTCATTATGAGTTTGTTGTGATGCCGTTTGGGTTAACTAATGCTCCAGCCGTATTTATGGATATGATGAACCGTGTTTTCAAGCCTTATCTTGATAGTTTTGTGGTGGTCTTTATTGATGATATTCTTGTGTATTCTAAGTCCCGGGAAGAGCATGAGAATCATTTGAGGATTGTCTTGACCGTTCTTCGTGAGAAGCAGTTATACGCCAAGTTCAGTAAGTGCGAGTTTTGGCTTGAGCAGATTTCTTTCTTGGGGCATGTTGTGTCGAGTTCGGGAATTTCCGTTGATCCTTCAAAGATTGAGGCCGTGGTTAATTGGAAGCAACCTTCGACTGTGACCGAGGTCCGTAGTTTTCTTGGTTTGGCGGGGTATTATCGGAGGTTCATTGAGGGGTTTTCCCGGATTGCGACTCCGTTGACTAGGTTGACTCGGAAAGATGTATCATTTGTATGGGATTCCAAGTGTGAAGCAAGCTTTGATGAATTGAAGAAGAGATTGACAACGGCTCCTATTCTTACCCTTCCGGATGGTTGTGAGAATTTTGTGATCTATAGTGATGCCTCGAAGGCGGGTTTGGGATGTGTATTGATGCAAAATGGGAAGGTTATTGCGTATGCCTCTAGGAAGTTATCACCGGCGGAACAGAATTACCCTACTCATGATATGGAATTGGCGGCGATTGTATTTGCGTTACATAAGTGGAAGCACTACCTTTATGGGGCGAAGTTTGAGATTTTTACCGATCATAAGAGTTTGAAGTACTTATTCACCCAAAAGGAGTTGAACAACCGACAAAGGAGATGGCTTGAGTTTTTGAAAGATTTCGATTGTATAATTTCTTATCATCCGGGGAAGGCCAATGTGGTGGCCGATGCGATTAGCCGAAAGGCGTATTTGGCGACTTTGGGTTCCCGAGAATTGAAGAGTGAAGTAATTATTGCGAATGTTAGAGCCGTTCCGACTTTGTATGGGGATTTGAAGGAAGCTCAACAAAGTGATCCGGAGTTGAAGAAGATTTTAGATCAAGTGCAAGATGGGAAAACCGGGGAGTTTGCTTTGAATAGAGATGGGATTTTGACTTTCCAAGGGAGAATTTGCGTTCCGTCATCGCCGGAAATCAAGAAGCGTGTTTTAGAGGATGGCCATAAGTCCAAGTTTGCGATTCATCCGGGAAGTACCAAAATGTATCAAGACTTGAAGCGTGGATATTGGTGGAATGGAATGAAGAGAGAAATAGCGGATTATGTTTCTAAGTGTTTGACTTGTCAACAGATTAAGGCAGAACATCAAAGACCGGCGGGACTACTTCAACCATTGGATATTCCGGAGTGGAAATGGGAAGGGATCTCGATGGATTTTGTTTCGGGTCTACCTCTTACCGCGAAGAAGATGGATGCTATATGGGTTATTGTGGATCGGTTGACGAAGTCGGCTCATTTTCTTCCGGTGTCAACTAAGTTTTCGTTAGAAGTTAGCCCGGTTGTATTTGAAGGAGATTGTGAGACTTCACGGGGTTAGGTTAGTATTGTGTCTGACAGAGATCCGAGGTTTACATCTAGATTTTGGAGAGCATTGCATGAAGCATTGGGTTCTAAGTTGTGTTTTAGTACCGCGTTTCATCCTCAAACCGACGGTCAGTCCGAGAGAACTATTCAGACACTTGAGGATATGTTACGAGCTTGTGTGATGGATTACCAATTATCTTGGGAGGATCATCTACCGTTAGTCGAGTTTGCTTACAACAACAGTTATCAGTCTAGTATTGAGATGGCTCTGTATGAAGCGTTGTATGGTAGGAAGTGTCGATCTCCGATGTGTTGGGACGAGGTTGGTGAAGCGAGACTTTGGGGCCCGGATTTGGTTAGGGATTCTACGGAGAAGATCAAGGTGATTCGGGATAGATTGAAGACGGCTCAGAGTAGACAGAAAAGCTACGCCGACAATAGAAGACGGGATTTATCTTTTCGGGTTGGTGACTTTGTGTTCTTGAAGGTTTCTCCGAGGACGGGGATTAAAAGGTTCGGTAATAAGGGTAAGTTGGCTCCGAGGTTTGTCGGTCCGTTTGAGATTCTAGAGAAGATAGGAGAATTGGCTTACCGGTTAGCGTTGCCTCCGTCTTTTTCTTTACTCCATGATGTCTTCCATGTTTCGATGTTGAGGAAGTATTGTCATGACCCCTCCCATGTTTTGAGCTCTCCTCCCGATGATGTCCAAGCGGACATGTCGTATGTTGAAGAGCCATTAAGAGTCTTAGAATTCCAAGTTAAAGAGTTGAGAACCAAGAGTATTCCGATAGTGAAAGTCCTTTGGAAGAATCATACAGTTGAGGAAGCGACGTGGGAGCTAGAGTCGGAGATGAGAGCGAAATACCCGTGGTTGTTTGAAAATTCAAGTAAGTTTCCTTTTTAAAATTCGGGTCGAATTTTCTTTAAGGAGTGAGTGTGACGACCCCAATCCTAGGCACTTATTTTAAATATTTAATTATATGCTTTTAATATTTATGTTATCTTTATATGTTCAATTATATCTTTATATTCTTAAGTTAGGATAAATTGGGTGAAAAGAAAATTTAAATCTTTTATAAAATTATTGGACATTAAATAAAGAAACTAGGAGAAATAATAAAAATGGAAAAAGGCTAAATAATATGGGGAGGTTAAATGAGTAGGATGAATTAATGGGATAATGTTTAATTTAAATTTAAATGGGTAGGATGATTAAATTAAAGTGTGTAGGAGTGAAAGCCTTGGTTTAAATCCATGGGGGGCCAAAAGTTAAACCCTTCCATCCTCTTGCCATGTGTCACTTACCCATCACCTCTCTTACTACCCTTCCCCTCCTTCTCCTCATTCACTACACTTCTCCTTCAACCTAGAGAAAGCTTAGAGAGAGACCTCCATTGAAGCCCTTTTGTCCAAGCTTGAAGCCAAGCATTTCTTCACAAAAAAAAAATCAAGTCTTAGAGCACCATTGAAGTTGAATCACCTAGAGGAACCCATCAAAATCAATCTTCCTTATAAAATCCAAAGGTGAGTTATTATGACCCTTTTCCTTCCTTGAATGTTCATGAATATTTATGTTGTTATGAATGTTCTATGTGCTTTGATGCTTGGGAAAACTCTTTTAGATTTAGAAAATGTTATGGTTCATGGAAGTTGAATTGATCTAGGGTTAAGAGATGGTTTCATGGAGTTAAATGAGTAGAGTAAAGTTACTAAGGTTGGAAATGTCCTTTAGGTTCATAACTTAGAATGCATTTGGTTGGAATTTTGGGATTTTGAGAAGTTATTGTTGATGGGCTGTTTGTTTTGCCATTTACGGGCCGAGGGCACGAGTCGTGACCTCAAGCACGAGTCGTGCCATGTGAGGGTCACGAGTCGTGCCTTGGATAAAGGGAAGTCGTGACCTGTAGGGGGACGCCAGGTTCAGAGGGGGGTCACTTGGGCACGAGTCGTGCCCTGGGGGACGAGTCGTGCCCTGGCCTGGTTTTTCACCCCAACTTTAGGGCTATTCAAACCTAATCAAACTCGAACCAAAATGAAATCTCTTTAACCTAGATTAAAGTAGAATACTTTGGCTTCACAATGATATTCTAAGTGATCAAAATGGAATAGTAGAAGTACCTTAAATGTTGTTGGGAAAACGTTAGCTAACCTAGTTTGGTAACTAGACAATTATGATCCCCACTTGGTAGATTCAACTTAGACCCTTAAAGAGGCTATGTATTATTGTATAATGACCATGTAGGATGGATTGATGCTACTTCCTTGCTTACATTGAGTTCATATACATTGTTGTATTACGCATAGTGTGTTAATTAAATGTTGCACTATGATATTGGTTGAACATGAGTATATTTTACCATGTTGATATATTGTTATCCCTTTTGTGGATTTTATTCAAGTATCTATTATGTGCTTGATATGTGTGAGTCAGCTGACGTTGGGGTATAACATAATACGGTCAATTATGGAAGTGTGACCTAATGTGATCGGATTATGTTATATTCGCGACCGTCCCCTCATGGCCACAGGTTGGGGTTATAGCGTCTGTATTGAGCCAAAAGCCTTACAGAGTTGCTACTGTCTTATTTGGTTCCCTGAAAAACGGGTCTTTTAAGACGTGAGTATTGCTTAAGCAGCTCACTGTAAATTGGAGTATTATTATACCCAATGTTGTACGACTACTGTTCAGACGGGAAAAGGTAAACCAAGGTAATGGAATGTGTTTATAGCTTTTCCAATGTGTTACGTGTGACTTGTTATGTGTAGCATTTATTTGGCATATTGCTGCATTCATAATAGCTTGCTGAGATTTATTCTCACCCCTCTCCCTTTACTGTTTTAGATCCCGAGACAGGAGGACCGCCCAAGTAAGGACGGAAAGGAGTTTGGCTGTGAGCATTTTGGGATATTGTCGGGGTACGTTAGGTTGGCGTAGAAATTATTTTGTCATAATTCCTTTCGGGCGTTTGTAATTATAAACTTTATCTTTCTACGTTAAAAACCAATGTCTTTTGTAACTAAACAGTTGATCGTTCTCAAAGTTAGTTATCTCCTCCTCCGATGTGGAGTTGAGTGGAGTTCTTTTAAAATGTTATATTATTAATGTTTATGTTTGAAAGTCAAAGTAAAGTTTTAAAAGTTTAGTGTTTTCGGGTTAGTTTGAGGACGCTCCAACTCGGGACACGTGTAGGTTCCGGGTCGGGGTCCTCACACTTGAAGTCCAGCAGATTATTGGGCTGACTTGAGACCTGCACAACACCAGAAAGAAATCGTGAACTGCGTCGGGGCTTGTCCGGCAAGGCCCTCCGGCGTGAGAATCAATTTGGGCTGAAGAAAGGTGATAGAGAAATGGTGGGTGTGTGTATATGTGAATAACGAAAGTTGCATTACCTTAGCCCAAGAAATTGTTCATGTATTTATAATGGGTGAGGGAAACTTAGGATTTTCATCTGGACCGTTGGATTGGATTATTGCCAGCCTTTGGATTGGCTTTGTCCCCATGCGTCCACGTGGCATCCTGAGATTGCTCCGTACGAGCAAGGACACTGCTGTACCTGTCATGGACAGTGGTTTGCACTATAATGGAAAGTCAAACCTGCACACTTTTGGCGCCACTACTAATTCCGTGGGGACATAAGTGCAGAGTGGGCCAGTGGCAGATTTGGTTTTATCCTAAGATGGCTTGTTGAGCAAGCTAAATGAGAAGACGACTTGGAGCTGTACGTCCAGTAAGGTCGTCACTTAGTAGACGACTCAACGAGCGAGTGAATGGGTGAGTTGTCCCGTCCTTAGATGGGTTTGGTTGCTTGATGACGACGACGATCCTCCTTTATTAGACGGGTTATGACCCGTAGGTGAGATGGCTCGTCATTGGATGGGCTCGGTCGCTCAATGGCAACGACTGCCATCCATTGTTTGATAGGCCACGACCCAAATCTTGAGTTGTATCGTCGGTCTTGGTCCCTTAGTGGGCCTGCTGAGCCCGCTTCTCGGAGGGAAAGATTTGGGCTTGACCCATCACAAATTATTCCGTTCAGTGTCTTTTTGAATGGGGTGAAGGAAGTATTCACCCGTCCCAGTTTAAGTTTTTTAATTTTTTTAGTTTGTCTCATTTTAAAGTTTTTAGTTGTTTTATTAATTAAAATGGATATTGAGAGCTTTTTATCATTACAACAAAAACATCCTATCTATTTTCTCTCTTTTATTTTATTTTTTATATTCATAATATTTATTTTTTCTTAAATATTATATTAAGTCAAACTAAAAATATTAAAACGTGTAACGGAATTAGTATTTGTTTTGAGACCGAAAAAGTAGCGGTACAAGTAAAGTGGCTGACGGCCACAACAAGTGGGGTTTGTTTGAAAATATCGTACACAGCAAGAGAAAGAAAAATATCTTGGGTTGGGTCGAACACGATATAATATCGTAAAGTATGAGAAATATCTTGAGCTGATAATATTGTAGTACTCTCTTCGTCTCTGAAAGATTGTTCCACATGCACTTATTCAAAAAAGTATATCTCATTTTTAAATTTAGTCATGAATGTTAGTACAAATTTACTAAAATATAAGAAAGTGAAACTCTTTCTTAATAATTATAAAATGTACAACATAACAATTTTTTAGAGAAAGAGGGAGTATTATCTATCGTGGCTAAAAAGGGATCAATTTCTCAAATAATCCCTTTTTAAAATTTTATTTACCAAATTGACTTACTGTTCAAACTTTTTCCCAAAATGTCCCATTTTTTCAAAACTCGCTACACTGTGTAGCAAGTTTAAAATTTTTCAATTAAAATCGCTACACGGTGTAGCGATTTTAAATTTGCTAAATTTTATTTAATATTTATGCTTTAAAAAAACAAAAAAATAACAAAATAAAAATATGAAATCGCTACAGGGTGTGGCGATTTTACCCTGTAGCAATTTCAAATTTAAACAAACAAACAAATCCACCTTACCTTGCACATTACCTTGCACAGTGCGTACTAATAATAAGTACTCCCTCCGTCCTACAATAATATATAAAATTTTTATTTTTGGGAATGAGTGAAGGGAATAGTAAAGATTTCTTTCCATTTTGAAAAAATTATATATTATTCTGGAATTCCCAAAAATAAAAATTTTATATATTATTGTGGGACGGAGGGAGTACTTATTATTAGTACTTACGTTTACGTGCACTGTGCAAGATAAGGTGGATTTGTTTGTTTGTTTAAATTTGAAATTGCTACAGGGTAAAATCGCCACACCCTGTAGCGATTTCATATTTAGTTTTTTTTTTTTTTTTTTTTTAAAGCATAAATATTAAATAAAATTTAGCAAATTTAAAATCGCTACACCGTGTAGCGATTTTAATTGAAAAAATTTAAACTCGCTACACGGTGTAGCGAGTTTTGAAAAAATAGGATCTTTTGGGAAAAAGTTTGAACAGTAAGTCAATTTGGTAAATAAAATTTTAAAAAGGGATTATTTGAGAAAAAATTCCTAAAAAGGTAGCGAATACTGTAAAGGATAAACTCAAAGGACTGAAAGTGTCAGTTCACCATAATAATTGTAATCTAGCGTCGCATTAACCTCACGCGGCTGTCCTTGCACTTCCACGTGGATTGCTTTATCCAAATTAATTTCAAACCTCCATATTAAATATTTTCTCCGTCCCATTTCAATTGAGCCACTGTTTTTGGAATGTTTCACTTCAAATGAGTCATTCTATAAATAGAAAGAAATGAACAGTGTTTCGGACATTTATACCATCATAATGTTTATATATTTACAAAAAACCATTCATTATATCCTTATAATTTTAACATATTTACAAAAAATCAATCATTAACTTACTATTCCTCCCACTCATTCTCTCCAATTAAATGTTTTTAATTTTTACATTCTCTCTCCTCTAATCTTTTATCCATTTTCAATTTTTTAATCATTTTAAATTTTTTTTAAAAAAATGTGCAAAAATGCCATGACTCAATTGAAATGGGACGGAGGGAGTATCATCACTATTCGGTCGCTTGGATAAAGTTTGCCAATTTTTTTTATTCTTTTTGCTAAAAATTTGTGTATTTCATTGAGCTCGAACACATTTTAATCGTCAAATACAAAGATAGATAAGATGTTAACCGATGTTAACATACAGGTCGTAAGACGAAACTATAGGTGGAGCGAGCTTGGGTGAGCGGTTCGAAATGTGATCTCAATTGGGAGATGGCCATTTTGGGATTAAGCCCGAAGGAGTCCCGTCAAGCGCGTGATACGTGACTCGTTAAGTACGTGTTCGTGGGCCGGCCCGCCTCTCAGCCAGTATATAGAACGGGACGGGCTTAGACGTATATAATTGTGACGAATCGAGCTTTGGCCCATGTATCAGAAAATCTGTTGGATCCGTGGCCCGTTTATCCCGTTTCTTTTTTCTTTTCTTATTTGTAAATGTCAATAATGTTCTCAAATATATCCGTTAATAAATTCATTTGAGGGGTATTTTCGTCCAAATTTTTTATAACGGCTCCTTTATCAGATTTTAATTTTTTGGGACATAATTACCCTTCCCAACAGCCATATTTAGGTATAAATTTGGTTCAAAATGTATTTATAATTACTATAAATAGAAGAGGAAGTCTTACCATTTTTCTCACACAAAAAATTCAATCAATCATAGAATTCTCTTAAACCCGAACCATCAAATTATTTCCAATTTAATGCTTCCATTCGAATAAAAAAATATATGAAAATTTCCAATACGAAACTTTGTGATTACATCGTAAAAGTTGAAGTTAATTTTATTGTTTTAAATATTTAATTGTTTACTCACTAGTTAAATATTGTATAATTAGTTATTTTTTTAATCTTCATAAATTCCGAAAATTCCAATAAATAAATAAAATTATATTTGCATATCTTGCTAGTTAATTATTGCATTAAGTAATTAATCTTTGTGATTACATCTATTCCGAAAATTACAAAAAAATTATAATTGTTTACTTTTATTGCTAGTAAATTATTGCCAAAAGTACTTAATCTTGATAAATTTTTGAAAATTCAAAAAAAATAAATTTAAGTGCTGCATTTTTAATTTTAATTGCTAGGTAATTTATATTGCTAGTTATTATGTAAGATCTAGTTAATGATTTATTTACATATCCCAACCCCCCACCATAAAATCAAACCCCACAAAATGTATCCCATCAAAATTTAGGATCAATTGATAATTCATTTTTGCACCATAATGATCAAATTATATTTGATCTGATTAATCAATCCTCGAACCCAATCAACACCCCTCCATTTCCCGGCTATAATCCGAATTTGACCCCGAATTGGATGAATGAGACCAACACAATTATACATCTAGAACCTATAATCAATTACAAGACATAGATGAGGGTGAGGAGGGGGATGAGAATGACGATAATGATGTACAAGTCAACCACGAAATCCGGACAATTCCAAATACACCTACTAACGATATTTCCTTGGGTAGTGCACCTATCGGGAGGCACAACCTAGAGTGTCTAAGTATGCCCATTTATATGATTTGGTAATTGTTGACGGTGAAACAAAGGCCAAATGCAAGAGGTGTTCAAAATTTATATCCCCAACGATTGTTAATGGTACTTTCCAGGTAAAGAGGCACATGAATAAATATGACCAGGAAGCCGCTAAAGAGATATATGGTACCGTGCAAACGCAACTCAATATACCATGTGTCACTTACCCAAAAGTGGACGTCGAATTGATAACGATGTTACTAGTGAGTTGTCGATTGCCTCTTTCACTTTCAGATGATGATAGACTCACCCGATATTCTAAAGGCCTCAACCCGTCATACCAACTAATGACCCGTCAAACTATTACTAGGCATATAAAGAGCTCTTCCAAACTCGTCAACTTAAACTAGCGAGCGACCTCCCAAATTTCAAGGGTAGTGTTTGCTTGACCACTGATGCTTGGAAGACCACTTTAAGTTCTAGTTCTGAAACCTTCAATTATATAACCGCTCATTGGATTAATGAGGAGTAGATAGTGTAAAAGAGGGTGATTTCCTTTAGAACAATGTCATATCCCCACACGGCTTTGCAATGTACAAGTCACATTAAGGATGGATTCAGTGAGTATGTTATCACCAACAAAATTTTAACAATATTCTTTGATAATGCGACTTACAATACCCTCACCACCACAATGTTGATCCAAGCTCTTAATCCTCCCCTAGTTGGCGCTTTATTTCATGTTAGGTGTGCATGCCTCATTGTTAATCTATGTGTCCAAGATTTGATCCACTCACTAAAGTCTGTCACCAATAGCATCAACACAGCCTTCCATGTTATCAAAAATTCCGGCCCAAGATTGAAAATTTATTCCGATTTATGCGCCACATATAATATGAAATACAATAAACCTCCAGTGGCCTAGGATATTAAGTGGAACTCAACATATAAAATGTTGAAGAGAGCTGTATAATATAGGGTGGTACTCACGTAATACTTTCTAATCATCAAATGGACTACAAAATTATTGAGTATGATTGGTCAATAGCTTCCGAGCTTTTAGATTTACTTAAAACTTGGTGGAGGGCAACCATGATTTTTTCGGGAAGTTATTATCCCACCTCCCATCTTTTGTGTCGTGAAATAAATGCCCTAAGTGAAGTTATTAGGCAATTTAGATCACATGCCATGATTGGAGATGCTGTTATGAAAATGGAAACTAAATTCACAAAATATTATGAACATTTTCCCGTAGTTTCCCAATTAGCGACCATAATGGATCCTATGATTAAGTTCTCCTCATTAGGTGCCTTGTTTGATAAATTTTATGAGAACACGAGTACCGAGCTTAACGCAAATGCTGTAAACACTTTGTCCAAGAGCAAACTGAGGGAAATTCACACAATCCTATATCGTTTGTTCGACCACTATTGTAGAACACTAAAGGGACCAAACACAACATACGAATGAAAAGGGAGTGGAGCAACAAAAATGTTAAAAAAAGGATAGTGTTTTATGGCAAAAGGAAAAACTTCATCCTCATCTAGTAGTGGTTCTCAAAGTGGTGTATATGAATTATACCAATACCTTGAAAGCCCATATTACCCCTTAGATGGTGAAAGTTTTGAAAACTTGAACGTCCTACAATGGTGGAAATCGCATGCTTATATTTATCCTATTCTTTCGATGATGGCACATGATCTACTTACCCCTCCGGTGTCCACGTTAGCATCGCAGGCTGCTTTTAGTGCGGCAGAAAAAGTCGTGACGTCAAAGCGAAACCAACTCAAACCTATTTTTATCCAGAGATTGATTTGTCTTGCAGACTGAGATGCCATGGAGTTGAGAAAACAAGGCACATTTCGGGATCTTGAAAACGATGATTATGAAAGTATCGAAGAAGACAATCTGAACGAGGAGTTTTTGCGAAAAGGATACTAGAAGAAAAAGAAGATTTCAACAAATTTAAAAACTTTAAAGCAATAACAATATTGAAGATCTAAAGCTTTTTGAAAACTTTGAAGATTTGAAGAAAATAATTAGTTTGAATATTTGAATACTCATTTATTTTCAAGACTTTGTTAAATTTGAAGACTTTGTTAAATTGTTAAACCATGTCATTTGAAGATTTGAAAACCGTTTATTTTAAAACTATGTAATTTTAAGTTGCATCATTTGAAAACAATGAAAATTTCCCCCAAAAAATTATGAAATAAATATTCATAGAGTTTTTATTATTAAATTAATTACATTTATATCTCATTTAATTTAGTTTTTAAAGAATAAATATATGCTATTTATCAACAAATAAAGAATATTTAAACTAACTTGTTTTCTAAAAGGTATAATTTTTATTTGTTGATACCGTATAAACTATTGTTTTGTTATATCTATAAAATAACTAATTTTCTTATGTATAAGTGATTTTATATTTTTAAAAATAGCTTATTAAATAATAAATTATTTATTATTTTTTTCAAGCTTTTTCTTATTTTTTCAGTTTTTTTTTTTTTTTTTAACTCAAAACCCGTTTAAGCCCGTGGATCTTTAGATCTGTGCCAAACGGACGAGCTTGAAGGGCTATTTTGGACCGGGCCGGGTTTAGACCCATTTAGTGAGACTGACAAACGGGTTTAAATCCGTTTCTCCCGCAGGTTTTTGTCAAACGGGCCGGGCCGAGCAACCCGTTTGGCCATCTCCATCTCCATGGGCGGATTTAGGGTATGAGGTGGGGGTGCACCTGCACCCGGTCAAATTCTATTTCTAGTTAAAAAAATATATATTATTAACTAAGTGCACCCGAAAATAAGATTACTTAATTTGCACCTTTGCTATTTAAATATTATATTACTAGTTCAGTTGGTAAACTATTATAGTTTATCACTAAGCACCATGTTTCAAATCTTACTAGTTACATTAGCCTCTAATATGAGAAATAAACTCTTTTTCAAAATCTTACTTAAATTCTTTTATAATCATATCATAAATAATTTTTATTTATTATTCAAGTTAATTTTTTGCCTCTATTATGATAAATGGTTATTTAATCTAAATATTTTTATATTTAGATTATTTTGCTCATTACTTTAACTAATATAAATGAATGTTATTATGACCTCAAGAAATAATCTAAATATAAAAATATTATTTCACAGTTAATTTCAAGAAATGCTTCCTGAAATGATGTCATAATTAAAACAACTATAATGTAAATATCATTTTTTTGAGGCTTGACCAATTAGTCCCCCAGCCAAATAAAAACTACATTTAAGGACTAACATTATCAAAACAGCCAAAAAGTTCTTCAATTTTTTCTGGACCAAATTGCCCCTCAAACCCCTCTCTCTCTTGCGTGACGCGCGACGGACGTTGCCTTACCTGCTTTCTTTCTCTCTCCTTTTCTCTTTCTTCCTTTTTTTCTCTTAAATTTTTTAAAATGCAATATCTCAAAATTTAAAAATCGAAAAATTTATTTGAAATCACTGTTTTAATCCCATCGCCAAGACGAATCAAACAAGTTTACTCATCATATATTTCAACTTTTATAAATAAAATAAAATTATTTTTCAACAACTGTAAAATAGACCTCACTTTTTTCTATAAAAGAATGACATAAAAACAGAGAAATCTATCACACAGTTATGCACAATAACTGAGAAATTGACCTCACAGTTGTGCACAAACAATCATCAACAACTAATAAATAATGGATAAACCAAATATACTAAGTACCAAATTAACTGTGAAATTGACCTCACAGTTCTCAGTTTAGAGATGTCAAAAACCAAACCATTTCACATTCATAAATAAATGTGAAACTGACCTCACAGTTTTAGAAGTGTGAAAAATATTTCACAGTTATTCACATCACAACCATCTGTTAGTGTTATGCCCTAGGCCTATAGTTGATAGACTTATGTGTTGACATTATTTATTGTTATATGAAAAGTTTAACTATTTGATTATTATATGTTTTGCATATTTATCTGTAATAATTTCCGTTCCTAATTATTAAGTGAATAATTAGTATAAATGTTAATGGATAATCATATGATGATTATATGCATAGAGATGCACATTAAATTTATGGGTACTTGTTAGAGAACAAGTGACTGGACTTGACCCGTATGAGATTTATCTCATGGCAAATGTCATAATTAAATCTCATATGGTCACTTCATTTAGTCTCTAGACCTGAGATTATCATGACCTTACATATGATGAAAGTCATGTTTGGTTTTAGTCAAACGATATCTTAACACGTTATTTATAAAGGCTAATTTTGGCATGATCGGATTCATGATTGGAAGGATGATAAGTCAAGATGGAATTTGTCCTTCGAAAGAGAGATGTTTTGCTTGGGCCCCTCGATGAGTGATAATGATGAAAGTGTATGGCCATACCCCAATGCGATTGGATTATCATTATACTCAAGATCGAGAAAGCATTGAACAAAGACAAGTTGACGTGGACCATGACTTGTGTTCAATATAAAATCGCGAGACAAAGGGAGAAATGGAAGTGTACCATTGAAAACGTGAACTCTTACGTTATATTATTTGGGTAGACATAATGGCTTGCTAGAGTCCGCTTATGTCTTATGAGGGTCGATATGATCGAACTCATTGTCAACATAATATAATCCTATTGGGTCACACACAACTAGAATGAATTGATTAAATCAGAGGAAGAATGATTGAGATTCCTGATGTGGCATATGTCATCGCGTGACACAACTTGGCCATGGGCTTCGTGTGGTCGTGCGACATCATAAGCCTAAGGCAATTTTGACAGACAGTTTCCTAATTTGATTAGTAAACATATACCAATACTATTGTAGTATAAATATAAGGTCTGTGAAACCCTAAAAGTCTAGCCGAATTTCTGAAAAGAAAATCACAACAAAATTCTCAATATTCTTCAAGGTTTATGATCTAGCAATCATCAAGAAATCGTTCTTGGTTCATTCAAATGTGTGGATACCATAAGAGGGTCTTCGCTCGTACGACAATCAAGGCCTAGAGTTCGAAGTTTGTGATTCAATATCACATCAAAACATTGTTCGATAGCTCAAGAACGGAAAGCGTTCAAGGTTGGTTGTTTCTATCTCATAGAATTCAAGTTAATTGTATAGAACGGATCCTAGGCTCTTTGGGTTTTATGTTAATAGATGCTTAATTCCGCTGCGCATGGACCCGTAAGACCCAACAGTGGTATCAGAGCCCCGACAGTGGTATCAGAGCCCCGTTCGTATGATTAAGTTTGAATAAACATGCTAAGAAAAATTGATGTAAATTGTTTATATGATTTTTGCATGTTTTGTATGCGATAGTTTGATTGTTTTTGAAACAATATGCCTAAATCATGTTCTATTCACTTCTAATTAAATCTGTTAAAAGTTTTTTATATGATTTAATTGCTCTGTGATTAAGAATTGATTGAAATCTGCAAATATGCAAATCTGGTATCAAGGTGTCACGCGACATAGGCTGCCTGTGTCACGCGACAAATGATGCCTGTGTCACGCGACAGAACATGCTTGTGTCACGCGACAAAGCTTGCCTCTGTCACGCGACAAAACTTGCCCAATCTGGGCAGGATTAGTTTGTTACATAATCCTGCTAATCTGTGAATATGTTTGCAATCTGATATGTTTATGTCTTAATCTAGATGCTATAAATTTCTGGAAATTATGTTTATAGGGCTATGCTAGATTAATTCATTATTTGTGCATGCTTAGTTAATTAAAATATAATTTTATTAATTGTTGCGATGCATGAATTATGTGTTCTTATGTCTTAAGAACTTGGTTAGATGTTTAGTTGAAACATTATATTGTAATTTCCTGAATGTTAAAATTGAAACATTAAAATTTTGATTTTCTGATTGTTTATGAGAAACAAGTCATTTTACGCAAAATTTAAAAGGAAACTGATTGTTTATACAAAGTATTGATTATGTTGCAAATCAGAGCTAATTTCTGATTGTGCATGTCTAGGAGAGTTCTGTCGAAGGAGAGATTTGGTACTTAAGTAGTCCTTGTGGCTCACCTATCTTCTTGGGAACTTACCTGGTGCACGATTATGACTATCTTTGTTGATGTGCTTATAATCTACTTTAAAGAACCTTCATTTAACTTTTAAGTTCTTTATGCCAATTCCTGATTAAAACACTTGAGACCATTCGGATAGTTTTGGGTGGGCTTGCTATAGCAAGGTACTTTGATTCTATTCGTTTGCGAGCAAGATAAGGAAATGGTTGTTCCTATACGTTTAAAGTGAATGAACTTAATTGGGTTATCAAAATGGTTTTGGACCCAAGGCATAAGATGAGATTAAAATATGCTTAGACATATGATGTCTTGAATAAATCTCATAAAAGATCTAAGAGTCATATATGTGATATGATTGATGTTTCTACCTAATTAATTTAGTTTTGAGCGGTTTGCCATAGCAAACTTGAAATTAAATTAAAGTTGGATCTTAGCCCATTAAATGTATATTATGCTTATTTGCATTGAAAGGTGTATAATTTAGTGGGAGCATTTATTTTCATGTAAATGCATTATACTTCTCATATAATATGTTTACTTATATGTATTCATATTTTATGTATATCTTTTTGTAGAATAAATGGCATCAAACAATAATCATCTGTCACTGCGATCTGTCCTTGAGAAAGAAAATTTGGAAGAGAATGGTACAAACTATATGGATTGGATCCGTAGCGTGAGAATTGTTCTCAGGCAAGAGGAAAAATTGTACGTTCTCGAGGAACCCATTCCACCTGAACCTGCTGCCAATGCTACTAGGGCAGTGAAGGATCAATATCTGAAGCATAAGCGTGATGCTACTGATGTTGGTTGCCTCATGCTCTCTGCCATGTGCAATAGCCTTCAAAAGGATCTTGAGCACTTGGGGACAGTTGATCTAAACAATCGACTGATGGAAATGTTCCAAGTTCAAGCAAGGCAAGAAAGGTATAACATAGTTAAGGCCCTAACCTCATGCAAGATGAGTAAAGGACAAGCTGTTGGTCCCCATGCTCTAAAGATGAAGGGTCACATCGAACATCTTGAAAGGCTCGGTTTTCCGATTAGCCAAGAGTTGGCTACTGACATGATATTGAATTCATTGCCCGAAGGTTTTAGTAATTTCATAATGAACTATAACATGGGGGGCATGAATAAGAACCTTTCTGAGTTAGTTCAAATGTTGAACACTGCGGAAACCAATATTGTCAAGAAGAAAACCGATCAAGTGTTGATGGTTAACAAGGGGAAGGGCTTCAAGGGTAAAGGAAAGGCAAAAGTTGCTAATCCTAAGGCAAATATTGCCAAATCCAAAGAGGGTGCCAAACCCAAAGATGCTAAGCCTAAGTCCCAAGAGGACGCAGTCTGCTTCCATTGCAATGAGATTGGACATTGGAGGAGAAACTGCTTAAAATACAAGGAAGCACTGAAGAAGAGCAAAGGAGTTGCTTCGACTTCAGGTATCTTTGTTATAGATATATTCCTATCTACTTCTAGTTCTTGGGTATTGGATACCGGATGTGGATCTCACATTTGTCTAAATGTGCAGGGTCTAAAGAACAGAAGGATGCTTAAAGATGGTGAAGTGGACCTACGTGTGGGGAATGGAGAAAGAGTTGCTGCATTAGCCGTAGGAACTTATGAAGTTACTTTACCTAGTGGACTAATACTTGTTTTGAACAATTGTTATTACGTTCCAGCTGTAAGTAGGAATATTATTTCGATTTCATGTTTGGATAATGAAGGTTTTAATTTTCTTATATGTGATAAGAAGTTTTTCATTTACAAGAGTGATATGCATTATTGTACTGCTATTTCATTCAATGGCCTTTATATCCTTGATGTTGAAAATCGTGATAATAATTTCTATAACATTAACAAGAAATCTAAACCCAATAATGTAAACCACACTTACTTATGGCATTGTCGTCTTGGCCATATAAATGAGAAACGCATTTCTAAACTCCACAAAGATGGATTTTTAGACTCACATGATTATGAATCATATGAGACATGCGAATCTTGTTTACTTGGCAAGATGACCAAGGACCCATTTACCAAAATTGGAGAAAGGGCGGGCGACTTATTAGGCCTCATACATACCGATGTGTGTGGACCTATGAGTAGCAATGCTGGGGGAGGATTTCAGTACTTCATAACATTCACTGATGATTATAGTAGATTTGGATATGTTTATCTAATGAAACATAAAAGTGAATCGTTTGAGATATTTCGAATATTTCAAAATGAGGTGCAAAATCAACTTGGCAAAACTATTAAGGTACTTCGATCCGATCGAGGTGATGAATATTTGAGCCAAGAATTTGACAGTCATCTTATGAGTTGTGGAATCGTTTCAGAACTCTCTCCACCCGGAACACCACAATGGAATGGTGTGTCTGAAAGGAGGAATAGAACTTTGTTGAACATGGTTCGTTCTATGATGAGTCAAGTTGAGCTTCCTTTATCCTTTTGGGGACATGCACTAGAAACTGCTGCTTTCACTATAAACAGAGTTCCTACCAAATCGGTTCAAAAGACCCCATATGAGATGTGGCATGGAAGAAAACCTAGTTTGTCTTTCATAAAGATTTGGGACTGCGATGCATATGTCAAGAAGCTAACTTCTGACAAGCTAGCACCTAAGTCTGATAAATGTGTTTTCGTGGGTTATCTTAAGGAAACTAAAGGATACTATTTCTACAACCGAAACGAGAACAAAGTGTTTGTTGCTCGAAATGGTACCTTCTTAGAAAAGGAGTTTCTTCGCAAAGGAACCAGTGGGAGTAAAATAGATCTTGAAGAAATTCGAGAACCCGAAAACAACATTGAACCAATGGTAGAGACTGAACCAAGTTCACAAGTAGTTATGGAACCGGTTCAAGATGCACAAATCCTTCGCCGAAGTGGTAAGTCACGATCCGAACCAGAGAGATATGAATTTCTCGTTACGGAAAGTGATGAAGTGGAGTTAATCGAAAATGATGAACCTACTTGCTATCAAGAAGCGATGTCCTCTCCTGATTCGGAAAAATGGCAAGAGGCCATGGAGTCCGAATTACAATCCATGGCTGATAATCAAGTTTGGAACTTGATTGATCCACCCGAAGGTGTAAAAACCATAGGGTACAAATGGGTCTTCAAGAAGAAGACCGACATGGATGGGAAGGTCCACACCTATAAGGCTAGGCTTGTAGCTAAGGGATATAGGCAGATTCATGGTATCGACTATGATGAAACCTTTTCGCCTGTAGCTATGCTTAAGTCTATTAAAATTTTATTTGCCATAGCCACATATTATGACTATGAAATATGGCAAATGGATGTCAAGACAACTTTTCTAAATGGGAAGTTACTTGAGGATGTATACATGATACAACCTAAAGGTTTTGTCAGTCCAGAAAATTCTAACAAGGTGTGTAAGTTGCAAAGATCCATTTATGGATTGAAGCAAGCTTCCAGGAGTTGGAATCTATGTTTTGATGAAGCAATAAAAGAGTTTGGCTTTATCAAGAATGAAGATGAACCTTGTGTATACAAGAAAATTAGTGGGAGCTTAACACTATTTCTAGTGTTGTATGTCGACGATATCTTACTCATTGGAAATGACATTCCTGCACTACAGACTGTCAAGTATTGATTGGGAAAGTGCTTTTCAATGAAAGATATGGGCGAAGCTGCATATATCCTTGGTATCAAGATCTATAGAGATAGATCTAAAAGGATGATTGGTTTAAGTCAAAGTACTTACATTGACAAGGTTCTTAGAAGATTCCAAATGGAAAATTCTAAAAGAGGAAACTTGCCAATGTTGCATGGTATATCTCTTAGCAAGACTCAAAGTCCTACGACTAATGATGAGCGAAAGAGAATGAATGATATTCCATATGCTTCGGCAATTGGGTCTATCATGTATGCTATGTTATGTACTAGACCCGATGTCTCGTGTGCTCTAAGCATGACGAGTAGGTACCAATCGGATCTCAGCGAACCACATTGGATAGCAGTCAAGAATATCCTCAAGTACTTACGAAGAACTAAGGATGTATTCTTGGTCTTTGGAGGAATGGAAGAAGATCTTGTAGTAAAAGGCTACACAGATGCTAGCTTTCAAACCGACAAAGATGATTTCAGATCGCAGAGAGGATTTTTGTTTACGCTGAATGGAGGCACTGTTAGTTGGAAAAGTTCCAAGCAAAGTACCGTCGCTGATTCTACAACTGAAGCTGAGTACATAGCGGCATCTGATGCAGCTAAGGAAGCTGTTTGGATCAAAAAGTTCATTAGTGATTTGGAAGTCGTTCCAAGCATCAAAGATCCTATTGAACTTTATTGTGATAATAATGGTGCCATTGCACAAGCAAAGGAACCAAGGTCACATCAGAGATCCAAACACATACTTCGATGTTTCCACATTATCCGAGAGATATGCGAAAGGGGAGACGTAAAAATATGCAGAGTAGACACTGATGACAACCTGGCGGACCCATTAACTAAGGCTCTCCCGCAAGCTAAGCATGATGGTCATGTTAGGTCCATGGGTATTCGATACATGAGAGATTGGGCCTAGTGCAAGTGGGAGACTGTTAGTGTTATGCCCTAGGCCTATAGTTGATAGACTTATGTGTTGACATTATTTATTGTTATATGAAAAGTTTAACCATTTGATTATTATATGTTTTGCATATTTATCTGTAATAGAGATGCATAGAGATGATTATATGCATAGAGATGCACATTAAATTTATGGGTACTTGTTAGAGAACAAGTGACTGAACTTGACCCGTATAAGATTTATGTCATGGTCAAATGTCATAATTAAATCTCATATGGTCACTTCATTTAGTCCCTAGACCTGAGATTATCATGAACTTACATATGATGAAAGTCATGTTTGATTTTAGTCAAACGATATCTTAACACGATATTTATAAAGGCTAATTTTGGCATGATCGGATTCATGATGGGAATGATGATAAGTTAAGATGGAATTTGTCCTTCGAAAGAGAGATGTTTTGCTTGGGCCCCTCGATGAATGATAATGATGAAAGTGTATAGCCATACCCCAATGCGATTGGATTATCATTATACTCAAGATCGAGAAAGCATTGAACAAAGACAAGTTGACGTGGACCATGACTTGTGTTCAATATAACATCGCCAGACAAAGGGAGAAATAGAAGTGTACCATTGGAAACGTGAACTCTTACGTTATATTATTTGGGTAGACATAATGGCTTGCTAGAGTCCGCTTATGTCTTATGAGGGTCGATATGATCGAACTCATTGCCAACATAATGTAATCCTATTGGGTCACACACAACTAGAATGAATTGATTAAACCAAATGAATAATGATTGAGATTCCTGATGTGGCATATGTCATCGCGCGATACAACTTGGTCATGGGCTTCGTGTGGTCATGCGACATCATAAGCCTAAGGCGGTTTTGACAGACAGTTTCCTAATTTGATTAGGAAACATATACCAATACTATTGTTGTATAAATATAAGGTCTGTGAAACCCTAAAAGTCTAGCCGAATTTCTGAAAAGAAAATTACAACAAAATTCTCAATATTCTTCAAGGTTTATGATCTAGCAATCATCAAGAAATCGTTCTTGGTTCATTCAAAGGTGTGGATGCCATAAGAGGGTCTTCGCTCGTACGACGATCAAGGCCTAGAGTTCGAAGTTTGTGATTCAATATCACATCAAAACATTGTTCGATAGCTCAAGAACGGAAAGCGTTCAAGGTTGGTTGTTTCTATCTCATAGAATTCAAGTTAATTGTATAGAACGGATCCTAGGCTCTTTGGGTTTTATGTTATTAGATGCTTAATTCCGCTGCGCATAGACCCGTAAAACCCAATACCAACAACTGTAAAATAGACCTCACTGTTGTTCTATAAAAGAATGACACAAAAACAGAGAAATCTATCACACAGTTATGCACAATAACTGAGAAAGTGACCTCAACAATCATAACTGAGAAATTGACCTCACAGTTGTGCACAAACAATCATCAACAACTGATAAGTAACGGGTAAACCAAACATGCTAAGTACCAAATTAACTGTGAAATTGACCTCACAGTTCTCAGTTTAGAAAGGTCAAAAATCAAACCATTTCACATTCATAAATAACTGTGAAACTGACCTCCTAGTTTTAGAAGTGTGAAAAACATTTCACAGTTATTCACATCACAACCAACAACTGTGAAATAGACCTTACTATTGTTCTATAAAAGAATGACATAAAAACAGTGAAATCTATCACACAGTTATGCACAATAACTGAGAAATTGATCTCAACAATCATAACTGAGAAATTGACCTCACAGTTGTGCACAAACAATCATGAATAACAGATAAATAACAGGTAAACCACACATACTAAGTAGCAAAATAACTGTGAAATCGACCTCACAGATCTTAGCTTAGAAAGGTCAAAAACCAAACCATTTCACATTCATAAATAACTGTAAAACAGAACTCTCAGTTTTAGAAGTGTGAAAAACATTCAACAGTTATTCACATAAAAAACATTGACGATGAGTAAAACTTTCCCATTGTAAACACTAAGATCAACATCATTTCCCTTCCCTTCTCATCCTGCAATTTCGAAATCGAAATGAAGGGAATTATTTCATAAATTAGGGCAAAATCATTTAGGATCCAAAATACATCAATAAAATAGAGAGAGAGAGTGAGAGAGAGAGAGAGAGAGAGAGAGAGGGAGGGAGGAAGTAACCTTGAGAGTGAAGTCATAAATTGATTGTGGGTTGTTCGCCATGGCGATTGCTTCGTCTTCGTATTACAATCTACAGTTAAAGAAACGAAATTAATCTAATTTTTGATTTAATTGTCGTTTGGGAGTGCCAAGAATCAGGCCGACCTTTCGCGTTCGGGCATCTTCAGGTGTCGTGGAGCTTGTCTTCTTCACACAGCCACCAACCTTCACTGTCTGGCCGGCAAGACCAAATCCAACGTCGGGGGGGGGGGGGAGGGGGCTAAGGATTGACCGGATCAGGACACGCTTGGAATATTGAGCCTCTTTGACGATGTCAGAGATGGTGAACGCGAATTGTGATTAGAGAGAAATAGAATGAGCGACACGAATTGCGATTATAGAGAGAAAGGAATTGCGATTAGAGAGAGAAGAGAATGAGCAAGGAGGGCAGTTTCGCCATTTAAATTGTTATGAAATATTTTAAAAGGAGCTAGGGGTTTTTGTTAAAATGGATTTCAACTTATGGAGACCCTAAGGTAGAATATGAAATGTGGTGTTTTTTTTTGATAAATTTCACCTTCTAATAGGGGCTTATTGGTAAAAATTCCTTATTTTTTCATGACATAAGCTTACTATTTTAAGTAAACATTAAGAAATTGCAAGTACGTATAGTAGCTATTGATTATTTCACAAAATGGGTCGAAGCCAAGCTACTAGCCAGGATTACTGAGGAGAACGCCATCAATTTCATTCAAGACTTCATTTGGTGCCGCTTTGGGATTCCTCGGGCAATAGTATCAGATAACGGGCTACAATTCTCCTAAGCCTTTGAAGACGAAATGAAAAGAGTTAGAGTCAAGCATTGGAAGTCGTCAGTCGCCTATCCCCAAGGCAACGGGCAAGCCGAAGCAGGGAACAAGTTGGTCCTCTCAGCATTGAAAACAAGTTTGGTTGGTCGAAAAAGCAACTAGTTGGATGAACTCCCCCTTGCTCTATGGGCAGTCCGCACAACCATTCGGGGGGCCCACGGGGGAAACCCCATTCGCTCTTGTATATGGATCAAAAGCCATGGCACCGGCCAAGCTACGATTTCCCACAGCTAGAGTAATCTTTTTTGATCAAGAGCAGAACGAGGTCAATAGATTGATCGACTTGGATCTGATCGACGAAAAGCGAGATACAGCTCATCTAAGGATGGTAAATTACAAGCAGAAAACCAAGAGCTATCATGATAAGAAAGTGAAAACAAGATCGTTCCAAGTAGGCGACCATGTTTTGAGGAGGATCGAGTCGACTGGAAGGAGAACGCAAATGAACAAGTTGACTCCCAACTGGGAAGGTCCCTACATCATCACTCGAGTTATTAAGGAGGGAACTTACATGATCGCTCATTTAGACGGCGACGAGTTGAAGCATCCATGGCATGCTACCCACCTTATCAGATACTACTTCTAGTTCAAGTTTTCTAGTTCAGTTTTCTAGTTCAGTTTCAAAGTTAGCTTTCGTTTTCAAGTTGGAGGTTTAGTTCTAGTTCTAGCTCTCCGTTTTCTATGTAATCATGCTATTACTTCAATAAAGTTGCAGTTTATTCAAATTGTGTTACGTTTTTGCATTGATTCTAAATGGGCTCGACTCTTAGTCAGCCTCGTTCCCTTAAACAAGTTCGATTCATAATCAGTTTCATTTATTCAACAAGTCCGACTCTTAGTCGACTTCGTTCGAACGGGCTCGACTCTTAGACAACCTCGTACCTTTAAACGGGCTCGACTCTTAGTCAGCCTCGTACCTTTAAACGGGCTTGACTCTTAGTCAGCCTCGTTCCTTTAAACATGCTCGATTCATAATCAGCTTCGTTCATTTAACAAGTCCGATCCTTGGTCGACTTTGTCTAACAAGCTCGACTCTTGGTCGCTTCGTTCATTTAACAGGTCAGACATTCGAGTCGACCTCATTCTAAAAAATATTCAAATCTTAGTCAATCTCATTTATCAAATAGGCCGAGTATTAAGTCGAATTTACTTCTAAGAGTAGTCCGACCAGAGGCTCAAAATGATCTCGTTCATCTTATTAAATCTAGTTCGACATTCAAACAATCCAGCCAAATCAAAACAAGATTGGATCACGTAAAAGGTCAACTACGATTAAATAAGTTAAAGGCCCCCTAAAATGGGCCAGGACTTAAGTTATCAAAATGATACGAGTTGGAATGCCTCCCAAAAAACTGGGCCAAGGCATCAATACATACACAAAGAAAAAAGAGAAAAATTGTTTTGAGACTTGTTTTCATTACACAACCATTCAAATGTTCAAAGGAAAGTCAAGCAGCTGGACCAGCTTCAATTTGGCCACTTGTGGTAGCTTGATCATCTACGCTCCCCTCCTGCTGTTGGAAATCATTGAGCTTACCCAATTCAGTGAAACCATGCTTGGGAGTATCTCCCTCGAATGCTGGCTCATCAGGTTCCTCAAGCTCCTTCAGAATAGTATCGAAATTAATGGGAGCAACAGGAGGAGGGACCCAAGGTTCTACCACCATATCTTCATCTTCTTGGGCCAAGGCAGCCATGTCATTTTCAGTATAAGGCACTTGAGAATGGCCTTGACGAGCTGCCATATCATACGGATCCACTGAGGTCCACTTGGCCAGCTGTTCAAGGGATAAGTCAACGGAAGGGTCCACCATGATGCGTTGAGCCATGTGGCTACAACCTACGTAAAAAAATGACCTGGACTTCTCAATGACATAATCATGATACTCGTCACTCTTCTTATACTGCCCAATCGCGACCTTCCTAGCAGCTACCTTGGCGGCCTCCACAGAAATTTTTAACTCCTCCTCCCACTTGAGGCGAGCTGCCATAAAATCTTATGTTTGCTTGGACAACATTGCCGTGCTCTCCTCCAACATTTTGGTCGCCACCTCCAGGTCATCAGCTACTTTCTCCTTATCCGTCTTAACAGCGGTCAGCTCCTTCTGAACGCCTCCAAGTCTACCCCATTCTTCTTGCTTGTCCTTCAAAGCATCCTCCTTAACAAGCTTCAGAGATTCATAGGCCGAATCTAAATCAGAATGCTCCTCCTTCAGTTTAGCATGTTCCCCCTTCAACTCCTCCAGCTCATTAGTCTTCCGGCCCAGCATCGTCTTGGTCAGTCTCTCCTGCTCCTCAGCCTCTTTCCAGTTGCTGGTAGCTAGCTCGATCATGGCAAGAGACTACAGTGAAAAGACCAAAGGATCAGCCCGGATAAAAAAGGGTTAATGGGAATATACGAGCCAAAAGAAAGCATGATAGTTTTTTAAGATTAAGGTAAAAGTATTACCTCGAAATGGATAAGCCCCGACCTGGCTTGGAACATCTCTGAAATTAATCCCTTGCTAGTGAGCTTGTTCACCAGGTCCTGATCGGCAGCCCGCCTCACTACGACCTTCCCAAATTCAAGCTCCGGGTATTCTCTGCACAAGCTTTCTACCCCCGTCAGCAAAGGAACATTACTTAATTTATCAACGTGAGCCTGAACCAGCTCGAGAAAGGATACTTGGATGGTTGGTGGCTGAATGCCGCTAGTAGTAGCATCCCCTTGTTCAGATCGAAGTTTGGGCTCAGACCTCTTCTTCTTGCTAAGAGGAGCGTCGTCATCTTCTTCTTCTTCATCTACATCGATCACAGGCGTCCTGGTCCTAGTCTGGGCTCTAGTCCTAACTTGTGGAACCTCTTTCGTCGGCTCTAGATTTTGCTCAGCCCCCTCGGTCTCAGCAGCAGTGACCTCTTGGGCCTCTTGGGCATCATCCCCAGCTCTCTCCACCTCCATTTCAACATCCTCTTCTTCCACAGGGATCAGCCTTCAGTATTCTCATCAATCAGCTTGAACTACTTCTAACGGCTCTCAGCCTCCTTCTGACGGTTCTCTCGGGCATTGGCAGCCCCACAGCTTTTCTTGCTCTTCTTTATATTTATAACACGGCCCATATTAGCCTCTTGCTCAGGAGTTAAAATTGCACAAAGATCAAAAATCAAAGAGTTAGTTCGATTAAAACAAGTTCTGCATATGAGCTAAATATGTATGAGCTGAATGTTCTACATACGAGTTAAACATATACGAGCTAAGTATATATGAGCTAAACATGTACGAGTTAATATTCTACATGCAAGCAATCAATATACGAGCTAAAAAGATAAAGACAGGTAAATACTTACTACCAAAGTGGTCCACCCTCAGTCTGCAGTGATCTGGCTCTCTCTTGCACTCGTGGCATTGGCTTTCGAACCTAAATCTACCCCCTCATGGATAACCCAGTCTGGATATCTCCAGCTCCTAACAATGGGAACTAAAGGAACCACATCCCCATTACCAAGCATCATTCCAGCTTGGATATAATTATTTTTGGTCGTTCCTAGAATGTCCCAGCTGATGGGCCCCTTATCGGCTACCTCGACTAATTTCCTATAGCTCGGTACTCCAATCAGGTGCCCAATAATCCTCTTCCTTTATAACTTTGGATTCAGCACTAAGCAAGGGGAACTCCCATCCTCTCCTACTCTCTACTACCATCACATGAGAATTCCAGCCACTCACTTTGCTGGGAATATTGACGAAAATCTTGGGGGCATTTGGTTTGTAGGGGGTGCTAATTCCCAAGTCGACCTTAACTGTCTTGACACTAAAGAACTCCCTAAAAACTTTCATACAAGGCTCATATCCGAGGAAGCGACATACCATGGCGAAGCACACTAAAACTCTATAAGTATTAGCTCCCAGTTGGAGAGGCAAAACATTCATACACTCCAAGAATTCATTGATAAAGGGATCTAATGGCAGTCTTAAGCCAGCCTTGAATTGGCCATAGAAAAAGGCCACCCTAGTTGGATCAGAAGTAAAGGTATCACCAAACAAGGACATAAACTCCTTCTTGCTGAAGTGAGTCACGTTGAACTCCTTACTATCCACCTCACAAAAGTCATATACCATGGCTATTCGAGACTCCGAGTTCCTCTTCCCTCGAATTGGTTTAGGAGGAACGTAACCCCTCTCATTCCTTCCTTTGGCTACTGAGGAATCAAATGCGTCCACGATCCGCGGACTAGATGAAGTGGAAGCTGTAGCTCCCCCTTTAGTGCCATATCTGTACAAGAAGAAGAGGAAACATGGGAATCAGACCTATGCTCATATTCAGGCGACCTACCTAAAGATGACCTAGATTCCCCTGGGAAACCATTTCTATTCCTAAGGAAGGATGTTTTGTTGGGATCCTTGATATAAAACAGTGATATATGGTCGAGTAACTCGTGGAAAAGATGAAAAGATACAACATTTGGGTCGTCTACTTCTAAATCTCCCAAATTTTCTCCTACAGGTAAACCTAGTTCGCTAAAGGTCAATCCCCACCTTGTCAAAATAGAGGCGCACTCAGCTATGGCCATCTCCTTCCACACTCCCCATATGTGCTTATATACTCGGTGATTAACGGTGCAATACCCATACTAGACCCCAGGTTCATAACTAAAAGTCCTAGCCATGGTAGAAATCAACAAAAATTCAGGAATAACATAGAAGGGCAAAGAAATCGAAAGATACCTTGAATTGAGTTGATGACGAAGGTCGCACGAGGAAAATAAAGGGTTGAAGACAACGGAAATCAGGAGCTTTGATTTAACCGGCCGTCGAAACTATACGCCTGAGTATCGAAGGTTCTCAAAATCCAAAGGGGAAAAGTTTTCTCTCTCTTAATCCTTACTGAAAACGGAAAGGCTGGGGTTTCCAAACGGTTAAAATCACATTTAAATACCCAGAAGGTTTTCGAGGCGGTAATTATTACAAAATTCTGGCACTTCAATTGATCCAGCCGTCCGCAGTCAACGTCCAGGATCAAGCCACGTCACCATTGGTCGACTAATTGTCAGTTCGAGCATCGACCTACGATCTACTTCAAGGATAAATCAAAAATACTTTTAACTTCCTGGTCGACAAAGTCAACTCAGAAAGTTGGGGGCCACTGAACGGAATAAATGTGACGGGCTAGGCCCAACGAGTAAGCCCAATTATCTACCTACTATTGCCACCACATTCTCTGTGGGCTAGGCCCAATTATTACCAGGCCCATGGCCCAACAGCATGATCAGTCGACCTGAGCTCTTTGTCCGACCTACGAGGTCCCGACTTAGCATCGTCTGACATACGATCCAGATCTCAGTTCGGGCATGACCCGATCCCATCCATCAGTCAGGTCGACCTAGACCCAATAGGCGACCTCGACCTATTATATCACATGACGACCTACAGAGTCCGGGTGTGAACACAAGTCTTTCCATAACGGACTCCCTACAAATCAGGAGTTATTCGTGGACAAGATCTCTTATGCATATCTGAACCGAGATTATAGGAATTTAATACAATCCTACCACAATTATATCTCTCATCAACAACTATAAATACAAGGCAATATCAACCGTTTCAAGGTAATTGGTTTTTTGATTATTTGAGAATACATTGTCCCTTATAATTATTTAGCTCTCATACACCGTACTTATCCTCATGCCCGAGGGTCTTCGCCAATGACCATTTCAGCTAGTCGTGGGTTCTGTTTTCAGGTTAGAAGTCAGGAGATTGATCTTGCAGCTGGACGGAGATTGATAACGACACGATTCTTGCAACATCAGGTGGGTTAAAGATTATCATATTTTTATAATTAACTTATGTTTTAAGTTTTGTATTATAATCTCGTTGCATTTGAAAAAAAAGTAGTTTAAACTTTAATAATGTAAATTGTGCACCCGCTGTCGAATGATTCTAGATCTGCCACTGTCCATCTCAATTCAGTCGCTTAGACAAGCTCGTTATTTTTGTGGCTAAAATTGCTTCAAATATTTGTGGGTTTTATTGCCCTCAATACATTTCAACCGTCGAACACAAAGATAGATGAAGTGGCAACATCCAGTATCCAGGTCGTAGGGCAAAGCTATGGGTGGAACGAGTTTGAATGGAGCGGTTCGAAAATCTGTTGTCCTTTCTCTTTGTACAAAAAAAATTGTAGTTCCTCCAATCTAAAATAGGTATCGATTTAATTAAAAATACTCCCTCCGTTCCATGTGATTACAAACCATTTTTTCGGGCACAATAATTAAGAAATATTATTAAGATAATGAAAATGTGTGGTAGAAAATGAAGAGAGAGAATGAGTGGAGTTGGTTGAATAAATTGTGTGGTAGGAAATGAAGAGAGAGAATGAGTGGGTGGGGTAGGGTGAATATAAAATAATAAATTTATTTCCATTTTGGGCAGTTTGTATTCACGTGGAACGGACCAAAAAGGAAATAAGTTTGTATTCATGTGGAACGGAGGGAGTATATGCTAAAATAATTATTTTTGATTCTACATTGTAAATTATTCTATTTTTTAATTATTTTATTAAGAGATATAAAAAGACACTTTACAAGAAAAAATTGGCATTTTTGCTTTCAAATCTATATTATATATATTTAAATTAGGTGAGGAGGCCTATGATATTGTCATGTGGACAATTTTTTGTAAAAATCTTCATTTGTAAAGCCACATTACCATATATTCATTAAACGTGTGACTTTTCATATTATTTGTTATTAACCAATAATATTAGATATTATATATTAGTAACTATATTAGGTAAATATAATAGTAAAATATTAATAGTTAGTATAATTATTAACTATAATAGTTAACTATTATTGTTAATTATATTAGTTAACGATAATAATTAATTATTAATAGTTAAGTATAATAGTTAACTATTAATAGTTAACTATAATTGTTAATTATTAATAGTTAACTATAATAGTTAATTGTATTAGTTAACTATTAATAGTTAATTAATAATAGTTAATTATAATTGATAACTATAATAGTTAACTATAATAGTTTATTATTAATAGTTAACTATAATTGATAACTATAATATTTAATTAATAATTGTTAATTATAATTGTTAACTATGAAAATTAATTATAATTGTTAACTATTAATAGTTAATTATAATAAGTTAATAGTATTAATTAATATATAAAATTACTATATTATGTAAGTTATAATAGTAGAAAATTAATAATTACTATAATTAGCTTAAAGTATGACTAATAAGTTATAGTTACTACTTTCTTCGTTTCAGTTTAAAGTTTACATTTTTCTTTTTATAAATATCAATTTAAAGTTCACCCTTCGATTTATACTTAAAAGGGCAAAAGATGAATAGAGTTTTGAACCATTTGATACTTATACAATTTTATAATTAGAAAAAAAACCATAATTTACATAACTTACTTTTTATCCACTTGATTTATGAATGTTGTTTTGGACAATTTTTAACCTACTTGAATAGGTGGAGCTAGGATTGAATGGGGCATTTTGAAGTCATACGACTCACGCTCATAACGCTCTTTGTTATGAGTATAAAAATTAAAGTAATAGAGAGATGAGTGAAAGAAATAGTAATTTGATTGGTGTTTTTTGTATAAAAGTAAAGTACGAGAGAGTATTTATAGTTATTATACAAAATATTATTGTAACTCTATATATAGAATGCATATAAAGAATATGAAATATTTTATCATTGGGTCATATGAAATTGGGTTAACAATAAGATGATATATTTTGTTATATTGAATTTATTTCTTTGTTTGAGTATTATTTTTAAATATGAAATTTGCCACCTTAAAAAATATATATTGTTGCTGCCAAAAAGTCGAATCAGCTCAAATCCAGCGGTCGATTATACTCCGGCGATTGAATAGCCTGAAAATAAGACAGAAAACGTAAACTAAGCCGGGGCTTCACCGGCGAAGGCCCTCCGACGTGAGAGTAAGTTCACGGTTTTGTGTATAGAGAAATCAAATTGACAGAACTTAGAGTCAAAGAGATAACGTACCAAAATATGGAAATAATGGCTTGTATTTATAGGGATGAATATGTAGAATCCATGTTGAATTTGGACTGTAAAGAGATAAGTTATAATTCTAGGAGGATTATATCTGTTGAGGAATTCTTATTTGACTTGAATTGATATAGGAGGTGGTTACAACCATAGAGAGATTGTAACTGCTTTAGTGTCCTTGTTTGATTAGGACTGCATAAGCTGCTCTGCCGGAATGCCGAGATGCTACTTCCTCATCCTCGTAACCTGGATGGTTAACGAGGAGCCGGGGAAGAGATTAGTGATAAGTAGAAAGGCCTGTCATGATGACGTCATAACCGAGGAAGAGTCCTCATCCTCAAGGGAGATCATCTCGGCCTCCGAGGGAGGTCTTCCTCGGCACTTTGAGTTGGGCCTGGCTTATGTTCACCTGCTGAGCCCAGGTCAGCCTTATGAATGACGAGATAGAGAGACGAGGAAGCCCAGATCTTCCCTCATAACTGAGACTAGATGGATTATGTTTAGGGCCCAATCTACTTGGGCCTTACCCGGACAAGCCCATGTTCGTATCTCGGTTTATACTGTTTAGTGGCCCCTGACTTTCTAGCTAGGCTATGATGAGGAGAAAGTCATCTCGTCCTCGGCTTACGAGAGTACGAACAGGCGTCACGTGGCAACGTCGCTTCAAGGTCTGTGTCGTTCCATTATCCGACGGTTCCTGGTACAATGATGAGGCGTGGTCCTCTAAGCCTGACACACGTCTTGGAAACCACCAACGCGTTAAATTCTTGGGTAGCCGTACCCGCCTGGACCCATTTTGACTTGGGTTTAACCCGCTTGTGAGGTATGAAAACAAATTTCATTTTTGATTTCAACTTGTATCATCTTCGGCCTTTTGAGAGCGAACAACGAAGTTTGAAAACCCCTTCATGTTCTTGAGTGCTCGAGTTTCCCAAAATCTTCAGAAGCGTCCGATTCACCGTTTGATTTCACCAATCTTCAGCAGAAATAGTATAATTTCTTCTTCCATTGTTGTTTCTGTCTTTAGTTCGCATTTTCTAGGGTTTCGTTTATTTTGATTTTCGAAATTGCCATTGTTGAACCCATGAAGCTTTTCTTGAGTTTCTTGCCTTGATAATATTCTTGAACCCTTCGTCTCGTTTTAGAAATGGTCGTTCTTGGGACCATAGCCCTCGTTTCGTCCATGGCTACCACAAAGGTAACCTTAGGGTTTACCGAAGGGAGAGAGGGCCATGGTTGTTGGTGAATTTGGCAGAGATTGGGGAAATATTGACAAGGTATGGATGTCCGAGGATGTACATCCAGTATCCAAACGAGACGAGAATAGACAGGGTTGATTCAATGTCCCCAAGTATAATAATTTTTCAAAGCAGAGCCGAGATGATTGAACATATCAATTTGTTTTACCCGGCGTCGGACCATCTTGACCATCCTCGTTTGAGTGGTAAGGCTCCCTCCTCGGCCTTATTGTAAATGACGAGGAGGGGCAATCTTCCTCTTCCCCGTCTTCAAGCCTTGGAGGATTTTGCTGACTCTTGTCCCTCGGTTTTTTACAGATATGACGGGAAGAGGGAGTGAGGCCTCCACGTCGGCCAGTATAGTTGATGCCTTTGTGGAAGGTGAGTAAGTAGAAGGTCGAGGACGAGGTAGATCTGGCCGCGGTAGGGCTTAAACTCCGAGACCTAAACCATTTAGAGCTGAAGATCCAATGCTAGAGGTGCTATACTCCAAGTATGGAGTGCCGAGGGAGGAGTACAAGATGATTTATGTCGGTCATCCAACCTTTGAGAACACGAGAGAGAGGGACAGATTCTATTACAATGATAACCACGTCCACTTCTACTATAAGCAATTTCAGCAGGGTCTGCGTCTCCCTTTGGACCCTTTTATTAATGAGTTTCTGGGAGATATGCAGGCTGTCCCGGCCATGCTAGGAGCCAACGGGGTTAGGGTCCTCATAAGTTTTATAGTCTTGTGCCGTAGCTTAGGGTTTGAGCCTACCCAGTCAGCCTTTCACCATTTCTTCTCTCTGAGCTACCTCAAGGACTCCAAGCTTATAGTAATAAGGAGTGATTCAAAGAAGCCAAAGATCATTCTTCCCATGTCCAGCAAAGTGGCTGGTTGGGACAACCATGTGATTAGAGTGGAGAGCCGACAAGGCTGGGAGTTCGCTTCTCCTACCCATGACCCTGCTGCGCCTAATAAAGTGCTACGAGCTGAATGGACTGGTGCTTTAATTGATCGTCTTACTGAGTTTGCCGGGGTAGGCTTGTTGGATTGGTCGGCCTTGAAAGCAGATGATCGATATTCTGTCTAGGCCGAGATAATGCCAGGACCCAAGGACGGCGTGGAGCCTCTCGTCCTCGTCAATAGAGGGAGAAGATTTAATGACTAAAGGGTCCATCCCGGTCTGGTCTTCCATGCTGACTGTGACCGTTGTAAAATTGACCCCAAGGATCAATGCCTCATAGAGGAGGACGTTGTAGGCTGTAATCCCTCTTTCCTCATCTTCATACTTGTAAATTGATGCTTGTTTTATCCATGTCGTAATATAAATATCTCTTCTTCGTATTTGTAGATCAAACCCCCGAACAAGAAGGCGAGATGGCCTCCAAGGACGTAGTTGATCCCAAGGAGCTAATCAAGATGAAGAGGAGGTTGGCCAAGGCCTCGGCTATAGGTCAAAGGAAGGATGAGGCAACTCATCATCAACTCCTCTTGTCTACCAAAGATGCTGCTCCCTTACCCGTCAAGACGGTCGGGGAAGCCGTTGCTATTGACGAGGATACCTCGAGAAACCGAGAGAAACATATAACCGAGGGGAATAGCCTCCAGATTGCAATTGCCGAGTTCGAGAGGCCAATCGATATACCGGCTGCCGAGGAGACAGATCTCATCCATCGGTCCTCGAGCCAGAATAGGCCTCATTCTGGTTCCACCGAGGAGCCTCCTTCCAAACGGATTGCTGATGTTTCAACTCCTCCAGCTCTCACCCCTCAAACAATCAAGTCCTATCCTAAGGCTGAGGAGCTAGCTCGGCAGCTTATAGCTATGCCTAAACCCCTGAGAGGCCTCCCCTTACTTACCAGGGAGGGCGCTCACGTTAGGCTGGGCCGAGCAGCTGTCCAAAGGGCCCTGGATGAGGAGGCGTATGAGAAGTTGTGTCGGGATAAGCCTAGCAAGGAAAACTTGCTCGGCCGGAAAGGATTGTTGATATTCGAGGTGACTATCTCGTACTTTTACTTCATGCACTTTGTACTTGTATGATTTCTGACGTTTATCAATATTGCAGCTTGCCACCGTGTCGGCCTACGAGAATGTGCTTAATAAGGCCGTAGACAAGCAAATGGCTGAGCTCAAGGCTGGGCCGAGAAGGGGGAGACCGAGCTGGAAGCAGTTGCTGAGTTGCTGAAGGCTCGGGATGAGGAGCTTGATGCCGAGAAGGTGGCCAAGGCCAAGGCCGAGGAGGAGATGAAGAGGGTCGAGGAGGCCAAAGCCCGGGCTGAGGAATCCCTTAAGTTGAAGGAGGCCGAGATGGCCGAGCTAGAGAATCTCAAGGCCGAGGCACTTAAGGCTGCTGAGATGGCTGCCGCCAAGAACCTGGAGCTGGAAACCAGCATTCCTTCCAGGGAAGAGGAAGCTATTGCTCGGTTCAAGGCCAGCTCGGCCTTTAAAGATGCCGTCAATTACCAAACAGCCACTATGTTCCAGGATGGCTATCTGCACTTGGCCCGTCGGCTTATGGTGAATACCTACTATGGCTTGGACTTGGAGGCCATTGCTCGACTGGTATGCAAGGATGGGTATGATGAAGCACCTCGGGCTCTTCACTACCTTGTTTCTTATTCTCAGTATAACTTGGATGTGATGGCCATGATGGATGCTCGTGCTGGCAAAGAAGCTTGGGTTCCTCCGTCTGTCGATCCTGATAATATCAATGCTTTAATAGAAAAGATTGAGGACGAGGACGAGATGGTGGTTGAGGACGAGGGGACTGCTGCTGAGGAGCCAAATGACGAGGAGGCTCAAGTCAATGCTCAAACTGAGCAAGTCACCATCACCATCGACCTCGAAGTCGAGCTAAATGCTGATGTCGGCGAAAAGGCTTTCTTCGGGGAATTCCCTCAGAAGGAGAAGCCGTAGATCTTTTTTCTTTATTTTGATGTAATAGGTAAGGGCACTTGTAATTCTTTTGAATATTAATGAAATGTCCCTTCCTTATAATTCAAGTCGTCGTTAACATTATGAGCTATTTGTTTGAATGCTTGTTTGTGGGCTTTGCACAAGTACAAGCCTACTTTGGGGGGGAGGTGGAGGAAGGTTCCTCGTACTTCACTCTTTTATATAAGATGAGGAGGCTAGCTCGGTCTTTAAGATTTGTGGTAATTTTGCCTATTCAAGTCATTAGGCCGAGATGGAGTTCCTCGGTCTTGACTGTTGAATATTTTCTTCTTTTTCGTATCCTTATGCTGAGGAAGATGACTCGGGTATAGGTTTTAGATGTGGAATGCCTGTAGTCATATTATTTCGAGGTGTTTCCTTGTCTTAGACGTGAGGCAAGTCATTAGGCCTAGGGAGGTTCCTTGGTCTTGACTGTTGGATTTTTCTTCTTTTTTCATCTCCCTATGCCGAGGAAGATGACTCGTACATAGGTTTAAGATTGTCTTGCATGTAGTCATTTGAGCCGAGGGGGTTCCTTATCAAGACATTAGGCTTCCTTCTTTTTCATCTCCTTACACCGAGGGAGGTGACTCGTACGTAGGTTTTAGATGTTGGCCAGTTAGTCGTTTGTGCCGAGGTAGGCTAGATGTTTGGCTTGTATTTTGAAGAGTCGAGGATAGGATCCTCGTCTTCCAGTGTTGTGTTAGTAGTGGCAGTTGCTTTGCACATTGAAGAAGTAAATTCCATAAACTGAATTTGATTACATCGAACTGCAATCCTACCATGCTTGAAAAGGTAAAAGACTAATTAAAGACTAATCTATTACATAAAATAAACTAACACTAATGATAGTATTTTCAAAGATTGTTGGAATGCCATGGATGCTTGAGCTCTTTCCCTTCCTTTGTCTTTAATCTGTAGGTCCCTTCTCGAATGACCTGAGTTATGATGTAGGGACCTTCCCAATTTGGGGAGTGCTTGTTCTGTTCTGCCTTCCAACCAGTAGCTTCAATTTTTCTAAGTACCCAACTGCCCACTTGGAATACTCTTCTGTTGTCCCTCTTGTCATGGTATGCCTTGGTCCTTTGTTTATAATTCACTATCCTCATCTGCGCGGCTATTCATTTCTCATCTATCAGGTCCAGGTCTAGAAGCCTATTGAACTTATTGACTTGCTCATCATAGTGGGAATTACTCACAGTAGGGATAGCCATTTCAGCTGGTGCCATAGCCTCAGAACCGAAGGTTAATGCGAATGGGGTTTCCCTAGTTGGCCCCCGGGTGGTTGTGTGAACAGCCAATAAGGCTAGGGGGAGTTCTTCCAACCATCTGCCCTCTCATCCTTCAAGGTTCTTAGTTAGGGATGTTAGGACCAGCTTGTTGGCGGCCTACGCTTGTACGTTGCCTTGAGGTCTGCTTACTGATGACTTGGCATGATGAACTCTTACTCTGCCCAAATCCGCTGTAAATGCCGTAGAGAATTGGAGTCCATGATCCGAAATGAGTGTGTGTGGAAGCCCGAAGCGACACCATATGTGGTCATGGACGAAGTTGATTGCGTTCTCTTCCGTTATCTTGGGCAATGCTTTCGCTTCTATCCATTTAGAGAAGTAGTCGACTGCTACTATGACATACTTGCAATTACCACGCACGAGAGGGAAGGTTCCGATGATGTCGATCCCCCACATATCAAATGGCCATGTAGGTATCACAAGAGTTTGCTCAACTGCTGGGAGTCTAGGAATGTCGGAGTATCTCTGGCACTTGTCACATTCTCTAACATAGACTTGCACGTCCTCCCTCAGGTTTGGCCAATAGTAAACTAGCAAGATGATCTTGTCAGCTAAGCTTCTGGCCCCCTGGTGTTCGCCACAAACGCCTCCATGTACTTCAGCTAAGAGATTCTCAATTTCCTTGGGATAGACACACCTCAGTAGGGGTTTAGTAAAAGATCTTTGGTAGCGGACTCCGTTCATCACCACGGACCTAGGTGATCTCTTCCTTATAAGTTTAGCTTGCGTTTCATATTCTGGGAGTTGGCTCTTCTCGATGTGATCTATGTAGTCAACGATCCAGCATCTCTCCTCTCCATCTAGGAGCATGACTTGTAGTCTATCATATGCGGGTTCTTCAGAAAAAACTACCTATGGATTGGAGTTGGACTCAGACACATCCATAGTCGCTAGTTTAGATAGAACGTCCGCGAGATTTGGTTATCTTCCCTGCCTATTTGTTTGATCTCAAAAAATTCCAGCTTCTTCGTCATGTCTAGGACCAGGTCTCTATACTTGTTAAGTACGGGATTTTGGGTGTTATACTCTCCCTTTATTTGTTTGACAACAAGTTGGGAGTCACAGAATGCCGCCACTTTAGTTGCTCCATAAAGGAATCCAACTCGATACCAAATATCAGAGCCTCATATTCAGCTTGGTTGTTGGAGGCAGGGAACTTGAATCTGATAATGTCTTGTATGGTATGCTCTCCTTCGGGACTTGCAAGTACCACTCCAGCTCCACTTCTCTCCTTTGTGGCTGATCCATCAGTGTATAGGACACAACAGTTGGATGGGAGTTCTATGGGGGACTCTTCTTCCTCCGGTGTGTTATGCTTACGGGAGGTGGGGACGTGTTCACCCATGAAGGCAGTCTTGACCATGAAGTCAACCAGAGGCTATGCCAGGAGGGTCTTCCTTGGTTGGTAAGTGATATCAAACTCTGTAAGAGCGATAGACCAATTTAGGAGACGTCTGGAGCCATCCAACTTGTGTAAGATTTTCTTCAATGGCTCATTCGTATACATGGTGATGGGATGTGCAGAAAAGTAGGCACGTAGTTTCCTTGATGCAATAACTAGTGTGTATGCTATCTTTTCCACATTGAAATATCTGTTTTCCACGTCTGACAATGCCTTAGAGATATAATAGACTGGTTTTTGAGTTCCTTCATCATTTCGTACTAGGACAGCTGCAACTGCGTGGTCTGTGGCGGCTAGGAAGACATACAACATCTCGCCAGTAATCGGACTGCTTAGCAAGGGAGGGGATCCCAAGTAGTCCTTCAAGCAGAGGAATGCTTCAGAGCATTCAGGAGTCCAGGAAAAGCTCTTGGCCCCCTTCAATACCTTGAAGAAAGGCAGTGATTTTTCGGCGGATTTGGCAATGAATCTTCCAAGAGCCGCTATTCTTCGTTCAATCTCTGAACCTCCTTGATGTTGGTAGGTTCCTTCATGTCAATCAGGGCTTTAATTTTTTCAGGGTTCGCCTCTATTTCCCTTTGTGATATCATGAAGCCTAGGAACTTTCCATCCGTCACCCCAAACACACATTTACTTGGGTTTAGCTTCATGTTGTTAGCTCGGAGATTGTTTATAGTTTCCTCCAGGTCAGGGGCGTGACTGCCCTCCTTGGTCTTTATGACCATGTCATCAATATAGGCCTCCATGTTACGACCTATTTGTTCTCCAAATACTTCATTTACCATGCGTTGGTACGCAGCACCCGCATTCTTAAGCCCAAAGGGCATCATGACATAACAATAGTTTCCTCCCGATGTTTGGAAGGCCATCTTCTCAATGTCCTCTTCTGCCATTTTTATTTGATGATAGCCTGAATAGGCATCTAAGAAACTGAGAGTTCAGTGTCCAGCTATGGAGTCAACAAACTTATCAATTATGGGGAGAGGATAACTGTCCTTAGGGCAGGCTTTATTAAGATCAGTGAAATCTATGCACATTCGCCACTTCTCATTTTGCTTTTTAACCATCACCACATTGGCCAACCAAACAGGGTATTTCACTTCTAGGATGATTCAGGCGCTAAGTAACTTTTGCACCTCTTCATTGATAGCTTCCTCCTTGTCCCTTGCAAAGATCCTCCTTGTCTTCGAGATGGTTTTTGCAGACGGGTCAACTTCCAGGCGGTGGAGGGCTACTTCTTCATTAATTCCCCTCATATCTTCAACTCTCTAAGCGAAGACATCAAGACTGTTTTTTAAGAGGGAGATGATTTCTTCCTTCTCTTTCGGGGATAGCTGGCCCCCGAGTTTGATATTTTGCTCCGGGTAGTCAGGGTTGATGACTACCTCTTCCAATTCATCCACGAGCTCCATTTCTGGATCGTTTCAAAATTCCATGGATTCGATAATGATTTCTCTAAGTCTTCTAACCTCATTGTCATTTACGTTAAGGCCTTCCTCTTGCATCAGTTCGTCAACGTCGGACAAATCAACTATCCTCAAGTCAAGGTTGACCCTCGAGTTCTGGCCATTGACGAGAACAGGACTTGTCTCTGGGATGGACGAAACTATGTCCTGGTCTTCTGCAATTTCTAGGACCACATGTTCCTCTTCTAGTACTTCGCGGATGTAGCTCATCCTAGAGTTTAGATGGGTAGTTTTCAGAGGCTTAGAGATTTTGATGTTGTCCTCCAGAGTATCTATCTATCTCCACGCTTTTAGATGCTTTCCAGCTCTTCACGACATGCTCCAAGAAGTCCTTGGTAGTCGCCCTCACGCATTCAATTCCAACACGAGTAGGAAATTTAACTCGTTGGTGAGGAAGGGAGGCGACCAACCCAAGTTTTTCTTCACTTGGAATGCCTAAGATTGCGTGATAGTCACTTGTCAGATCCATGACTACGAAAGTGATTGTAGCCACGGTTTGGAAGGGATGTTCGCTAACTTCCAGCTGTAGGTCAACAGTTCCCTTGGCACCGACTTTATGGTTGGTGAAACTCTCTAGCCTTCCATGATAAGGTTCCAGGATGGTATCTTTCAAACCCATCATCTGGAAGGCGGAATAGTACAAAATATCACGAGAGGCCCCTGTATCGATGAGAAGTCTCTCGGATTCACAGTTGTCAATTCGACCCTTTACCACCAAGGGTTTCTCACGGGCTACACGGATCCCAGCCAATTCATTGGGAGAGAAACTTATGACCTCTTCCGCTTTATGAACCCAAGCAGGAACATGGTACACCTTGCTTAGTTTATGAATTTGGTCCCTCAGCTTTCTGGTAGAGACTACCTCTTCTCGAATCACATGCAATTTGTCCTTAGGAGGCCTCTGCTCCATTTCCTCGCTTTTGTCATCATCTTCACTCTCGTGCTCCTTCCGTTTTCGCTTGCCATCTTTCTTCATGACATAGCGGTCGAGTTTGTCTTCATCAACCCACCTTTGGATCATTCGTTTGAGGGCAATGCACCTTTCGGTGGTGTGACCATGGTCCTTGTGGAAATCACAGAATTTGGAAGGTTCACGAGGGAACTTTGGTTTGTCATTCAGCGGACGAGGAGGTGGAAGGTTCACTAGTTGCATGATCTCAGTGATGGGTTTGGTAAGAGGGGTAAAGATTTCAGCTTTTTCAGAACCCCTTGTTATGTTCTTCCCCTTGAATATGTTACCATTTACATTTCCATTGGAAGCATGGCGTGTGCCAGCTGCTTCCGGTTCCATCTTGTCAGACCTTTTCTTGCTTTTATCCTCCGCCATGGCAATTGCATAAACCACGTTGTACAATTCTGCCTTGGACTTTGGCTTTCGGGCGGAGAGTTCATAGATGAGTGGTCCGGATCTCAATCCGGAGTTGAAACAAACAATCACCTCCCTGTTTGTGAGGCTTTCTTCCACTTGCTCCGCCATGGTTCGAAATTGGTTATAATAGCTCAAAGTGGTCTCATTTTTCCCTTGCTCGATGTTGGCAAGGTCAGTTAACCTCTTCTTCCTCCTTCCTACAGTGGCAAAGTGGTCTAGGAACATCCTCCTCATGCCCCTCCAGCTATCGATGCAACCCTTTTTTAGCTCGCGGAACCAGGTCAGGGCTACTCCGGAGAAGGTGCTCGCGAAAGCTTTACAGAGAACGTCATCAGCCTTAGTGAGGAGGGCCATAGTCGACTCGAAACTTTGCACATGGTCCCGTACGTCAGTGGTTCTAGCATATTTATCAAAATTTTGGACCTTAAAGAGAGGATTAGGTGGTACATCCGTTATTCTCTGAGAGAAGGGACGAGTGGCCCAATTGTCATCATCTTCGTCGTCCTTCTTCCCCTTCTCCATATCATCAATTCTCTTTTTTAAGAGTGACAGTTCCTTGGCATCAATCCCCTTTTCAGTGGTGGAATGAGTGCTCCGGTGGGAACTACTCTCGAAGGTTCTCTCCTCGTCTAGTAGGTGCTTTATCCCTTCTCAGCTCTCCCTCATAGCCGCCGAGGACCATTCTGTATTGTTGTGGACTCCTCGGTCTTGCAAAGTGATGGGGACGAGGTGAGTCATGTTTGGGACGAGGAGAATCACGCGATGATGGTGGCTATGATGAGGGGATATGTTAAGACGAGGAGGGGATAAACGCCTAGCTAGACTGAGCCTCACTCGCAAGTCTTTTGAGTTTACCTCCTGCTCCTTCGAATTTAGGTGGCTTCTTAGGTCCACCACCTCCTTCTTGTTTTCCTGATTGTTAGGCCGAGGACGATGGGCATCTCGGAGGTTCTGCTTAGGTGGTACAGCAGGCTCACGGGGAGGGAGATCTCGGCCACGAGGAGGACTCCTCTGGCTATCTCGTCTCTCACCCTGAGTTTCCCTTCCACGAGAGTTGCCTGACCTCGAAGGCCTGATGAACTCGACCATTGAGTTTTATGGGTCTAATTGAAATAAAGCAGCCTGAGTCTCGTAAATTCTCTGCAAAGTTGAAATTACCCGGATCCGAGAGGCAGCGCGATCGCGCCCCGGCATCTGGCATTTCCCGCTTTGCAGCGCTTTCGTTGGTGGAGGTGTCTCGCTGTGTTTTTCTTTGTAGAGTCGCCACGCCGTTTTTATTATTAAGCCCAAAACATTGAAAAAGGGCATCAGTTTAAAGATAATTTTAAACTGTTTTTGTGTGATGAGATTTTGAGTTCGGAGGTCAGATGACTCCTCGGGAAGAGAATATTAGAATATTAGAGCTCACTTGAGTCGCCTCGTAAAACGAGTCTTTCGGATACCCCTAATATCCTTTAAATGTTGTGTGTGTGTGTGTGTGCTTTTAAAAATGCATGTTGTATCGGATGTCTACATTGTATGCTATGTATGGAAATGTATTGAAATAGTAATGGAAGGAAGCCTTACCAATGTTGGTTCGTGTCTGTCTTCCGCTGGGGAATAGTGTTTGAGGTCGGAGTAGCGTTCCGGTCTGGATCTGGATTGCTTCGGGAGATGCCGGTTGTCTGCGGACAGAGTTTCGGCGTGAGTTGAGGTTACAGGCTGCGTTCGGGCAGAGGTTCGGCGTGCGTGGGGATCGTCGGGATCACTCGGGCAGAGGTTCGGCGTGCGTTGTGGTGGCAGGAGTTACTCGGGCAGAGTTTCGGCGTGGTTTGAAATCGTCGGTTTGACTCGGAAAGAGCCGGGACACCGTGGAAAGACCAGGCAAGGCCTCGGAGTACCACGAGGGGCCTCAGAGTACCTCGAGAGTGCCTCGGGGCAGTGCGGGAGCGTCTCGGGAGCGCTCGGGGAGGCTTCGGAGCACCACGAGGGGGCTCGGAAGGCCTCGGAAGGATCCGAAAGGGGCCGGGAGTGCCTCGAGAGGACTTAGAGGGGAGCCAGAAGGCTAAGGGAGGAAGAGATAAGAGGGAGATGTGTGAAAATGAGGAGGGGGAGCCCTCTATTTATAGTGCCAGATTTGGTGCAAAGAGGTCCGTACGGACCTCCCTGGTAATCCAGTTTTTTGGTTTTCCTCGATTTGAGGGAATATGTGATGATGGTGAATATTCTGTAATTATGGTGTTCCCTATGCAATAAGGTCCGTACGGACCATCTTGCATGCAAAGAGGTTCGTACGGACCAACTAAGCATGAGGGTAATCATTTTCCCTGGGATTTGAGGGAATATTGTGGACTTTAAGAAGATTCAGTAATTATTAAAGCAAAGAGGTCCGTACGGACCATTATTGCTTTTCCAATTTCCTGAAAATTCCCAAAAGGTCCTTTTGTCCCTTTTTATCCCAGAAAGGCTCCTCCCTTGGTTTGGTTGGGGGTTTAGAGAGGGTTTTGAGTGAGAGGGGTCGTCGAGACTGTGTTGATGAGTCTGCGGTGTTTCCCGTGTGTTTGAAAGGGGTGTGATCCAAATTGGGGTACTTACAGAAGCCCCTCGACGACGTCACTTATGAAAGAAGTGGGGTCGCCGATAAGATAAGGGTCCTAATCTGGATCGCGTACTGGGAGATAATGTGGACCAGGGGAGGTCGGTGTGAGGACGTGGTGGTGTCCTATTGTGTGACCGTTTAGGTCGATGGTCAGGACCCTGTGATAGGATTCCTACGTATCCCTGGCGGGAATCAAGCCTGGTCGTAGTTCGGGTGTGGGGTGAGTGTTTTGTGAATGCGGGCGTGGTGGTGCCCTGAAGTGTCGTGTGACCGCCGAGGTCAGTGGTAAGGATGTGGTGGTGTCCTGGGTAACCGCATAGGTCGATGGCTGGACCCTGTGATAGGATTCCTACGTATCCCTGGCGGGAATCAAGCCTGGTCGTAGTTCAGAGGTCGTGAAATTGTGAGTGCGGGCGTGGTGGTGCCCTGAGGTGTTGTGTGACCGCCGAGGTCAATGGTAAGGACGTGGTGGTGTCCTGGGATGTGGTGACCGCCGAGGTCAATTGTGAGGACGTGGTGGTGTCCTGGGATGGAAATTTTACGATTTTCCTAATCGGGTGTTTTAAGGCCTTCCGGGCCGGAGATAGTTGTGAGGACTTGAATCGTCTTCTGATTGCGGTTGCACCATGTTTGAAGACTTTGAATCATCTTCTGGCTGAGGTTTGATGTCATGCGTGAGGACTTGAATCGTCTTCTAGCTGCAGTTGATGTTATGCGCGAGGACTTTGAATCGTCTTCTAGCCGCAGTTGATGTTATGCGCGAGGACTTTGAATCGTCTTCTAGCCGCAGTTGGTGCCACGCGGGAGGACTTTGAATCGTCTTCTGGCGGCGGTTGATGTTATGCGCGAGGACTTTGAATCGTCTTCTAGCCGCAGTTGTGGAGGCATGGCTGCCTTGTGCTTTGATTGCGAGAGGCGTAGATGCCTTTGTGTTTTTGCATGTTTGAGTAGAAGGTTGGACTTACGACGACTGCCGGTGCTTGCGTTGCCGTTGAAGTGGGCAAGGATGACGGCCGGTGATGGCTTCACCATTTGGCATTTTGGAGGCGCTTCGTGCCTTGGGACTTGTACTCGGAGGTGTTGGCTCCTCCTTGTGCTTGTTTTGCCGTTGAGTGGGCAAGGATGATGGTCGGTCTTTGAGGATATGCAGTCTTGTATGACTTCCCTTTGACTTGTTGGGGGAGGAGCTCGGGCTTACTTTGATGGCCGGTGCTTGCGTTGCCGTTGAAGTGGGCTAGGTTCGGGCTTACACTGACTGCCGGTGCTTGAATTGCTGGGGATGCATGACCTTGTAGGGGCCCTTTTCTGTTGGGAGGATGATTTCGGACCTCTTTTGAGGGCCAGTGGTTGAGTTGTCGTTGAGCGTTTTGGAGGCGTCTTGTGCCTTGATATTCATGCTGGGAGGTGTTGGCTCCTTCTGGAATTGCCGTCGGGCGTTTTGGAGGCGTCTCGTGCCTTGATATTCGTACTGGGAGGTGTTGGCTCCTTCTTGAGTCGCCGTTGAGTGGGCGAGGACCGGTCTTACGTTGACTGTCGGGGATTGAATTGCCGTTGGAGTGGGCGAGGACCGGTCTTACGCTGACGGCCGGTGGTTGAATTGCCGTTGGAGTGGGCGAGGACCGGTCTTACACTGACGGCCGGGGATTGAATTGCTAGGTGGGCGAGACCGGTCTTACACCGACGGCCGGTGGTTGGAATTGCCGTTGGAGTGGGAGAGGACCGGTCTTACACCGACGGCCGGGGATTGGAATTGCCGTTGGAGTGGGCGAGGTCCGGTCTTACACTGACGGCCGGTGGTTGAATTGCCGTTGGAGTGGGCGAGGACCGGTCTTACACTGACGGCCGGGGATTGAATTGCCGTTGGAGTGGGCGAGGACCGGTCTTACACTGACGGCCGGTGGTTGAATTGCCGTTGAGCTGGGCGAGGACCTCTTACACCGACTACGGGATTGAATTTGAAGGGTTAGGGACCATTCCGCACTTGGATTTGCTGAAAAGGCCTTAGGACGCCTGGGGCAAAGATTATAAGGGCAGAAAGTAATTTGGCCACCCTTGCAAAGAGGTCCGTACGGACCAACCTCTGGCGCAAAAGAGGTCCGTACGGACCAAGTTGGTTTTTTGCAGGTTCCCATTTTGACCGGGTTAAAAAACCGAGGCATCCCCTTCATTTCCCATTTCCGGCTTCGTGAACCAGGCGAGAGAGAGAGAGAAAATCCTCCATTTTTACCAAAATCTTCCATTTTTTCGCTTGAATCGCTTGCAATGGCGGAAGGATCTCGAAGGAGTCGTCGTCAACGCAGTCAAGAAGTGGTCGAGCAACGGATGGAGCTCCAAAGGAATTGGATTTCGTTTGTTCCATCTTCGAAGAACCCGGATGTCTTGTATCCGAATCCGGAGGTGCACAATCGTCGCTCTATGAACGTCGGGGAGGTAAGAAATCCATTCCGTTTTGATTCCCTGCTCGAATTTTTGAATGCTAGAACTAGGTTTTAGTTTTTCGCATTTTTTGAAATTTTTGTTATTTTTTATATGCCTTTTTGTGAAATTCTTGATGAATTGTTGAAAATGGACATGTAAAAATTGTGGGTATGTGTATTTTGTGTAGAAATGTGTAGATTAGCTCTTATTTGTGAAAATAAAGTGCTTCTCTAATGAAATGCATGCTTTGGTGTTTTGTACCGTATGCTATTTATGTATGTACATTATGAGAAAAATTATCGTGTAGTGATAATTTTTGTGAAAAAATGTGACATGTGCCGTGTTTTGTGACGGGTTTTGTCTGAAAGTGTGTGCCGTGTAGGGACGGATTTTTTTTGAAAAATGTGTTATGCGTATGTGTCGTGCCGTGTGTGCCATGTTTTTGGGTGACGGACTTTGTGGGGAAAATATGTGCAATATGTGCCGTGTTTTTGTGACGGGTTATATGTGCCTTTGCCGTGTTGGGACGGACTTTTTTTTTTTTGAAAATGGGTCGTGTAGGGTTTAATCCCTCTTTTGAGAAAATGTGTACAGTGTGTGCCGTGTTTTTGTGACGGACTGCATGGGAAAAATTACATGGATAATGTATGTGAAAATTATGTGCGACATGTGCCGTGTTTTGTGACGGGATATATGTGAAAAATATGTGCAATGTGTGCCGTGTTTTGTGACGGGTTATTTGTAAAAAATATGTGCAATGTGTGCCGTGTTTTGTGACGGGTTATTTTCATGGCTTTCCGTGTTGGGACGGACTTTTGTGCCTTTTATTTTATATTAAGTACTGTGATTGACGTACCTTTGTCGTGTTTACTCCGCAGGATGCGGGGCTTATGGCCGGGAAGGCCAAGAGGATGAAGACTCGGGGATCACTCGAGGCCGTTGTTGAGCCGCGGCAATGATGCCTCGATATTTCTGTGGATGGTAGGCCGAGTCCCGTGGAGGTCGGGTCTATGCTTCGGCCCGGGTGTTTGGTCGAGAACCTGGCCGGGTTTCGATACGAGGAAGAACAAGAGCGTCTTCCTCGGCCTTTCGAGTATTGGTGGGATACCACCCACACCTTCCATCCGAGCCGGGAGAGGTGACGGTGACGCCGACCGATTTTGCTGCGACACGGCTTTCCTTCAAAGGAGGGCCTGTGCGGTGGAGAGACATGATCTCCGATGTTGTGTTGACCAGAGGCGCTGGGCTTTGAGCCTCGTCCTCGCAGGGCCCGGGGATGCTATAGCGACGTGGAGCTGAAGATCACGGCCGCATTGGGGCCTATGTTCGGGGACCGGCCAGTGACGGCGGAGCAAACCCGGCGTGCTCCTTTTGTGGTATGCACCGTCCGAGACTTTGTTCTCGAACCACGCGACCGCGGCTCCCTTTGCTCTGTTGGAGAGCTTGATTGACTGGATAGAGTTTGTGACATCGCTTGGGGCGAGGCGGGCTTGGCCGAGCTCTACTTTCTTTGGACCGGTTTAGCCAAGGTGTGCGCGCCTATTGGCCTGTTTTGACTTTGCTTTGGAGGTAATGAGTTCATTGTCGTTTTGATTTAGCAACTTGTCGTTTCTCCATTTTTCTTTTACTGCTTGAGCCCTTTCTGTTTTTGTCACAGGTGTGGTTCTATGAGGTTTTTCGGTGCTTCCCGTGGGATAGAGATCCTGGGGCCGTAGCCGCGTACCCGCTATCTTTGGGCCGGGCTCGTACGGCGAGGAAGAGGAGGACCACAGGGGGAAGCTCACCATCGCCTATGGGGATGTGCAGTGAGCGTCTGGAGAGGGGTAGCCCGGAGGGGTTCGTTTTGTTCCCGTGGGCTCCTGTGATGAGGGGGATGAGTTCGAGGGGCTCCCGAGGCGACAGCCGCAGTCAAGATGCCGCGGGGCTTGACCTGCGATGTTATGTATCCTGGGAGCGGGTCTTCGGCGCATGGCCCCGGTGTGCTTCCCGTGGCTCCGAGGGACCCTCCCTTTGGGATGCTTGATTCCCGGACATGGACGTGCTCGATTTTGAGAGGTACCTTGGTGGTGTGGGCGCCGAGGAGTTCATCTTGTATGGAGAGGAGTACGGGGCCTTCGTGAGGAGGAAGCTGAGGACGCCGCAGTACCGGGCGCGGGAGAGAGAGGCCGGCTCGCAGCTCCCCTGCAGGTCCCAATGCCGGGGCCGGATTTCACGTATGTCCGAGGGGACGGATCGAGAGGAGGGTGTCTCGTACTGCCTCGAGCAGCTCTGCCGCATACAGAGTGGATCCCGATAGATCGGTGAGTGTGCCGACTCTTTTCCATCTTGGCATCTTTTACGTATTTTTCTCTTTTTGTTGTTTGAGTATAACCGTATTGGCCGAGCGTTTCCTTGGCCGCTTGTTGGTGCGAGGTCCCGGGAGAGCCTATGATATGCTGACTCGCCGTTACGTGGCGATGAGGTCGTTTGCGAAGAAGATGGCTTCGAAGATATCTTGCCGGTCTTCGCGACGCGTGCCGGCGTACGAGCCTATGCCTTCGAGGCATTCTGTAGACGTTCCTCCGCCTAGAGCCGAGCCGGAGCCGCAGCAGGAGGGACCTTCGAGGGGGCGGCATAGCATGGATGCCGGGACGTCTTCGGGAGCTCCGGGGCAGCAGCCCTTTTATCAGTTCTTCCCTCCTCAGGATGCACAGGGCGAGGGTCCGTCAGAGCCTTCTTTCTTTGATCCTTTCGCCGGATTTGATCCTTCAGATTACTTTGAGTGGCAGCCTCCGGCGGGGGCTCGGTATTCTGATGACGAGGATGTGGCGGGCGAGTTCACTGGGATGCCCGACTTCTCTCTGGAGGACCTTGGCGAGGATGATGATGCTGAGGAGTCTGATTAGTATTCATTTGCTTTCCCTCTTTTCATATCCCTCTTTTTTTGTTTAGCAACAGACATTTATGGGTACCTGTAATAAAACACTTGTATTTGCATGGCAAAAGTATTCTATTTTAAGATGTAATGTCATTTTTGTGATTCCCGGGATTTGTCCTAGAAATGGTTGCTATTATTATTTTTTATTTTGTGCATGCCACGTGAGCTGAGAGTGCGTTTGTGGGTAGTGTATGTTCACCGGAAATGGCTTTGGCCAGTGTTTGGGCAGTTTGGAGCAAGGTCCTGCTGAGGACAGTGGTTGTTGTACTGTTTGCTGGGGAAATGGGTTCTGTTTGCAAGGAGGTCCGTACGGACATACCTAGCATGCAAAGAGGTCCGTACGGGCCAGTCTTGCTTTTGGGAAGGAGATAAATGCTTTCCAGTGTCTGGTTCTTCCCCATTTCCCCATTTTCTGCCATTTTCGAGCTTTCTTCCCCATTTTCTCTAGGAACCTCCATTTTTGCCATGGATTCTTCGTACGTCCCTAGAATTTTGCCGAGGCTTTCGCAGGAGAGGCAAGCACACTTCCTTGAGCAGTTGAAAACGTGGATGCGGCGCCGTATGAGGCATCAGAGACGGGCTTTCGAGGTAAGGTTTCGTCTTTGCTCGATTTGGTCTTTTAAGGAGTTGGTTCCTGATTGGGATTTGTTGCGGGCTGCCGCGAAGTTCTGGGATGTTAGGAGGCATGTGTATTGTTTCTCCTACAATGAAATTGTGCCCACTTTTGAGGATTTTCGGGCTTTGATGGGAGGACCGGAGGTGGAGGCCATCTCGCTTCCTTTGATTGGTGGTCCTGCGGTGAGCGTGAAGCTTGCAGGCTTTCTTCGTACTTCGTTGGAAGAAGTGCAGGGCATGATCCTTGATTCGGGTCATATCGACATTTCTGAGCTGCCGGAGCGGTTCATGGTTGATGATGAGAGTGACGTCTCTTGGGATGCATTCGCCTTGTGGCACGATGGCGACGCTCTTCGTAGTCGGCTCACTTGGCATTTGTGATGGGGCTTTGCTAGATGTGGTAGGGCACCGCAGAGCTGGAGAGGATATTGTCCCGTTGGTCTTTGGGGAGACTCTTCATGGTATCGACCGTCCGGCGACCGGGGATCGGTTCATGAGAGGGGGAAGCCCCGCTTTGCTCACCTTGTGGCTGCGAGAGAGACTTCAGCCATGCCCGCAGGCTCCGAAGCGTCTGTTTAGCCCAAGGTCATTTGCTCGGGCCGACCTCTTGTGTTGGATATGGATCGATCCGCCCGGGAGAGATGGATGGCACGGCTTGGTACGTATCGATCCGCCGGTGGGTTCCTTGACCGGAGGATTGAGACTAGGAGGATCTTGCGGGGAAGGGTCCTACGTTGTCGAGTTCCAGTTTGTCTTGGTCCTCCTTCTATATTCCGTCGCTTGTTTCCTGCCAGCTTTGGGATGAAGCAGAGCCTTTGTTGGGCCGGGATGACCTTGCTACTGCGGAGAGTAGTTCCTCTTTGTATGGCAAACTGGGTGCCTTCTTGTATTTTCTCGAGGGTATGGAAGTATTCCGCTTTCCCTCATGTGAGTACTCCTTAGACGTCGGGAGTGTCGTATTGACGACTCGCACTCCTGGCCCGGTATGAGCAACAAGTGTTGGGCCCCCAGTGGTCTTGGAGAGCGGGCGTGTAGCGATTCTGGGACCCGGTTGCCGTAGTAGCTATTGCCTTAGGAGTTCCGAAGCTCGGTCCGACCCTTTGGATATGACGGGAGACACTTTGTTTGACTACGAGACTAGAGTTGACCGACCGACGGAGAGGTCCTCTTTTGCAGGAGCTCGCAGGAGGAGATCCGAGCCGAAGCACGGGCGAATGAAGCCCCGAGAGCTACCGGATTGTTTGACTCTACGGGGAGGACCCCGGCATCTCGAACCGAGAGACGCGAGTTGGTTCACGTGGAGCGAAAGAAGACTCACGGGGACGAGGGAAGAAAGGAAAGAATGGCGAGGGGACAAGCGCAGACGGCGCGGAATGACCTCCTAGGTATCCATTCATTGCATTGCAAACACATTATTAGTTAAATGTATTAAGCTATCTTTTAGCATGTTGTGAACTTGAGAGTAGACCGTGCTTGAACTCATCAAGAAATGTTGTAACCGTTAGTGATTTGTGATTTACTTTTAAAGCTTTGTCGAGACGCAAGATCTCTTGTTTGCCTTTGTTTCTTTTGTGCACTTTGTCGGCGTCCGTCCTTGGACTTTTCTGTTGCATTTGCGGACTTGAAGCAGTCTGGGCTATGACGGCAATCCCTTTTGCTTAGGCTTTGTGCTTGGCTGAGAGGTTGAATGCTCCCTTGACAAGTCGTTTTGACGGTCTTTTCCACAGCTTTCTTGCCTCTTGTTGGCGTCGGGCTCTTGACCTCTTTTTGCAGCTTCTGCTTGAGCTTCTTTTTTTTGTGTGCCCTTGCTCGTGCTCCTTTTTTTTTTGTGAGCCCTTGCTCGAGCTCTTTTATTTTTTTTTAAGCGCGTGAAGGCAAGGACAAGCCCCTGGCTTGGAAGCAGACATGAGTCAGTCGTTTGATGTTGAGTGACCCTCGGATGTCCTTTGATGTTGCCGCCGTCGTTTGAATTGGTCAAGGTGACTGCTGGGGCGTGTTTCTTGAAAAGTGCGTAGCTTGATGGAGGTCTTGATTGACATTCAAACTTTTGACTTTTTGTGTATTTTTAGACCGGACCAATTAAGGTTGCCTACGTTCCCCGGACTAGAGGGCTCAGTGTCTGCGTAGTTCGACACTACATGGAGTGCCAAGAGATGCACGCTTGTTCTTCTTTAGGCGAAGTATCTGCGAAGTTTGCTTCCGTTGACTGGATTCAAGAAGGGATTGCCGTCTAGGTCTGCCGCCCATGGCGCCTCCTGAGAAGATCTTTTGAACCACGAAAGGGCCGATCCATGTGGGTTCCCATTTTCCCAGTGGGTTGGTTCGAGTGGGAGGCTTTTCTTTGAGTACAAGGTCACCTTCCCGATGTCTCGGGATTTGACTTTCTTGTCGAAAGCTCTAGCCATCCCGCTTTGATAGGCTCGGACGTGTTCCATGGCCTTTAGTCGTCGCTCGTCTAGCGTAGCCAATTCGTCATGTCGGCCGGAGCCATTCGACTTCGTTGATGTCATTTTCCAGCGGCACTCGGAGTGAGGGAATTTCTAGCTCGATGGGAAGGACTCGCTTCCATCCCGTATGTCGTGCAAATGGGGTTTCTCCCGTGGTCGTTTCGACCGATGTGCGGTAGCCCCAAAGTGAAAGGTGCGGCTTCTCGGGCCAATCTCATCCTCGGGTGGTCATTTTTCTGATGATCCGTTCGAGGGTTTTGTTTGCTGCTTCCACGGCGCCGTTTGTTTGTGGCCGGTAGGGAGAAGATTTGTGGCGTGTGATCTTGAATTCAGCCAGCAGCCATCAAATTCCCCCTCGAAGTGTGAACCATTGTCTCGATATGACCTCATTTGGGATGCCGTATCGGCAGATGATGTTTTCCTTGAGGAAATGCGCGACCTTCTTGGAGGTGAGTACCTTGTAGGACTTGGCTTCGACCCATTTGGTGCAGTAGTCGATGGCTACTAAGATGAACTCGTGACCGTTGCCGCTCGGGCGGAGCAATCTTCCCGATGACGTCAATTCCCAAGTGGCAAAGGGCCAAGGTGTAGTCATGCAAGAGAGATCGTGGGGCGGATGATTGAGGTTGGAAACCGTTGGCACTTGTCGCAGCCTTTCGGACAAAGTGGATGCAATCTGCTCCATGGAGATCCGTAGTAGCCCATCCCGAGAATGATTTGCATCGTGGCTCGCGTTCATGTGGGGACCACAAGCCCCATTGTGGACTTCGTTCATGAACTTGCTTGCTTCTTCTTGGCTGATGCAACGTAGGAGTGGCCCATGGTAGCGTTTCTTGTATAGCATATCCCCGAGGATGACGAAGTGAGAGGCGAGGCATTTTAGGGCCATGACGCTCTTGGTTTTGACCCCTTCTGTGTGTGGGTCTTCCTTGTTCATGAAGGTGGCTTCCCCGTTCTTGAGGTATTGGAAGATCTGGTGATACCATGGCTCATTGACGGCTTAGGTTCCGGTTCGATCTCACAACAAGTAGGCGTGAATTTCCTTTCGTCCGACTTTGAAGGGTTTGATTGCTTTTCCTTCGTGGATTTCCACAAGGGAAGCCAAGGTGGCTAAGGCATCCGCAAACCCGTTTCGGTCTCTTGGCAAGTAGTGGAAGGTGACTTCCTCGAATTGTGTGATGAGGTCCTCCATGCAGTGCATGGTATTTTTGCAAGCCTGGGTCTATGGTTTTCCACTTGTTGGAGACTTGGTTGATGATCAAGGCTGAGTCCCCATAAACTTCGAGTTTCTGGACATTCCTCTCGAGGGCGGCTTGTAGTCCAGCAGCGCAGGCTTCATATTCAGCGGCATTGTTGGTTACCTCAAAATTGAGCTTTATAGCAATTGGGGTGTGCTCGTCCCTGGGATCCACCAAGAGCATACCGATGCCGTTTCCCTTTTTGTTGGCTGCTCCGTCGAAGAACAGTTGCCATCGATTTTCGCTTTCGATTGCGAAGATTCCCTCGTCTGGAAATTGTGGTTCGGGGCCTCGAGCCTCGTCGGTTGGGAAATCAGCCAGCTGTTCAGCCATGGCCCGTCCCTTGATTGACTTTTGGTTGACGTACTTGATGTCAAATTCCGCTAGGAAGAAGGACCATTTGGCGAGCCTCATTGAAAGAGATGGTTTGTCGAAGAGGTATTTGACTGGTTCCATTTTGGAAACCAAGTGTACCGTGTGCGACTGCATGTAGTGCCGTAGTTTCCCGACAACCCATACCGTAGCCGCGTTGTGTTTTCTCGAGGGCCGAGTAATTGAGTTCACCGCCTTGAAACTTTCTACCGACGAAGTAGATGGCGTTTTCGACTCGTGACTCCTCTTTTCTTGACAGAGCATGGCTCCAACCGCGGCCTCGGTCACGCTTAGGTATAGCAATAGTGGCTTTTCCTCGTGGGGAGGACAGAGAATCGGAGGACCTCACAAGGTATGCTTTTATTTTTTCAAAGGCATCTTGGCATTCTGAGTTCCATTCGATGTCGGCGTTCTTCTTCATCGGTTTGAAGATTGGCTCGCACATAGAGGTCAATTGGTTGACGAAGCGGCCGATATATTGCGGGCGGCCCATGAAGCTTTTCACCTCTGTGCGAGTTTGCGGTGGTCTCATTTCGATGATAGCCTTGATCTTTTGAGGATCAACCTCGATGCCTCTCTCGGAGACCATGTATCCCAAAACCTTGCCTCGGCTAACCCCAAATGTGCATTTGGCGGTGGTTAAGCCTCATTGAGTGTTTTCTGAGGCGATTGAAGAATTTTCTCGTGTTCGTGAGGTGTTGTCCATCCGATCCCTTTGAGTGGATGATCATGTCATCGACGTACACTTCAATCTCTTTGTGAATCATATCGTGGAAAGAGGGCGGTTGCCGCCCGTTGGTAGGTAGCCCCTGCCGTTAACTTTAGTCCGAACGGCATTACGCGTAGCAAGAGGTTCCCTGTGGGGTTGTGAAAGCCTGTCTTTTCTTGGTCTTCTTCGGCCACCTTGATTTGATTGTAGCCGCAAACCCGTCCACGAAGGACTTGACTTCGAAATTGGGCAGTAGTGTCTACCAACATGTCGATGTTGGGTAGTGGAAAATCGTCCTTGGGACTTGCTTTGTTGAGATCTCGAAATCACGCAACAGCGTACTTTCCATTGGCCTTGGTGACCGTGACGATATTGGAGAGCCATGTGGGGTACTCGATCACCCCGATGAAGCCGACGCGGAGCATTTTTTCGATCTCCTCTTTAACTTGTAAAGACCATTCGGGCTTGATTCGGCGTAGCTTTTGCTTGATGGGCTTGGCCTCGGGATTTGAGGGAATCCGTGTTCCACAATGTTAGGATCTAATCCGGGCATGTCTCTAAGAAGCACTAAGCTGAACACGTCCACGAACTCTTCTGAGCAGCAAGCCAATGCGTCTTGCTCTCTCGTGCCGGTGAAGAAACTTCCGATTTGCGTCTCTTTTGGCTCTTCGCCAGTTCCCAAATTCACTTTGGTTAAAACCTCCTGGCAGCTTGGGCCCGGTTTTTCTCTCGTTTGGACAACATGCTTAAAGATGTGCTTAATGTATTGTTCGTTTAATGTGTCTGCTTCTTTATCAAGTGAATCGTTATTAAGCTGTTTGTGTGTTAGTTAATTTATCGCTTGTTAAAGATGCAATGAGAGGATACTCGGAAAGATCGAAGCATTCATTAAGAGCATACGGGAATACATTATTGGCAATGAGCTCGTAATCTTCGGCGTGAGGCCATCGGATGACTCGATAGACTCAAATTCAAAGATAATGGACTCGTGGATGAGTTTTGACACTAGACTCTAGGACTCGAGGGTCGAGACCAAGTTGTTCGATCATGTCCTTTTTCTTTGGCGGTGGAGTCCGAGAAGGTGGCCCGGTTATTGAGTGGCAATGAGCTTGATAGGAGATGGGGCTTGAAGGGCTTTATGTCGCCATTCCCAATCATTGCTATCACAGAGTTATCGAAACAAAATCGATTAGATCGGCATCTCGATTTCTTCTTTGAAGAAGTAGGTGGAGCGAGTGGCTCGTCCCAAGCATCGTCTGCGGAGTCTTTTGCTTTGTCTTGGGCATTACTAGCTCGAATGCGGACTCGTACCGCTTGTTGAGGGCATGAGTGTTGACGAAGAGTTTTCGAGTTCTTACGCCAAAGAGGGGTTTTCCCGAACCACAATTCATTGTGAATAGTGGTGGTTGTGGATCTCGGCAGAGAGCGGTGTGTCAAGGAATGCTCTTGGACGAGGATTTGGCTTGAGGCCTCTGAATCTTGCCGAGGTTACTGCTTTGGAGCTTGTCCATGGTTGTCGGCCGGCTTTGTTTGGCGGCGATCAGCTCTGTTCCATTTCTGGATCTTCTTCCAAGTTGCAGGCCTTCTTTGTGAAGTACTTGGTCATGTCGAAGACTCGTAAGGGACGAAGATCGGAAGATTGCGTGCAAGCCTCTTTTGTTATACGTGGAGCGTTTTCGTGCGGCTTGCTTGTCCTCCGCAATGTGTGCTGGGAGTAGGGGAGTATCCCAGGCCGTGCAGGTATTCTCTCGTTCTTTGATATTGATGATCTCGTTGAGTGCCCCGATGGCGTTTTCCCAAACCGAGCCCCAGGATGTAGTTCATGTGCTTCATCATTTTCATCGGGGGAGGGATCTTGTCCCAAATCAAAGGCGGAGTCTATGTGGCATACTTGGGCCTTTGGGCTTTCGATGGTGAATCTGTAGCATCATGCCATCATCGTCGGGTTTGATCTCTAAGGCCGGGACGCCATTTGTTTCGGTCCTTTCGTTGACTACGCTATCACCGTAGATGATGGTAAGATCTGTTCCTTGGACGAACTTTACGCATTGATGGAGAGTGGATGCCACTCCATTGATCGGGTGTAGCGAGGGCGTCCCAAAATGGCGGTGAATGTGATCGGGATGTCGATGACTTGGAAATCCGTCGGGACCATTTGTTTTCCAAACCACGGGTTCAAGGAGGCTATTCCCAAGGCGGGCGGGATGTTGAGTCGTATGCCTTGATTGCTGAGTCGGGGGCTTTAGATCGGTTGCTTTGATCCCTAGCAAATCCATCATTTTGGCGGAAGGACGTTCATGGATGATCCCCCATCTACCAACACCCGTGGGAGACGACGCTCGTCAATTGAGCTGTTATGTAGAGAGGCTCGTTGTGGTCGGCCCCAAATTTTGGAAGGTCGAGCTCTACGTGAAAGTGATGATATTCTTTGTAATTGACGTTGCCAATCATACAGGCCCTTCATCGGGTGTCACTTGTGATGGGAACCATGGTGCAGGCCATGCTTTCTTCCAACTTGAGCTTGTGCGGGTAAGATGAAGTGAGTAAGGACCGGTGAGATGTTAGCTGAGTGCGCTTGAGCCGTGTCAAGACGGGATCTTCGACCTTTGGGTCCAAGGTTTCGGCTTCTTTGGAGTAGGGTCCCTTTTCGGTTCGTGGCTCGGGTATGGCTGGCCTTTTGTACTCGTCTCGTGGGGGATTAGTGGGATTTGGCCGGAACGTGTCGAACATTCACCTCTGGACTTATGGTTTTGCTTGTCTCTCCTATTTACGTAGAGGGAGGAGCCTGATTGGCGTAAGGCCGGTTGCGCATTTCAATTCGTTCCTTTGTCATAGCCTTTCTTGAAGCATCAATAGTGGCTTTGAGATCTTCCCAAGACGGGGTTGGATTATCTGGACCTTCGGGCCTTCGGTGGCGGTGCGAAGCTCGTCCCGGTGATCATGGAGCGAGACATTGCCATGGCCTTGTGCGAAGCTAGGCTTCTTTGGAGTAGATGACATAGTAGTCAAACTTTCTGAGGGTTCTCGAGGGTTCCGACTGGGATCACCGGATTCGTACCTCTTTTCAGTTTTTGTTGAGAAGATAGCTTCTTAACTTTCGTCGAGGACGGCCCTCGTTCATTGCATCCTGGAATTCCATTTCCGAGACAAGCACTTCTGTCGCGACGTCCCACTTGGATGTGTTCGTTGTTCGGCGGTGGTACCGGGACCTCGGGAGGCTGGATGGGCGAGCTTTCCTCTGCGGAAGGTCTTGTGGTCTTACGTCATGGCTTGCATGGCTCGTGCGAGGGTAACGGGTTGACTTACGGGAGACAATGAGAGATGTTAGGAGGCTGTAGGAGCTTGATCATGACTTGGGAAGCCCCGAGGTAATTGGGTGGCTAATGTTAGAAGTGGTGCATGGCACCTTCGATCCGAGCTTGTTGCTCACCTTGACGTTTCTCAATAGCCGCGAGGACACGCAAACTTCTTCCAATGTTGGGGAAATTTCTTGGGGTAAGGTCCCGTTTTCATCGTTGTTATCCAGCGATTTGGCCATGGGGAATTGTGGTGTCTGGTGACCAGTGGGAAGGAGGTAGGACCTTCTTTGTTTTGACACCGGGAGACGGGTTCCGGGTACTCTCGACCACTCTGTTAGGCTGGAGGGTGACGGGCAAGGTTTAGACACAGGAATGGCCTAACGGGATAAAAGGGGAAAGCTCACGTGGCATGCGGTTTCCGTTTCTTTTATTTTTGATTTTTTTGTTGTTGTTTTAATTTACTTAAAACATGTTTTCTCAGAATCCTAGGTAGGTTGGAAAAGATTGCTCTTGTTTTTCGCAACTATGCTAGATCCTGGGTCGGTGGAGACCATACGTGCGGCTATAAGCCCCTCGTTTTGCACTGTATTTCGACATCCCGGGGTGGACGGCCCCGGGCGAGGGTCCTATAGTGCAAGCGGTTTCCACCGGCCTAAAGAAAAATCGAACCTAAGGACCGAGCTGTCATGTTCGTTTTGATGCGTTAGCCATGTGAATAGTGAACCGAGCCGGCCACTAAGTCAAGATCGGAGTCAAGAGTTCGGCATGACCTCTCTTTACCTTGCTTGCGCAAAGATGCGTGACGTTAGGCGTTGGCTGGTCATATTGTCATGGGCGACGTATCAAGGCGTGATGACATGGTGTCATGTGAGCATGGATGTATATCCGGGACGGAACATCGTGCAGGTGTAGCTTCGGAAATCAAGATCGGAGGTCAAGATTTTAGCATGACCTTTCATCGCTTTGCTTGCGCAAGGGATCTTGAGTTCGAGCCTTGACTCGAAAAAAATGGCCGGCATGGTATATGTATCCAGTGTATGACACGGCTGGGTAAAAACCAACCGAGTGCAGGACGAGTGTGACTCAAGACTCAAACGTGCGGGGTTGACGCTTGGCTAGGATGGGATGTTTGGAATGACCCCGTGCGCGTCCAAGAGGCCTAGGAAGACCTAACGGACTGCAACTGAGACCACTCCGGGTTGAGGGTTGTAGTGTGCAGTGTATTCGAGGCAGCAGTGCGCGTAGCGTGCGGTGTAACCGGCACGGCAGAGTGCGAGTAGTGTGCGGTCTCTAAAATTCTTTTACGAGTAAAACAGAAGTTTTTGAAGAATTTTAAATGTATGCACAGATGTATATTGATGCATTTTTTTTTGTATTTTTATTTTTTTTTTGTAAAATAAAAACGAAGCACGTGCACACACACACAACAGTTAAAGGAAAGGGGTAAAATGAAAGTTTGACCCTTATCATCGTTTTAAAAATATTTTGTTTTGTTTAAAAGTTTTTAAAACAAAATAGCTCCCCAGCGGAGTCGCCAACTGAAATTACCCGGATCCGAGAGGCAGCGCGATCGCGCCCCGGCATCTGGCATTTCCCGCTTTGCAGCGCTTTCGTTGGTGGAGGTGTCTCGCTGTGTTTTGCTTTGTAGAGTCGCCACGCCGTTTTTATTATTAAGCCCAAAACATTGAAAAAGGGCATCAGTTTAAAGATAATTTTAAACTATTTTTGTGTGATGAGATTTTGAGTTCGGAGGTCAGATGACTCCTTGGGAAGAGAATATTAGAATATTAGAGCTCACCCGAGTCGCCTCGTAAAACGAGTCTTTCGGATACCCCTAATATCCTTTAAATGTTGTGTGTGTGTGTGTGTACTTTTAAAAATGCATGCTGTATCGGATGTCTACATTGTATGCTATGTATGGAAATGTATTGAAATAGTAATGGAAGGAAGCCTTACCAATGTTGGTTCGTGTCTGTCTTCCGCTGGGGAATAGTGTTTGAGGTCGGAGTAGCGTTCCGGTCTGGATCTGGATTGCTTCGGGAGATGCCGGTTGTACGCGGACGAGTTTCGGCGTGAGTTGAGGTTACGAGGCTGCGTTCGGGCGAGAGGTTCGGCGTGCGTGGGGATCGTCGGGATCACTCGGGCGGAGGTTCGGCGTGCGTTGTGGTGGCGGGAGTTACTCGGGCGGGTTTCGGCGTGGTTTGAAATCGTCGGTTTGACTCGGAAAGAGCCGGGACACCGTGGAAAGACCGAGCGAGGCCTCGGAGTACCACGAGGGGCCTCGAGTACTCTCGAGAGTGCCTCGGGGCAGCGCGGGAGCGTCTCGGGAGCGCTCGGGGAGGCTTCGGAGCACCACGAGGGGGCTCGGAAGGCCTCGGAAGGATCCGAAAGGGGCCGGGAGTGCCTCGAGAGGACTTAGAGGGGAGCCAGAAGGCTAAGGGAGGAAGAGATAAGAGGGAGATGTGTGAAAATGAGGAGGGGGAGCCCTCTATTTATAGTGCCAGATTTGGTGCAAAGAGGTCCGTACGGACCTCCACAGTAATCCGAGTTTTTGGTTTTCCTCGATTTGAGGGAATATGTGATGATGGTGAATATTCTGTAATTATGGTGTTCCCTATGCAATAAGGTCCGTACGGACCATCTTGCATGCAAAGAGGTCCGTACGGACCAACTAAGCATGAGGGTAATCATTTTCCCCGGGATTTGAGGGAATATTGTGGACTTTAAGAAGATTCAGTAATTATTAAAGCAAAGAGGTCCGTACGGACCATTATTGCTTTTCCAATTTCCTGAAAATTCCCAAAAGGTCCTTTTGTCCCTTTTTATCCCAGAAAGGCTCCTCCCTTGGTTTGGTTGGGGGTTTAGAGAGGGTTTTGAGTGAGAGGGGTCGTCGAGACTGTGTTGATGAGTCTGCGGTATTTCCCGTGTGTTTGAAAGGGGTGTGATCCAGATTGGGGTACTTACAAAAGTCTCCATCTGTTGGTGCAACAAGGTACGTCGTTCGACGTGCTGGGCATTCTCAGCTCGTCCAACGTCGGCGTTCCTTGTCGTTTTCTTGCTCGTTGCTCGCTTTCTTCATGGATGACGACGAGGAGAATTTGGAATGCCTCCCTCGGTAGCTAGCTGATTCCGAGAAGATCGGAGAGTCATGCCGAGAGGAGGTGATCCCTCGATCAAAGGTGGAGGAGGAGGAAGCATCTCATTGGTGGGAGGGATCTCGTCAGCGTGGGTTCGCTCCTCCTCTAGTAACACTTGCAAAAGTTCCGACTTCCATTGAAAACAAAGAATTGTGATTCCAACAAAATTCTTAATTGTCCAGAATTGCAAACGGCTCAACTTTTCCAGTAGAACAACTTTTTCCAGTCAACGGAATCTGGCAAAACAACGATTTCGGCCAAAATTAGAATGGATTTCGAATGCCAACACACAGAATTCAATTGCGATTGTTTATGCAACAGTTTTTCGGCTAAAAACAAATTTTCCAAGCGAAAACTGCAGAATCCGAACAACACAAAATAGATCAAAAGCGAAATAGTGCTATTTCCGGCCAAAAATAAGAACTATCCGGCCGAAAATTTTGCTCAGGCAAACGGATTTTCAGGCTAAACAATGGGTCTTTGACTCGATTTCCGGCAATGGAACCAAACTGATGCTGCCAAAAAGTCGAATCAGCCCAAATCCAGCAGTCGGTTATACTCCGACGATTGAATAGCCTGAAAATAAGACAGAAAACGTAAACTAAGTCGGGGCTTCACCGGCGAAGGCCCTCCGACGTGAGAGTAAGTTCACGGTTTTGTGTATGGAGAAATCAAATTGACAGAATTTCGAGTCAAAGAGATAATGTACCAAAATATGGAAATAATGGCTTGTATTTATAGGGATGGATATATAGAATCCATGTTGAATTTGGACTGTAAAGAGATAAGGTATAATCCTAGGAGGATTATATCTGTTGAGGAGTCCTTATTTGACTTGAATTGATATAGGAGGTGGTTACAACCATAGAGAGATTGTAACTGCTTTAGTGTCCTTGTTTGATTAGGACTGCATAAGTTGCTCTGCCGAAATGTCGAGATGCTACTCCCTCGTCCTCGTAACCTGGCTTGTTAACGAGGAGCTGGGGAAGATATGTGTGATAAGTAGAAAGGCCTGTCATGATGACGTCATAACTGAGGAAGAGTCCTCGTCCTCAAGGGAGATCATCTCGGCACTTTGAGTTGGGCCTGACTTATGTTCACCTGCTGAGCCCAGGTCAACCTTATGAATGACGAGATAGAGAGACGAGGAAGCCTAGATCTTCCCTCGTAACTGAGACTAGATGAATTATGTTTAGAGCCCAATCCACTTGGGCCTTATCCAGACAAGCCCATGTTCGTATCTCGGTTTATACTATTCATATATTATATAATTCATTACTACTAGCTCAAATTAAATAAGAAATCAACATACAATATCCATTTGATTGACAGTAATTGACGCTTTTTTGTATATAGAAAAACTATAAGGTAGATAACATTATAGGCAAAAAAAATTAATAGTTTATTAGTTTATTTCAAACTAAATACTATAAATAAAAAAATATTTTTTTAATTAAAATAAAAAAGTGATGTATTGTGAGTATAGATAGTAGTGTAGAAGATCAGAGGGGGGTAAATTGGTTTAGAGTATATTTTTCTACGAGTGTAAAAGTTTCAAAAAATTGGTTGTTTAGTGCAATTTATTGAACTTTGTTTCCTTCAGAATAAAAGAAAAATACACTAGAATTTTATTTTGGCCCATTAAAAACGTGCATTTTTTTGCACACATTGACGATCATTTCTAGCTCCGTCACTGAATGAGATAGAAAGTGAAGTAGATAATAGTTTTAAGTATTACAATTGAGTCTCATTCTCATTTTAGAAAGGTGAATCTTTAAATTGGATACTGATGATGCCAAAATGTCGAATCAGCCCAAATCCAAGTGATCGGTATGCTCCGGCGATTGCTTAGCCTGAAAATAAGACAAAACATGTAAACTAAGCCGGGGCTTCACCGACGAAGGCCCTCCGGCTTGAAAGTAAGTTCACGGTTTGTAGAGAGAGAAACTAATTTGGCAGAGTTTCGGAATATAAAAGTAACATACCAGAATATGGAAATTATGGCTTGTATTTATAATGATGGATTGATAGAATCCATGTTGAATTAGGACTGTAAAGAGATAAGGTATAATCCTAAGAGGAATATATCTGTTAAGGAATCCTTATTTGACTTGAATTGATGTAGATGGGTACAGTCCTGATTGGATTATAATTCCTTAATCCTTGTTTAAATGGGATTGATAATACTGCTTGCCGGAAAGCCGAGGTGAGTGAATTCCTTATCTCGTCACTTGCAGGTAAACCGAGGTGAATGAATTCCTTTCCTCGTAATATGAAGGTATGCCGACATGAAGATAAGCCGAGATGCATGATTTTATCTCCTCGTCATATGAAGGTATACCGAGGTGCGAACTTTCCTCTCCTCGTCATATATGGCCGTCTCGGTCCATGATGAGCCGGGGAGGGAATGAATAATATGGGGGCCCGTTATGACAACATCAAGGCCGAGGGAGGCACCTCATCCTCAAGGCAGGCGATCTCGACATACGAGGGAGGTCTCCTCGGCCCTTATAGTTGGGGCATTTATATCTGCTTGTTGGGCCTTGGTAAGCCTTGGTCGGTCTTGTTGATATTGAGATGGACGTACGAGAGACCCATGTCGTAACTTGAGATGGATTATGTTTATGGACCAATCCACTTGGGCCTGACCCAGACAAGCCCATGTTCGTATCTCGGTTTATGCTGTTCAGTGGCCCCCGACTTTCTAGCTCGGCTTAGAACGAGGAGAAAGTCATCTCCTCCTCGGTTTATGAGAATACGAACAGGTTGTCACGTGTCAGTGTCGCTTCAAATGTGTCATTCCATTATCCCCCGATTACTGGTACAATGATGAGCACATCCCACGATGATCTGACATGCCTGGGAAACTGTCAATTGCATTTAATGTTGGGGTCGCCAAACCCATGGACCCGTTTTGTTATCGGGTTTGACCCACTTTGGTAACTATAAAAGCAAAATCCCTTTTCAATTTATACTTTTACCAACCCAGACCTTTTGAGAGCGAAACTAAAGATTCAAATTGTTCATGCTCTTGAAGCTTAGCGTTGCCCAGAATCACCGGCGTCACTTGGTTTTCCGTTCGATTCCGATCGATTTCTACGGAACAGGCATACATTTCTTCCCTTTATTGATTTCTGCTTGCAACTTGCACTTTCTAGGGTTTTGGTGGGATTTTGATTTTCGAATCCGCCATTGTTGACCCTTGAAGCTTTTTCTGAAAATCTTGTATATTTGATTCTTGAACCTTCTTGCCCTTTCGTTCCCCCCTTAGAAATGGCTCGTTCTTGGGACCATACCCCTCGATTCGGTTATGGATACCACAAAGGTAATCTAAGGGTTTACCGAAGAGAGAGAGGACCATGGTTGTTGGTGACCTTGACTGAGATCGGAGAAATGTTGACGGAGTATGGTCGTACGAGATTGTACATCCAGTATCCAGACAAGACGAGGATAGATCGAGTCAAATCGTTGTCCCCCAATATAATTTTGTTTGAAAATAGGGCCGAGATGATTGAACACATCAATCTATTCTACCCGTCTTCGGGTCACCTGGCTCGTGCTCATTTGAGTGGTAAGGCTCCCCCTCAGCCTTATTGTAATGACAAGGAGGGGCATCCCTCTTCCCCATCCTAATATCCGCCTTGGACAATGTAACTAACTTTGGCTCCTCGGCCTTTTGCAGATATGACAGGAAGAGGGGGCGAGGCCACCACATCTACCAAAATTGTTGATGCCTTTGTGGAGCAAGTTAAAGGCAAAGGAGGCCGAGGGAGAGGAGGTCGGGGAAGGGCTCTTTGTCCCCGAGCCAAACCATTTAAGGCCGGGGATCCCATGCTGGAAGAGTTATACTCGAAGTACGGGGTTGACAGGAACGAGTTTAAGTTAACTTATGTCGGCCATCCCACTTTTGAAAACGATGACGAGGAGTATAGGTTTTATTACAACAACAACCATGTCCATTTTTATTTCAAACAGTTTCAGCAGGGACTTCGTCTCCCCTTGGACCCCTTCATAAATGAGTTTCTGGGTGACATGAGAGCTGTCTCGGCTATGTTGGGAGCCAACGGGGTTAGGGTCCTCGTCAGTTTTATTGTCTTGTGCCATAGCTTAGGTTACGAGCCTACCCAAGCTGCATTCCGTCACTTCTTCACTATAAGCTATATCAAGAGCACTAGGCTCATAGTTATAAGGAGTGACTCTAAGAAGCCGAAGATCATTCTTCCTATGTCTAGCAAGGTAGGAGGCTGGGAGAATCATGTGATTAGGGTAGAAAGCCGATAAGGCTGGGAGTTCCCCTCTCCTTCTGATGTGCCGTCTGTTTCTAGGGAAGTATTGAGAGTTGAGTGGTCAAAAGTCTTGATCAACCGTCTCACCGAGCCCTCCTAAGCTGCTCTCCTTGATCTGGTTTGCCTCGGAGGCGCATTTGACCGCTTTCTACTATGTCCAAGCCGGACTAATGCCGGACCGAGGGACGGCATTGTACCTCTCGTTCCCATCAAAAGGGGGAGACAATTTAATGATTGGAGGACCCATCCCGGTCTAGTCTTTCATGAGGATTGTGAACGGTGCAAGCTTAATCCTAATGACCAATGCCTTAGTGAGACGGACGTCCGTAGGATGTAATTATTCTTTCCTTTGCCATTGATACTTGTCTATTGATGATTGCTTCTATGTCGTAATGTGACCATCTCTTCCTCATCTTTGCAGACTTAACCCCCGAGCAAGAAAGCCGAGATGGCCTCTAGCGGAAGATGTTAGTGCCAAGGAACTTATCAAGATAAGGAGGCGATTGGCTAAGATCTCGGCTATATACGATAGAAAGGAGGAAGCAACTCATCTTCAACTCATATTGAATACGAGGGGGATCAACCCACTACCTATTGAAGCCGATAGGGAGGCCGTCATGATGTTGAGGAGGAGGCCTCTGGAAGCCGAGATAAACCACCAACAACCAAGGGGCATAGCCCCCATGATGAGACCGTTAGTGGTCGAGATGGAAACCGATATCCCGTCTGGCCGAGGATACGGGTCTCGCTTCAAAGGCACTCGGGCCAGCGAAGAGGCCTCAACTGGGCTCGTCGAGGGGCCCCCTGCAAAGAAGCCTGTTGCTGCCTCCTCTCGGTCAATCAACCTTGAAGCCATTAAGTCATATCCGGAGGCCGAGCACCTAGCTCATCAACTAATCCCCCAACCAACTCCTCTCGGGGCTTGAAACGTGTTAGCTAGGAGGAGCTCATGTCGGGCCGGGCGTCTGCCGCCTGCTTCACGTGGCCATGGGACGTGAGCTCCTGAGAATTTGTTGAAGGCCAAGCATAGTAACGAGCACATGGTTACTAGGCAGGGTCTGATGAACTCTGAGGTGATTATCTCGTCATTTTCGTCTCTTATGTTGTAATTAATGTTTTGCTAATGTCTTTTCCTTTCTCGATTACACAGCTAATGCTCGGGCTACCCTGGTTGCTCATCAATCCATCTATGGCAAAACTATGGATAAGCAAATAACTGAGCTCAAGGGCAGCATGAAGAGGGGAGAGGCCGATGATGGCTGGCAAGGCCGAGTTGTTAAAGACCAAGTGATGTTGAGCTTGAGGCGCTAAGGCCAAGGCCGAGGATGAGGTGAGGAGAGCCGAGGAAGCTCTTCGGCAAAAAGATGATAGGGGGCGGCCGAGCCGGGAGAAGCTCCAAGCCGAGATCCTGAGGAGAGCCAAGGTGGCGGAGGCTAAATGTCGAGATCTAGAGGCCATCATTCCCACCAAAGAGGAGGAGGCCGTTGCTCGTTTCAAGAATAGCCAAGCTTTCAAGGATGCTGTTAATGACAAGATGGCCACAATGTTCGAGGACGGCTATTTCCGCACCTCGGCTCGTCGTCTTATAGATGATTCCTCTACTGGTCTGGATTTGAATGCCATTGCTCGGATTATCTACAAAGACCAGTATGATGAGGAAGCTAGGGCTCATCACTATCTTGTTTCCTTTTTTTATTATAATTTGGGTATTATAGCTAGGATGGATGCTCGTGCTGGTAAAGAGGCTTGGGTCCCTCCGTCCGTCGATCCTGATAATATTAATGCTCTAATTGAGAGCATTGAGGACGAGGACGAGATGGAGGTAGGGACAGAGGCTGAGGCTCAAACTAATGTTCAAACCGAGCACGTCGCCCAACCAACCACTGATGCCGAGACTGAGGACTTCTTGGAGAAGCCTTTTGATGACGAGCAAACTTAGGATTTCCTTTTTGCTTTTGTTGTAATAGGTTAAGACTTTTGTAATTCTCTCTTTGAATATTAATGATATGTCCATCCTTTCCAATTCATGTCGTATTGATATTATGAATTGTTTGAATGCTTGTTTGTGGGCTCTGCACAAGTACAAGTCTGCTTTGGGGGGAAGCCGAGGAATGTTCCTCATACTTCGCTTTTATGTAAGACAAGAAGACTAGCTCGCTCTGGGTCATGGCGATTTTGCCTATTAAGTCATTAGACCGAGGCGGGGTTACTCGGTCTTGACTGTTTAGCCTCAAGTAAATAGGCCGAGGAGGGATCCCTGGCCTTGACGACTGCATTGGGTATTTACTTCTTTTCTCGTCTCCTTATGCCGAGGAAGATGACTCGTACATAGGTTTCGACGCAGATGCCCGTTGTCATTTTATGATGAGGTGTTTCCTTGTCTTGACGTGAGTGTGGTAAGTCATCAGCCGAGGAAGATTTCTGCCTCTTGACTTGTTAGCCTCGAGCTCAGCTTGAGTCGAGGTGGGCCCCTCGTCGCCAAGACGTAAGGCAAGCCGCAGGCTAAGGAAGTGGTCCTCGGTCTTGGCGCCTGTAGAGCCCGGTAGTCATTGAGTCGAGGTGGGTCCTCGTCAAGATGTAAGGCGAGCCAGTAGGCCGAGGAAGGGTCCTCGGTCTTGGATGTTAAAATTTTAAATGTTGGTCAGGTAGTCGTTTTGACTTTGATATTTTTGTAGGCCGAGGACAGGGTCCTCGTTGTTCCGAGTGTTGAAGAGTCGGGGATAGGATCCTCGTCTTCCAATGTTGTGCTAGTAGTGGCAGTTGCTTTGCACATTTGAAGAAGTAAATTCCATAAACTGAATTTGATTACATCGAACTGCAATCCTACCACACTGAAAAGGTAAAAGACTAATAGCTGAAAACTACTCTATTACAAAAAAATAAACTAACATTAATGATATTATTTTCGAAGGTTTTCGGAATGCCATGGATGCTTGAGCTCTTTCCCCTCTTTAGTCTTCAATCTATAGGTCCCTTCTCGAATGAATTGATTTATAATGTAGGGACCTTTCCAATTTGGGGAGAGCTTGTTTTGTTCTACCTTTCTACCCGTTGCTTCAATCTTTCTGAGTACCTAGTCGCCCACTTGGAATACTCTTCTGATGACCCTTTTATAGTGGTATGCCTTGGTCCTTTGCTTGTAATTCACCATCCTCATCTGTGCAGCTAGTCATTTCTCATCTATCAGGTCTAGGTCTGAGTACCCAGTCACCTACTAGACCCGACGTCTCATATGCTCTAAGCATTACGAGTCGATATCAATCTGATCCTGTTGAGAACCATTGGATGGCAGTCAAGTTGATCCTTAAGAACTTAAGAAGAACTAAGGATACGTTCTTGGTATTTGAAAGGTTGGAAGATAATCTTATTGTAAGGGTTACTGATAAGTGACTATTATATAGTCATTTATCCTTAGTTTTATATACTTATTATTGCATAAAACATCATTTCTCATTTCATTTCATATACTTTTTAGTTCCTTTTCCATATTTTTTTTAGATTTTACGCTTTTGGTATATTTCTTGCATTTAAAGACAGGTTTTAGGTTCATTTTTATCAAAAGGATACTTGGACACTTCAAGGCAAAAGACATGGAAGAGCACCAACTAAATCAAGCACACAAAGCTAAATTTCAGAAGGAGCGGCCGTGCAGCCAAGATGGAGCGGCCGTGCACTTGGCCTTTTTCAGGCCATTTGTGGCCCTAAAATATAGAGTGGCCGTGTCTTGAAGAGGGAGCGGCCGTGTCATTATATGGAGCGGCCATGCAGCTTGGACAGGAGCGGCCGTGCGAAGTGTCAAGACTCGAATTCAAATCTGGCGCCAAGGGTCACACGGTTGTGCAACTTCCTTGACGCGGCCGTGCAAAACGCGACTGCAGACGTAAAGGCACCTTTTGATGGCACCCGATTGAAGAGTCTCCTCCCTTTTATAAATAGGATCCTAGTGATCAGTCTTAGATACAAATTATTAGAGAGAAATTACTGATATTAGATAGATTGAAAGTACAAACACTTGTGGCAACAATTTTCTAAGGAAATTTGAAGATCAAAGTCATTGTTTTTTCTCTTGAAGTTACTTTGGAGGAAATAAAAGTGAAGCATTATTTTCATCACTTGCCTTCTACATTCATAAGTATTTCTTACTCAATCTTTTAATTGCTTATACTTTATAAATGGCTCGTGAGTAATCCTTCTTATTCTTGGGGTTGGAAACTCAAAAGCATACTTATTCATCATCTTAAAATGTTTAGTCTTGTCTTCTTCCTTCATCTAAACAATTTCTTTATATCATTCTCTAAATGCCTTACATTTTGGAAATGTCCAACTTGTATGATTCAAATAATTGAGAGAAGTACCTAGCGGAGAATCTCGATTGACGGAACCATATAAAGAAACTAGGTTTCATTGATCACGAGAGTAGTTCAATGGCCTAGGGATGTTCTTTGAATGGAAAGTATGTTGACTCTCGTTCTTAATGGATTCTTACTAATTATGGTCAGCTAGAGATAAGCCGGAACGCCCGTTTGTGATAGGGCGGGAATAACGTAAACGGAAATCTCAAACAGTTAGGACATAATTAGTGAAGAATACAAACGCTACTGTCTTAGCCCGAAGTAGCGTAGGCTTAACATACCATCCTTGCTTTTTATGAAAACCTTTTATCACCCTATCTCTGTGGGATCGACCCGTACTTGCACCCGCTATATTACAATAGATCGTGCGCTTGCGGAATTAAATAAACCGTTAGGTTAAACACCCAACAAGTTTTTGGCGCCGTTGCCGGGGACAATGGTTTACTTTTTATTTTTGTCTTTACTACATAATTTTTAGTTTTTATTTTTACTATTTTGCTTTCTCTTCCTATAAATTGTTGCGTTTAATTTCTCTTCAAGTGTTTTTCTTATAGTTTATGAAACGGTCTCGGACATACGTTAACAACTTTGATCCGGAACCCGAAAGAAGCTTTCACGAGAGATTAAGAAGATTTAGAGAAACTTTGAAGAAGCATATGGACGGAGAACAACAAACACCCGCTAGGACCCTACGGGACTTTGTTAACCCAAGTACCCCGGGAACTAGATCCCCTATTGTTGTGCCAAATGCCGGAGCGGCAAACTTCGAGATAAAGTCGCAATTATTGCATATGGTTATGAATAACCAATACAGCGGCACTGCCTTCGAAGACCCCCATCTACACATCCAAACATTCCTTGAATACTGTGATACCACACGTATTCAAGGTGTTACGGTAGAAGCAATCCGGATGCGCCTTTTTCCTTTCTCTCTTAAGGATAAGGCGAAACAATGGTTGAACTCGGTCCCCCAGAATTCGTTAACAACATGGGACCAAATTCAAGAAGCATTCCTTGGTCGATTTTTCCCACCAAAACAAGACTGCCCAGATACGAACAAAGATCACTAACTTCTGTCAAACAGATAGTGAGACTTTGTATGACGCATGGGAGCGGTTCAAGGAACTTCTCAGAATGTGTCCCCACCACGGGCTTGAAAAGTGGTTGATTGTTCACACCTTCTACAACGGTCTCATATTCAAAACAAGAGAGACCATTGATGCCGCTGCAGGAGGAGCATTGATGAACAAAGGAGTCGATGAGGCATACGACCTTATTGAGAACATTGCATTGAACCATTACCAATGGTCAAACGAGAGGGAGCAACAACAAGGTACGCCCGGTAAATATAATGTTGATGCAGTTACTCTTCTCTCTTCTAAAGTTGACATGATTTTGAAAAAGTTTGAAAATCTTAATGTCAATCCCATTGCTAGTGTAAATGTGTTATGCGAACTATGTGGGTCTAACTCACATAGTACGGATAACTGAGAGGGAGCAGCAACAAGGTACGCCCGGTAAATATAATGTTGATGCAGTTACTCTTCTCTCTTCTAAAGTTGACATGATTTTGAAAAAGTTTTAAAATCTTAATGTCAATCCCATTGCTAGTGTAAATGTGTTATGCGAACTATGTGGGTCTAACTCACATAGTACGGATAATCATGAAGTTACTTGACGTTACTTCTAACGATCAAGTGAACTTCAATTCTTTTGGGAAAAAAGGGGGGATGTATTCTAACACATACAATCCCGAGTGGAGGAATCACCCCAATTTTTCCTATAAGAATAACAACGTTCTTAACCCGCAACCATCTACACAACCCCCGGGATTTGCAGCTAAGAATTTCAACAACAATGCAAGTACCTTCCCCCCTAAATCTAAATTGGATCTTATAATGGATTTTGTAGTGGAAAATAAAAATTCCCAAGAAAAGATCAATAATGAATTTAGGGAATGTTTTAAACTGCTTAATGCTAGGTTTGATAACTTGGCAGCGCATAATAAGATGCTAGAAACTCAACAAGCTCAACAGGCTACCCCAATGAATAGACCACAAGGGAGTCTTCCCGGTCAACCTCAAAGGCCAAATGAGCAAGTTAATGTGGTAAAAACTAGGGATGAGCAAGAAAAGATGAATGAATGCTCTAGAAATAATCATGGTCCAATCCCTCCGATGATTGAGACCAGTTTGGGGACGGAATCCCCTAAAAAAGAAGGCAAGGATTATGATGAATTCCTTGATAACTTAGATGCCATTAATGTTAACATTCCTTATTTTAGAAAATATGAAGATATGCCTTTAGCCGTTAAACCTTTGAAAAAATTAATTTTTGAAAAAGAAAGGCTAGAAGAAAATAAGAATGTTATGCTAGCGGAGGAAGTAAGCGCTGTTTTGCAAAATAAAGACCCTCCGAAATTAAAGGATCCGGGTACATTCACCATTCCTTGTTGTGTTGGCAGAATAAACATAGATAACGATGTCCTTGACTTAGGAGCGAGCGTTAGTATAATGCCATTATCGGTTAGCGAGAAGCTTGGTATAGGGAAACTCAAACCCATAACCATAACTCTCCAATTGACAGACCGATCCGTTCAATACCCCGTTGGTATTATGGAAAACTTGCCTTGTCGAGTAGGGAACTTGATCATTCCTGTCGACTTTGTTATCTTGGATATGGCGGAAGACCATTATATTCCCGTCATTCTAGGAAGGCCATTTCTTGCACCGCGGGGCAATTATTGATGTGAAAAATGGCACATTTTCCCTAAATATAGGGAAAGAAAGGGTCGAATTTAGTATGCATAGGCCAGTTCTCGAAGATCCCTATCTCGAGGCCTACACACCTAGTGAAGAAAATTGGACTCCAAATGAAGAGACCTACACCCCTAGCGAAGAAAATTGGATTCCAAGTGAAGAAGATTTAATGGGTGAGGAACCGCAATCAAAGGAAGGAATAGAAAATGATCCCATAAATGTTGAACCTTTGATTTGCAATGATGTATAGATATTTCTGCATGTCCCAAAACTAACAATGCAAGAAAAAGCCAAAGAGAACAAAGAAGGAGGTCACTTCGAATTTTCGAAAGATGCAAAGACTATAGGTCGCTTGTTCTACCCAAGAAATCGGGATGGAAGAAATGTCTACCGCAGAAGATACTCATTACCCCGGAAGGATTGCAATGGCAAGTTGTCAATGACAAAAGGCCAACCAAGTATCATGCATCTCCTACTATCGGGAAGGGGTCAAGCTAAGGACCTAAAACAAGCATCATCGGGATGGTAACCGATGGATTATTTTTGCTTTATTTTATATATATTTTTATTTTTATTTTTAAGTTTTTATTATTATTGTGCTAACCTTGTTTTGTAGGTATAAAAGAAAAAGATTTAAAAAATGGTGAAATTCTGGTTAGCACGGCCGTGCATTACACTTGGAGCGGCCGTGCAGTTCATATCGAGTCAGAACGGGTTAACTCAGCAAAAGGGAGCGGCCGTGCAAGCCTCTTGACACGGCCGTGCAAAACGTTTGGAGAGTTGCGTCGTTCCAGTAAAAAAGACGCACCCTTCTCCCTCCTCCCTCATTCACTTCATCTCCTTCACTTTTCTCTCTATACCTCCGCCCCACCCACCTTAAATACCCATCTCTCTACCATTCTAACCTACATTACAACCCTCAATCATCCTCAAATCCACCACTCAATCATTTCTCTCCCACCAAAATCAGTCCAAAAACCCTCCTAAAACCCCAATTCCGAAAATACCAAAACCCTTCACCCATTTCATAAAATTCGAAGGGATTGCTCAAGATTAAGGTTAAGGAGGAAGCTCTTGGACATTTCAGTGGCTGGGCATCAAGGATTTCGGGTTTATTCAGCAAAATTTCTTCGGGTAAAAACTCCTTCACCTCTCTTGTCTTTCAATTTTTCTGAGTTTTTGAGATAATGTCTACCAAAGGGAAAGGGAAGGCTACAGAGAGAGCAACAAAGAAGTCCCGAAAAGAGCAAGGCTCTTCCTCTAACTTTAATCCTACTCTCAATACTTTGGGGATTGATTTTAGAAGCTCAAGGGAGACGGCACGTTTTGTTGCCTTGAGTTAAAGAGGATTAGGCCAACCCAATTTCCTGATAGGCTTGCCCTGAGAACATTAGGACTTTACGGGGATGTTATTACTCTTTTTATGGGATTGAGATCCGATGGCTTCCTTCAGAAGCATGAGAAAACCTATGAGGTCCTTACCTTAGAATTTCTGAGTACATTTAGGATGAAAATTGTGGAGGAAACTTGTAGATTGACAGGAAGGGTTTTTAATCAGTTCCATTTGGACTTTCGCCTTGGAGGAAGAGAGCTTCATTTGATCGGGGCTGAGATTAGTAGAATTTTGGGATTATCATTTCAAACGGAGTCTTTTCCCGACATGCCCATTGAATATAATGAGACTGTTTTTTGGAACCAAATTACCGGCCTTCCATCCTACACATCCCGGAGTGCCAAAGCTTCTTCTATCATTCACCCATCCCTCCGCCTCATTCATAGGATGTTCACTTGTACCATCTTTGCTAGAGAGGATAAGGGAACCGTGAATAGAAAGGAGTTGTTTGTTTTATGGTGTTTTGTTTGGGAGCGAAGAAGGATGAATTTGTGTAATTTCTTCTTTGAGTTAATTGGTGATATCGTTTCTCCAACCTTTAATGGGGAAATTCATATGGGAGGAATTTTTACATTATTTGTCAAGCATTTTAATTTTGAGATTCCAAATGAATGGGTAGAGGTGAGATGGTCGACAAAACTGGATATTCCAACACTTCGAACTATGCAGCTCATCTCGGTGAGGGGGAATAATGAGTATAATTGGTTAGTAGGAGCGGATAAAATGCCCTACATTGTACTCCCAAGCAACAATCTCCCCACCATTCGGATAAGAGAGCCCGAGACTTGGATATTCCCAAATGCCATTGGAGGAGAGGGCCAAGAAGAAGAAGAAGAAGAAGAGATTCAAGCCCCACTGCCACCCGACTTCTACCAAAGGTTCGATCAAATGTTTGCCCAACAATGTCAACTACTTGAGCAAAACGCTCAAATCCTTCAACAACTCGGCCAAATGGATGGTCGTATTCAACATGCTCAAGGAAGGATTGACGACATTTACAACTATGGGGCAAACTATTGGGACAACTTTCCACCACCATTTTAGTAAGTTTTTCTCTTTACCTTCCCGGGATTTGGCATTGTTCCTTAAAACATTGAGGACAATGTTCATTTCAAGTGTGGGGGGTATATCTATCCCTTTATTTTTTCGCTTTCTAGTATAATTTTTCCTTTTTAACTTAGTTGCATTTTTCTTTTTATGCATGTATAATAGTATATAAAAAAAATAATAAAATTCCTATGATGATCAAAAATCATTATCTCTATGCTTGCCATTTGCCCTAGTATAAATGCCTATTTATCTTTCCTCTCATATTTTCTATACAATTAGAAATCTATAAAAAGGAAAAATATAGGGATATTTTTAGGAAATAATTGAAAGCCTCATAAGTTAGTATAGCACAATATAGAGTCTCCTCAAGGAAAATGCATTTGATTAGAAGGAATTCTTTTTATGCTTGGTCATATATGCAAATATTGAAAATATTTCTTTAAGATTGTACATCTTTTATCTTTATTAAATGTTTATTCCCTTTTTAGAAGCACCTTTTTGTTTGCATCCCTTGAATCACACCCTTTCATCAAAAATTTCATCCTTCCATTTTTCAAATCAAATCAAAGTAAAACACTTTTATCTTATTGCTAAAAAGAGTGACATTTGTCACCAATCCTTAAAAGCAAAAAGAAACCTATTGCTTCCTAAGTAACTCGGGGCACGGCGTTCGCTGCGACGATGCTTCCTTGCCAAACGGGAGTAATATCCAAAAGTATTCTTGATCTAAGTATTAGGAACATGGGGTTCGCGACCACAATGTCTCCTACTTGAAAGGATCAAAAATAACTTAGGTCTTTTGCAAAAATATAACACGTGCAAAAATAAGATAAATTTGTTTAACTTTGATGAGATTTTTCCACTATCATCATCCATTTTTCACCCTTGTGATTCAAGAATGCAATTCAATTTTTCAGGAACTTCTAATTTGTGAATAAATGTTTATACCTTCTCTTGTACATTTTAAAGAAGTAAATTCATCTTTTCTCAAAAATCACTCTAAAAAAGTGACAGCTTTTTCTACCAAGAAATAAATCTAAGAATTATCCTTCTAGCATGCTTTACTTGATCAAAATTCTATATATGCTATATTAGGTTATAGTCTTGCATTTTATCTCCTTAAAAAATACCCCTAAAATGCTTCTTCATAGATAAATTTTTAAAGGTATTCAAAATTTGATTAGAAAGATAAAGGCATTATCTAAAAGGCATTTAAGGGCTTGTTAATTTATTTCTGAGGGATCAAATCTTGCTTTTTCTCCCTCTCCGTATTTTCTTTCTAAGTTTGCTTGGGGACAAGCAAAAGCTTAAGTGTGGGGGAGTTTGATAAGTGACTATTATATAGTCATTTATCCTTAGTTTTATATACTTATTATTGCATAAAACATCATTTCTCATTTCATTTCATATACTTTTTAGTTCCTTTTCCATATTTTTTTAGATTTTACGCTTTTGGTATATTTCTTGCATTTAAAGACATGTTTTAGGTTCATTTTTATCAAAAGGATACTTGGACACTTCAAGGCAAAAGACATGGAAGAGCACCAACCAAATCAAGCACACAAAGCTAAATTTCAGAAGGAGCGGCCGTGCAGCCAAGATGGAGCGGCCGTGCACTTGGCCCTTTTCAGGCCATTTGTGGCCCTAAAATATAGAGTGGCCGTGTCTTGAAGAGGGAGCGGCCGTGTCATTATATGGAGCGGCCGTGCATCTTGGACATGAGCGGCCGTGCAAAGTGTCAAGACTCGAATTCAAATCTGGCGCCAAGGGTCACACGGCCGTGCAACTTCCTTGACGCAGCCGTGCAAAACGCGACTGCAGACGTAAAGACACCTTTTGATGGCACCCGATTGAAGAGTCTCCTCCCTTTTATAAATAGGATCCTAGTGATCAGTCTTAGATACAAATTATTAGAGAGAAACTACTGATATTAGATAGATTGAAAGTACAAACACTTGTGGCAACAATTTTCTAAGGAAAATTGAAGATCAAAGTCATTGTTTTTGCTCTTGAAGTTACTTTGGAGGAAATAAAAGTGAAGCATTATTTTCAGCACTTGCCTTCTACATTCATAAGTATTTCTTACTCAATCTTTTAATTGCTTATACTTTATAAATGGCTCGTGAGTAATCTCCCTTATTCTTGGGGTTGGAAACTCAAAAGCATACTTATTCATCATCTTAAAATGTTTAGTCTTGTCTTCTTCCTTCATCTAAACAATTTCTTTATATCATTCTCTAAATGCCTTATATTTTGGAAATGTCCAACTTGTATGATTCAGTCAATTGAGAGAAGTACCTAGCGGAGAATCTCGATTGACGGAACCATATAAAGAAACTAGGTTTCATTGATCACGAGAGTAGTTCAATGGCCTAGGGATGTTCTTTGAATGGAAAGTATGTTGACTCTCGTTCTTAATGGATTCTTACTAATTATGGTCAGCTAGAGATAAGTCGGAACGCCCGTTTGTGATAGGGCGGGAATAACGTAAACGGAAATCTCAAACAGTTAGGACATAATTAGTGAAGAATACAAACGCTACTGTCTTAGCCCGAAGTAGCGTAGACTTAACATACCATCCTTGATTTTTATGAAAACCTTTTATCTCTAAGACAATGACGATTTGATGAATAAGATTATGTGTATGATTTCCAATCCCGAGAATGTTTCGTTTTATAAGAATTTAATCAAAAGTACTTTCTGTTTATGATTCTCTCTATTTTTCTAAAAACAAATTTTATCTCCCCCCAATCTTTTCATTTCTTTCTAAAGACAAAAATATTCCCTAGTAAACCCTGTCTCTGTGGGATCGACCCGTACTTGCACCCGCTATATTACAATTGCCCGTGCGCTTGCGGAATTAATTAAACCGTTAGGTTAAACACCCAACAGTTACATAGATGCTAGCTTCCAAACTGACAAAGTTAATTTAAAATCTCAATTAGGATTTGTGTTTATACTTATTGGAGGTGCGGTTTTGTTGGAAGAGTTCTAAGCAGAAAATCGTAGCCGATTCTACAACTAAGGCCGAATTTTAGCAACATATGATGTGGCTAAAAGAGACAGTTTGGATCAAAAGTTCATTAGTTTTTTGGAAATGTTTCAAGTATCACTAATCGGTGAAACTTTTGTTATGACAATTGTGGTGCCATTTGTGCAAACAATGGAACCAAGGTCACAACAGCGATCCAAACACTCACTTAGACGTTTTTCAAGAATTCATTAGAATGAGAAGACGTTAAGATATGCAAAGTATCAACCGATGATAACATTAGGGATTCACTTACAAAGACCCTCGCACAGGGAGAAGCATGATGGTCATGTTAGGTCCATGGGTATTCGATACATAGATGGAGCCTAGTGCAAGTGGGAGATTGTTGGTATAATGCCCTAGGCTTTAGTTATGTTTAACTTAAATCGTTGTGTATCATCTTTATCTTTGATTATAGAGAAAGTTTATTATTTGATTATTATATATTTTGCATGTTTATTGTAATAATCTCCGTCCCTAATTGTTAAGTGAATAATTAGTATAATTGTTAATGGATAATCATATGATGATTATATGCATAGAGATGCACATTAAAATTATGGGTACTTATTAGTGAACAAGTGACTGGACTTGACCCATATGAGATTTATGTCATGGTCAAATGTCATAATTAAATCTCATATGGTCACTTTATTTAGTCCCTAGACCTGAGATTATCATGACCTTACATATGATGAAAGTTATGTTTGATTTTAGTCAAACGATATCTTAACACGATATTTTTAAAGGCTATCTTTGGCATGATCGGATTCATGATGGGAAGGATGATAAGTCAAGATGGAATTTGTCCCTCGAAAGAGAGATGTTTTGCTTGGGCCCCTCGATGAGTGATAATGATGAAAGTGTATGGCCATACCCCAATGCGATTGGATTATCATTATACTCAATATCGAGAAATCATTGAACAAATACAAGTTGACGTGGACCATGACTTGTGATTAATATAATATCGTGAGACAAAGGGAGAAATGGAAGTGTACCATTGGAAACGTGAACTCTTACGTTATATTAATTGGGTAGACATAATGGCTTGCTAGAGTCCGCTTATGTTTTATGAAGGTCGATATGATCGGGCTCATTGCCAACATAATATAATCCTATTGGGTCACACACAATTGGAATGAATTGGTTAAACCAAAGGAAGAAAATTGAGAGTTCCTGTTCTGGCAAGAGTCATCGCGCGACAGATCTTGCCCAGAGGTGGCAAGAGGTCACGCGAAAGATCTAGCCACAAAGGCAGTTTACAGACTATTTCCTAATACGATTAGGACACGAATACTAATACTAATGTAGTATAAATATGAGGTCTGTAAACCCTATTTGAGAGCCGAATTTTCTAAAGGAAAAATCACAATAAAGGTTTCTCAAAATCCTTCAAAGGTTTAAGAATCTAGAAATTCTCAAGAATCGTTCTTGGTTCATTCAAAGGTGTGGATACTACTAGAGGGTCTTTGCTCGTACGACGATCAAGGCCTAGAGTTCTAATCTGAAGATTCAAGTTTTGAAGATCGAAGTTTGTAATTGAAAATCACATTGATAAATTGTTCGATAGCTCAAGAACGGAAAGCAATTAAGGTTGGTTAATTCTATCTCATAGGAATTCAATTTAATCGTATAGAACGGATCTTAGGGCTCTTGGGTTTTGTGTTATTTAGATGCTAATTCCGCTGCGCATGGACCCATAAAACCCAACATGGTGTACTCTCCTTTCGGACTTGCTAGTACAACTCTAGCTTCGCTTCTCTCCTTCATAGCTGATCCATCTGTGTATAAGACCCAACAGTTGGACGGGAGTTCGATGGGAGACTCTTCCTCTTCCGTCGTGTTTTGCTTATGGGAAGTGTGGACGTGTTCACCCATGAAGACAGTCTCAATCATGAAGTCAACCAGAGGCTGTGCCAGGAGGGTCTTCCTTGGTTGGTATGTGATATCAAACTCAGTAAGAGCGATAGACCAATTCAGGAGACATCCAGAGCCATCCAACTTATGCAGAATCTTCTTCAATGGTTCATTGGTGTATACAGTGATGAGATGCGCAGAAAAGTAGGCACGTAGTTTTCTTGAGGCTATAACTAGTACGTATGCTATCTTTTCTACGTTGAAATATTTGATCTCCACGTCTGATAATGCTTTAGAGACATAGTAGACTAGTTTCTGTGTTCCTTCATCATTTCGTACAAGAACAGCTGCGACTGCATTATTTGTGGTGGCTAGGAAGACATATAGCATCTAACCAGTAATCGAAATGCTAAGCAAGGGAGGGGAACCCAAGTACTCCTTCAACCGGAGGAATGCTTCGGAGCATTCGAGAGTCCAGGAGAAGCTCTTGGTACCCTTCAATACCTTAAAGAACGACAGTGATTTTTCGGCAGATTTAGCGATGAATCTTCCAAGTGCCGCTATTCTTCCATTTAATCTTTGAACCTCCTTGATGTTGGTAGGTTCCTTCATGTCAATTAAGGCCTTGATCTTCTCAGGGTTTGCCTCTATTCCCCTTTGTGATACCATGAAGCCTAGGAACTTTCCAGCTGTCACTCCAAACACACATTTTCTTGGGTTTAGCTTCATGTTGTTGGCTCGGAGATTGTTTATTGTTTCCTCCAAGTCAGGGGCATGCCTGCCCTCTTTGGTCTTTATGACCATATCATCAATGTAGGCCTCCATGTTGCGACCTATTTGTGCACCAAATACCTGATTCACCATACGTTAGTACGTGGCACCCGTATTTTTATGCCCAAAGGGCATCATGACATAGCAATAATTTCCCCCAGGTGTTTGGAAGGCCGTCTTCTCGATGTCTTCTTCTGCCATTTTGATCTGATGATAGCCTGAATAGGCATCTAGGAAACTAAGTGTTTGGTGTCTAGCAATGGAGTCAACCAACTTATCAATTATGGGGAGAGGATAACTGTCCTTAGGGCAGGCTTTGTTAAGATCTGTGAAGTCTATCCACATTTGCCACTTCCTATTTTGCTTCTTCACCATTACTATGTTGGCCAACAAAATGGGGTACTTTACTTCTCGAATAATTCCAGCGCTAAGTAACTTTTGCACCTCTTCCTTGATAGCTTCCTCCTGTCCCTTGCAAAATTTCTCCTTGTCTGCGAGATGGTTTTTGCCAATGGATCAACCTCTAGGCGATGGAGGGCTACTTCTTCATTGATCCCCCTCATGTCCTCGACTCTCCAAGAAAATACGTCGAGACTGTTTTTTAGGAGGGGATGATTTCTTCCTTTTCTTCCGGGGATAGCTGGCCCCCGAGTTTAATTTTTTGTTCAGGATAGTCAGGATTGATGACTACCTCTTCTAATTCGTCCACTGGCTCCATTTCAGGACCGTCTCGAAATTCCAGAGACTCGATGATGATTTCTCTAATTCTCCTACCCTCATTGTCATTCACGTTGAGGCCTTCTTCTTCCATTAGTTCATCAGCGTCGGGCAGATCGGCTATCCTCAAGTCAGGGTTGGCCCTCGAGTTTTGGCCGTTGATGGGAACAGGATCTGCCTCAGAGACGGACGGAACTATGCCTTGGTCAGCTGCAATTTCTAGGACCATAGGCTCTTCATCTAGTACCTATGGATATAGCTCATCCTAGAGCTTGTATGGGTAGTTTTCAAAGACTTAGAGATTTTGATGTTGTCTTCAGGGGTATCTATCTCCACACTTTTAAATTTTTCCCGGCTCTTCACGACATGCTCCAAGAAGTCCTTGGCGGTCACCCTCACGCATCCAATCCCAACACGAATAGGAAATTTAACTCATTGGTGAGGAAGGGAGGCGACCAATCCAAGTTTTGCTTGACTTGGAATGCCTAGAATTACATGATAGTCACTTGTCAGATCCATGACTACGAAAGTGACTGTAGCCACAGTTCGAAAGGGATGTTCGCCCACTTCTAGCTCTAAATCAACAGTTCCCTTGACACCAACTTTGTGGTTGGTGAAACCTTCTAGCCTTCCATTGTACGGTTCCAGAATGGTGTCTTTTAAACCCATCAGTTGGAAGGCTGAATAATATAAAATGTCACGAGAGGCTCCCGTGTCGACGAGAAGTCTCTCAGATTCAACATTGTCAATTCGACCCTTTATCATCAAGGGTTGTTCACGGGCTGCACGGCTTCCAGCCAACTCATTGGGAGAGAAGCTTATGACCTCTTCCGCCTTATGAATCAAAGCAGGAACATGGTTCACCTTGCTTAGTTCATGGATCTGGTCCCTTAGCTTTCTAGTGGAAGTCACCTCTTCTCGAATAATATGCAATTTGGCCCTAGGAGGCCCCTGCTCCCCATCCTCGCTTTTGTCATCATCTTCACTTTCATCCTCCTCCCGCTTCCGCTTGCCATCTTTCTTCATGACATAGCGGTCGAGTTTTCCCTCGTCGACCCACCTTTGGATCATTCGCTTGAGGGCGATGCACCTTTCAGTGTTGTAACCATGGTCCTTGTGGAAATCACAGAATTTGGAAGTGTCACGAGGTGTGAATATGGGCCCATCGCGGATCGAATCGTGTTTTTATAGGGTTGCCATTTCACCTCAGTTTGAAGACACCAGTTTATTGAAAAATGGAGTCGCCACGCCATTTTGATTTCCTCAAAACTTTGAAAAAATGGAATAGGGTCCGGAGGTTAAGTTACTCCTTGGGAAGAACGTTTGGCGTTCACCCAAGGAGCCTTGCCAAAAGCAAGTCTTCCTAGTTCCGATTTTTGTGCTTGTTTTGTGTGTTCGTGTGTGTGATGTGATTTGAAAAAGGGGAGGGAATGTGTCAAGTTATCTTTCGGACGTATAAACCATTTGAGTTGGTTATCGCTCGGGATTCCTTGGATTTGATGTGTTTGGGATTTTGATCCCGTGCTCATCTTGGACTTATGATCATCATTAAGTGACCTTTTTACCCCCCCATTGAAATAATCAACCATATTAGGCTTGAGAGCCTTGGTGTGTTTTAAAACCAACGTTCTTCAGGACTTGGTCTTTATGTGATCGGGAGAGAGGGACACCTTTTATAGTCCAAGAGTAAGGCTCTTTAGAAAGGAAGAGTCCTTGCCCATCAATCCTACATCTTGAGACGATTGGAGCTTAGTAGGGACATTTATGCTCGTCTCAAGTGATGATCAGAGATGTAGGGGCCAAGATTCATCCGCTTCTAAAGGGACTTCGACTATGGCATTTTAGTGGCAGAAACGATGTAAAGATGATGTCTTTACACCGATCCACACCACGGGATGCTTCAAGTATCAAAGGGTGATCCAATCAAAAGGGACATGGGGGATGACTTTGGAAAGTAAAGATTGCACTTTTATGAAAATAAGTGTAATGAACACTATGAGAACTAAAGCTATGAATATAAAGGGAAGACCTTTGAGGCTTTCCTATGTCCTTTAAGAACCTTATGAGGTGGACAATCCTTGGAAGCAAGGTCAAGGGAAGGGGAGACATTATGAGAGTAAAGATTGCATCTTTATGTAATAAAATGGGACTATTTCACATCATCATGTGATGAATCCTCCCTAGAACAAGCCACATGTGGAATCTTGTTCATCCTTGGGATGAGATTCCCCATGAATCATTTGTGTTGGGGGAAATAGGGGGAGATGATATCTACATGACAAAGATAGGATCTTTATAGCAATATATCAAATTTAATGACAAGAAATGGCAAAGCAAATGGCAAGTAATGAATATAACAATATAATAAAGGTATTTTAAGGAGAAAGGAAGGAGAGATTGCCAATGGTGTTTTTCTCTATCTCCCTTGGGGATTTTCCTAATGTAGGAAGAGTTTTGGATGGAATTTATGGAAGAGGGAGGTGGTTTTTTGGGAGTTTTGGTTTCTGTAATTTCGTGGAGTGATTTTGGCAGAGTAACAATGCTCAAAATGTTGTTATTAAAATGGATAGAGGAGGCCTCTATTTATAGGCTGATTTGTGTTTCCTAATGAAGCCGTGTGGCATTAACCTCTAGCAAAAGAAGCCGTCCGACGTTATCCGCTGGTGACTCAGCCATCTTCTAGATTCATGCGAGGTGGCAGCTGGAAGCTTCATTCCAGCGAGGGACTGCTTGGAATTTTAATTCCTAGCCGGTCCTTCCCCCTTTTGGCAGTTTGGAAAAGTTTCAGAATTGCCCCTAAACTTTAGGAAAGTTTGGGGAATTACCGGGAAACTTAATCGGAAGGCATAAGCCAGATTTGGGTACTTATAGAAGCCCCTTGGCAATGGCACTTGCAGGGCAAGAGGGGTTGTCGATAAAAAGAATCTAATCTGGCGAACTGCCGAGATGGATTGGGATTGGGTGACCAAGGAGGTCGAGTGGCTGAACCTTTGGAAGGCTACCTACATATCCTGGGGGAATCAAGCCATGATCGTAGTTCTGGGTCCACTAGGGAAAGGGTGTCATATGTGACGAATTGGCTGAACGTAAAGTAGGGCTACCTACGTATCCCAGAGGAATCAAGCCATGATCGTAGTTCAGGATCCACTGGGGAATAGCGAAGAGAGACTGGTCCCTTGCTGGGAAGATGGAAAGAAAGTGATCTAGGAGGTCAAATGGCTGATCCTACTGGGATATGCCAAATGAAGGGAGTGACCAATGTGGTCGGATAGCTGGACCTTTATGAAAGGCTCATACATCACTGAGGAGTAACAAATGAAAGGGCTGACCACTGCGGTCAGATGGCTGGACCTTTATGAAAGGCTACCTCACCACTGAGGAGTGATGAAGGAAAAGGGTGACCACTGCGGTCGGATGGCTGGACCTTTATGAAAGGCTAATGCATCAATGAGGAGTGATGAAGGAAAAGGGTGACCACTGCGGTCGGATGGATAGACCTTTATGAAAGGCTACCTCACCACTGAGAAGTGATGAAGGAAAAGGGTTGACCAATGTGGTCGGATGGTTGGACCTTTATGAAAGGCTACCTCGCCGCTGAGGAGTGATGAAGGAAAAGGGTGACCACTGCGGTCAGATGGCTGGACCTTTATGAAAGGCTATCTCGCCACTGAGGAGTGATGAAGGAAAAGGGTAACCACTGCGGTCGGATGGCTGGACCTTTATGAAAGGCTACCTACGTATCCTGGAGGAATCAAGCCTTGGTCATAGTTCAAGTTTCACTAGATAGTTAGGAACATGTCTAGGATCCTTGAGATTTTGATGATTAATGGAGGAGTCACCTTAAGAAACTAAATCTTACGTTGCTATCGAGGAGATAGAGGTAGCTAAAGTTGGAAAAACTAAAGCGTACTTCGCTATCGAGGAGATAGAGGTAGCTAAAGTTGGAAAAAACTAAAGCGTACTTTGCTATCAAGGAGATAGAGGTAGCTAAAGTTGGAAAAACTAAAGCGTACTTCGCTATTGAGGAGATAGAGGTAGCTAAAGTTGAAATTTGACAATTCGGAGGCTGTCACCTAACGTTATTCCATTATAATGGAAGTAACGGAGGTGTTTTGAGAGAAAACATTATTCTATTTAGAGATAACAGAGATTTTTTTGGAGACAACGTTACTCCATTAAGAGATAACGGGAATTATTTGCCTAATTGAAAAGTCCAGGGGAAAAAATGTAAATTCAGCTCAAAGCGAATGAAGCCGCCCGACATGAGATGGGGAAAAAGAAGCCGTCCGGCTTTAAACTTGATTTCACCAGATTGATTTAAACAGCAGAAGAACGGGCAGTGGCGCCTTTGCTGTTTGTTTTATTGAGGAGAGAGGAGAGAAAAGAGAGAGAAACTTCAAAATTCTTCAAATCCTTAGCTTCTATTGCTCAAGATGGATCAAGGAGGGAATATCTTACCTCGACAAGCGCGTAGAAACTTGTCACAAGCCGCGAGGAGGAGGCGGAGGGAATTCGTTAGGAAAGAGCGGAAGTACGACTTCACGACGCCTACTTCCGAGTTTTATCCCGGCAAGAGGGAGCACAAATCGATGAAACCTCAATCGATTGGGGTAAGCACTCTTGATTTGCTTGATTTTTGATTAATTTGGGCTTGATTCGATTTTTTGGGAATTTTTGCATTTTTCTTGCGATTTTATTGACGTTTTTAGGTATTTGATAATTAACCTATGGGGCTAAGAACATAAATAAACATGCATGTGCAATTTATTTGGAAAAAATATGAGAATGACTCATTTTTCAAAAATAATGTAAGAAAAATAATGTTTAAAATGTGACGGAGTTCTTGCATGTGCTAGAACTAGGTCAACTTCTGATCATGGATGGGAAAACAAGATTTTGGACGATGAAAAGGATTCATGCATGCCATCTTGAAAAATTTAAACTTATGTGCAAAGAATTTTGTGAAAATTGGAATTTTTGTGTTTGGGATAGCATGTGCTCGGGGTGACGTGTTTCAAATGATGAAAGACACGTGTTCTAGACAAATGATGCTAGAAATCTCTTATGAATGCTTTTTTTTGACAACATGTGCACTTTTTTGTGAATATATGCATGCTTTTGAGATAAAAATGAAGGACTAACAGGCTTTTCCTGTGTTTTCCTACAGGAGAGCAAGTCGAGGGGACCCGCGAAGGTGTCGGTGAAGTTGTGGGACAGGATGCCCAACTTCGAAAAGGATGGCGTGAATCCTAAACAGCTAGTGGTGGCGACTGGCCTCCATTCCTTTATCGAGGCTATCAGCCGAGGCATTCATGTGACCTCTAAGAGCAAGGGGCTGGTCCAGGCCCTTTCAGAGATTTGGTGGGACACCACTCACAACTTTCATCTGAGCTGGGGAGAGATCACGGTGACTCCCGCCGACTTTACTGCCATTACCCGCTTGAGATTCACCGATAGGCCTGTGACCTGGAGGGATCATATTTCTGAGGCCGAGTTCAGAGCTTTGGTGGGCTTTAAAATCCGTCCGAAGGGGCTAGGGATGGAGACGAGGTTCGTTGAGGTTGAGATTCTGAGGTGCATGGAGGAGTTTGCAGCCAGCAAGGTGACTGCCCACCAGCTCGCGAGAGCTTTCTTGTGGTTGATGCTGTCTGTCACCATTTTTGCTAACTCTAGGACATTGGCAATGATTTTCCTGCTTGACTCTTTGGAGGACCTGGATGTGGTTAGGGAGGTCTCTTGGGGCGAGCATGGATTAACTAAGCTCTATTTTTCTTTGGACTTGTACAGCCGGAATAAGGCTGCTTCTATGGATTGTTTTTCTTTTGCTCTTGAGGTATTCTCATTCTCTTTTCTTTCTCTTACTTTTATGTCTTGAGATTTTATGAGAGAAATGACCCTTATGTTTTGAACATGCAGGTCTGGTTCTGTGAGGTGATTGGGTTCTTTCCTTGGAACCAACAGAGTGATCCGGCTACCTTCCCGGCTATGGTGCGCTGGAGGGGAGAGGCTAGGGATAAGTTCACCGGGAAGACCCGGATCACCTTCAATTATAAGATGGTGAAGCCCGTCATCAACAGGGAAGGTCATGAGGGGGTGGACTTCTATCCCTGGGGGGGTATCCAGAGGCTTTGATGGGGCCAAGGTTCTAAAAATCGCTAGGCGGCGCCTAGGCGGCGAGGCCGGGCCTAGCGCCTAGAGCGCCTAGGCGGGGCCGAGGCGGGGCCTAGGCGGGACCACGAATTTACACACATTTTTATATATATTCCATAGTTTCTGTCCATAGTGACAAATTCAAGAGGATAAATGTATAAATCTTGAACAACTCAACTATGGGTCAGGAAATTTCGGTCATTGAACCATAACATTAGAAGACGGCGTCATTTCTCAAAACCCTAACATAAAGTATATAAAGTCTGGAAAAAACCCTACTGAAATGAAACCCTAAAACTGCAAAATTACGAAAAGGTCCAAAACAATGAAAAAACGGATAAAAATTTCAGAAGGCCGTTTGAGGCCCTTAGAAGCGTTTTTTGGCCCATTTATGGGCCGCTCAAGGGGCATAGCCCAATTAGTTTTGTTTCTCTGGAAAAGACGGTCGTTTTGATATGCTGTGCGTCCCGTAACTCCTCCGGAATCAAAAGTTACACCCGTTACGGTCGAACGCATCTAAAAACTCGAACGCCAACTCTTCGACCGCCTAGACCGCCCAATCCCGCCTAGGCCCCGCCTAGCCCCGCCTAGTCCCGCCTAATCCCGCCCATCCCGCCCAGCCGCCTAGACCGCCTAGCCCGCCTAGCCCCGCCTAGCCCCGCCTAGCCCGCCTAGCGCCTAATTGCCCCGCCTAGCCTAAAGTCGCGGCGCCCGGCCGCCGCCTAGCGCCTAGGCGCCGCCTAGGCGGCCGCCTAGGCCGATTTTTAGAACACTGGATGGGGGATGCCGTGGTGGTGACCAGGCAGAGGAGATGGCTGACAGGGTTGACCTGTGATATCATTTATCTGGGGGACCGCTTCTCCAGGCAGCACAGTCACGTCCCTCCTTTGGGCGCGATTACCCCTCATTAGGGATGGCCAAAACCGGTCCGGTTCCGGTTCCGGACCGATAACCGCCGGTTCCGGTTCGGTGAGGAGGTGACTCTTAACCGGCCCGGTTATCTCACGGTTCCGGTCATTCGGTTCCGGTTTTCTCCCCGATCCGGTTCCGGTCCGGTTCTCTTGAAAACCAAGAAAGTTTCATCCGGTTCCGGGCTTTTTTCGGTCCGGTTCACCAAAATGGCAACCCTTAACCGGCCCGTCATTGACTCCGGTCCGGTTCATTCGGTTCCGGTTTTCTCCCCGGTTCGGTCCGGTTCCGATCCGGTTTTCCAGTTCCAATCCGGGTCCAGTTTGGCCATCCCTACCCCTCATGATCCTCATCCGTTCATGCTGCAGCCCAGGCATTCGTCGGTGGATGAGATAAAGAGGTATCTGGCTGGTCTGGCGGCTGAGGAGTATTTTGATTTCGCTACCCCGTATGCCACCTTTGTGGAGGCGCGTTTGAGAACGCCACAGAAGTTAGTGAAGATAGCCGCTGCTCAAGGGTACGGGGAGGCCAAGCCGACCGATCCACCTATGCCTCTAGCTCACCTTTTTTATGTGGTGAACGGGGTACCGAGGAGGCTGATGGTGCCTATTCCAGACACGAGGGAGGCCGAATGTAATTTGTCGGCGACAGCACTATAAGTAACTCTGGGTCCCTCTTCTTTTCGGCTTTCTTTATTTTCTACGATTTTGAATTTTTCTGAGATTTTCTGAGCTTTTTCTTTTCTTTTCTCACAGGTTCCTGCTCGCACCTATCACGGCTTGGTACGGCAGAACAGGGGCTGGAAGGAAGTAGCTAGGTCCCTCCTGAGGAAGCTGGCTTGCGCATCAAGGGCTGCAGGGAATGCGCAGGAGCCCGAGCGTAAGAGGAGACACGTTGGGAGCACGACCTCTACATCTTCAGCCTCAGAGTACCGCTCATCATCCACCAGTGCCGTGCCTCGGGGGCGAGGGCCTAACACGGACATTTTGGAGCAGATGGCAGAGTATGAGCACGTGCCTGTCCACCTATCCGATGTGAGTGATGCCGAAGATTTGCTGAGGGATCCTGAGTTCTATGAGCTGAGTAGCGATGATGATGAATTAGAGACTTAGGATTCCTTAGGGTTGAACTAGGAGAGGAAGAGAGATAACAATGAACAAAACTATGCACAATTTGTATTTTATTATTTTATTTGGGGTGCCAAGGAGGCAAAAATAATGTAGTGATCCTTTATTTTCTTTTCCTATTCATGCTTTATGACTTTGCATATTACTTGAGCCTCGGGGCAGCTTTTTTGCTTGGATTTGGGGTGGAAATTGAGCCAAAATGGTTTAAAATGATATGTGACTACATGGATGGTGTTTAGATATGTTTTTATGCAGGTTTTGTTGAGAAAGTGGGGTGAGAACTCCACTTGGCGGCAAAGAACTTTGGGCTGCTTCTTGATTTTTTTTTTCTGCAGAAGCGAAAGAAGCCGTCCGACAAGGTCCCGGGAAAAAGAAGCCGTGCGGCTTGGAACCTTGTCTGAACTGGTTATTTTCAAATAAAATCAAGGGAGGGTCTTTTCATTTCATTTTCACCCTAAACTTATCCCAACTGATCCCAAAGCATATTTTTGACCAAAAAATCAACAAGTTCGATCACAGCCAATGGAGAAACCAGTCCGATTGTAAAAGGGATCTTTTTCTCTCCGATCTTCAATCTTGGATGAGACACAACATTCAATCTCATAAGGGGCTGTTTGACAACACCTTCAAGATCAAGTCTTTATGGCATTTGAAGGATCTCCCGCCTGATTGGGACCTTTTGAGAGCAGCAGCGAGGTTTTGGGACGTTCGGAGACACGTTTACTGCTTTTCCTACAATGAACTCGTCCCAAACTTTGAAGATTTACGGGCATTGATTGGGGGTCCAGAAATTGAAGTCATCTTGATTCCTTTGACCGGGGACTTGCTGGTGACCGTAAATTTGGCATCTTTTCTGCAAATTTCTTCGGAAGAAGTCGAAGGGATGATGATAGCCCCTGACAGGATCGACATTTCTGATATCCCAAGTAGGCTCGAGTCTCCGGGTACTGCTGCGACCACGGTATCCATGGACGCCTTTGTCCTCTGTGTATTTTCCTTTCTGTTTACTGCCGAGTCCTTTGGGGTCTGTCATAGTGGCCTTTTGGACATGATCAGAGACTGCAGGGCCGAGAGAGATATTGTCCTGCTGTTTTAACTTTATGGTTGCAGGAGAGAATTGGGTCTTTGCCTACTCTCGAGTGCCCTTGGGTGATTTCCCTGAGGGGTGCACCGAGGCAATGAGATCCAGTGGTAGTTGGGAGCCGATGATGGCTCCTGCTATCAACCTCGAACATTCACCGGTGGGTGCCTCATTGGAGGTTGCGCTCGGAGGACATTTCAGAGTCCTATATAGTGAGAGTTCCGGACTATCTTTATCCTCTTTCTACATTCCCCGCTTAGTGTCCACGCCTTTGGGACCTTGCAGGAGCCGTTGGATGATTGGGAGGACATTCGTACTATGGAGGTAGCACCTTTTGACATGATGGATCCAAACAGCTTCTCGTTTTTCTCGAGAACGTGGACATACGCTGCTTTTCCACCCGGGGATATTCTCAAGAACAGAAGAGCATCATTTTGACTACGGCTTACCCGGGATTGGTACGAGAGGGAAATGGGGGCGACTCGCATTGCTTTAAGAGAGAGGCACCAGGCTTTATTGGGTGCTGACTGTTACTCGAGCAAGACTCTGAGGGAAACTGAGGCCAAGGCTAGCTGCCATAACCAGTCAGGTGATCTTATTAGAGATATGGAAGCCCGATATGAGAGACTATCGAAGGTATCTCCCTCTCACCGAGGCTCACGGGAGGAGGTACGGACTCGTGCCGGGAGAGAAGGCACTTATCGACACACGCTTGATAGAGGCTCCAGTGAGGATTCCTGAGATAGGGATGAGGGAGACCGACATCGTTGAGAAGAAGAGGAAGAACACTCGACGGGGTCGAGGTAAAGGAAAGAAAGGCAAGGAAGACTCTGTTGATGACAACTGAGAGACCTATTCCGAGCACCAACTTATTGCCTTTTGCAAACACAGTAGTTTATTAGGTCTTTTATTGTATATTTTAGTCTTTGTAGCAGGTTAGCAGAGTCAAGAGTAGACCGTGCTTGAACTCATCAAGAAGCTTTTGATTTGTAAATAACAAAGATATTTATCTTAGAAATTATTCAAGACACATTTCAGGGAAATTTTGAATGTCTTATTTATTATTTAGATCGAACCATTTCTGGCTGCCTACGTTCCCCTTTTACAAGAAAGACTTAAGGGGCTCAGGTCTTCGTAGTTCATTCGGGTGAACTATTGGGATTTTTTTTTTTTTGTTTTGTGTTTTTTTTATGTGCAACCCTGTTTTCTGCCTAGACTGCCCTTTTTAGGGTTTTCAGCCTAGCTGGGCATTACTCTTTTTGCACTTTTTTTTTATGTGAAACCCTGTTTTCTGCCTAGACAGCCTTTTTTTTAGGGTTTTCAGCCTAGCTGGGTATTACTCTTTTTGCACTATTTTTCTCTTTTTTTTTGTTATTATTTTTTTATTTTAGACATAGTACCGGCTGAGCTTGTCACCGTTGACTGGGTGAACAAAAGGATTTCCGTCCAGGTCCGCAAGCTTCATTGCTCCTCCCGATAGTATCTTCTGCACCACATACAAGCCGATCCAAACGGGTTCCCATTTCCCCAGAGGGTTGTCTCTGGTAGGGGGCTTTACTTTCAGTACTAAGTTACCTTCTTTGATGTCTCTGGCCTTGACCTTTTGTCGAATGCCCTGGCCATTCGCCTCTGGTAGGCTCGGGTGTGTTCCATGGCCTTTAGCCTCCTTTCATCAAGTAGGGCCAGCTCATCATGCTGGCTGCGTAACCATTCTACTTCATTGACACTGTTTTCCAGGAGGACCCTTAATGACGGGATTTCCAACTCTACTGGCAGTACTGCTTCCATCCCGTAGGTCAGGGCGATGTAGCTTTTTGGGCCAGTCACGACCGCGGGTGGCCATTTTATGGATAATTCTTTCGAGTGTCTTATTGGCAGCTTCTACTGCTCCATTGGTCTGATGCCTGTATGGGGATGATTTGTGGCGAATGACTCTGAATTCTGACAGCAGTCTACCGCCGTCTCCTTCAAAGTGCGTCCCGTTATCCGAGATGATCTCATTAGGCACCCCATATCCGCACATGATGTTTTCTTTGACAAACTGGGCCACTTTCTTGGAAGTGAGGACCTTATAGGACTTTGCTTCTACCCATTTTGTGAAGTAGTCCACTGCCACTATCACAAATTCATGCCCATTGCTTCCAGCCGGGGCTATCTTCCCTATTATGTAAATACCCCAAGTTGCAAACGGCCAGGGAGTCGTCATGCAGTATAGGTCGTGAGGCGAAAGATGATTGAGGTTGGCAAATCGTTGGCATTTGTCGCACTCTCGGACATGCTGAACACAGTCTGTTTCCATGTAAATCCAGTAGTAGCCCATTCTGAGGATCACTTGCATCAATGCCCTGGCATTCATATGAGGACCGCAGGGACCATTATGGACTTCACTCATTAGCTCTCTTTCCCTTTAATTGGTGACACATAGGAGGAGTGGTCCTTGGTACCGTTTCTTATACAGATCACCCCCTAGGATGACATAGTAAGAGGCCAGCCGCTTCAAGACTTGCAAGCTTTTGGCTTTGATGCCTTCCCTCGGTCTACCTTCTTCATCTTTAAAAGCTGACTCTCCATCTTTGAGGAACTGGTAAATCTGACTGTACCAAGGTTCCTTGACAGGCTCAGGTCCCAAGTTTATCTCGCAACAGAAAGTTGGGGCTTCTCTTCTACCCACTCTGAATGGTTTTATTGCCTTTCCCTCGGGGATCTCTACCAATGAGGCTAGAGTAGCTAAGGCATCTGCAAATCTGTTCTTGTCTCTCGACAGGTAATGGAAGGTCACTTCTCTGAACTGCTCAGTCAATTCTTCCATGTAGGCATGATACCTCTGAAGGTTAGGATCCACAGTCTTCCATTTGTTAGAGACCTGGTTGATGATCAGGGCTGAGTCTCCGTAGACCTCGAGTTCCTTAACATTCCTTTCTAGGGCAGCCTCCAAACCAGCGATGCAAGCTTCATACTTTGCAGCATTGTCTGTGACAGGGAAGTTCAACTTGATGGCTATTGGCGTATGCTCATCCTTCGGATCTACCAGTAGCATTCCTATGCCATTTCCCCTTTTGTTAGCAGCCCCATCAAAGAAGAGCTGCCATCGATTCTCAGGCTCAACTACAAAGATCCCTTCATCTAGAAACTGGGGTTCAGGCCCTCGGTCTTCATTGCTAAGGAAGCTTGCAAGATGGTCTGACAGTGCTTGACTTTTGATTGCCTTTCTCGTAACATAGTTGATGTCATACTCAGCTAGAAAATGACCACTTTGCTAGACGCATCGAAAGGGAAGGCTTGTCGAAGATGTACTTGATGGGGTCCATTTTCGAGACCAAGTTCACAGAGTGGGCCTGCATGTAATGCTTCAGCTTACCAACTACCCAGACTAGTCCTGCACAAGTCTTTTCGCACGCCGAGTAATTGAGCTCACTCCCTTGCAGCTTTCGACTGACAAAGTAAATGGCATTTTCTACCCGAGAATCCTTCTTTTCCTGAGCCAGCATAGCCTCAACTGCCGTGTCAGTGACAATGAGATAGAGCAGAAGAGGTTTTTGTCCATGTGGGGGGCACAACACTGAGGGATGTACTAGGTACACCTTGATTTGGTCAAAGGCATCCTGGTATTCCTCATTCCATTCTGTGTCCACATTTTTCTTCATGAGCTTGAAGATGGGCTCGCACATGGTAGTCAGCTGATTGACGAAACGGCTGATGTACTGCAACTTGCCCATAAAGCTTTTGACTTCTGTCTGAGTTTGAGGCAGCCTCATATCCATAATAGCCTTGATCTTTTGGGGATCGGCTTCAATGCCTCGTTATGTGACCATGTACCCAAGCACTTTTCCCCTTATTACTCCAAAGGTGCATTTAGCAGGGTTAAGTCTTATAGCATGTTTTCTCAATCGCTCAAAGAACTTTCGTAGGTCGATAAAGTGCTGTCCATCCACACCTTTGGAATGGATTATCATGTCATTGACATAGACCTCAATTTCTTTATGGATCATGTCGTGAAAGAGTGCAGTCGCTGCCCTTTAATACAGAGCCCCGGCATTCTTTAACCCAAAAGGCATCACCGTGTAGCAGTACGTCCCCCATGGAGTGGTGAAGGCTATCTTTTCTTGGTCCTCTTCGGCCATCTTAATCTGATTGTAGCCAGCGAAACCATCAACGAAGGATTTGACTTCGTAGTTGGCGGTGGCGTCTACCAGAATGTCTATGTTTGGCAACGGATAGTCATCCTTGGGACTGGCCTTGTTCAGATTCCGAAAATCTACACAACAGCGCACCTTCCCATTGGCTTTAGTTACAGTCACGATATTTGACAACCAGGTTGGGTATTCAATGACTCTAATGAATCCTACCCGCAGCAGCTTCTCAATCTCTTCCTTGACCTGTAGAGACCACTCTGGCTTAATCTTTCTTAGCTTCTGTTTTACCGGCTTGGCATCGGGTGCCAGAGGGATCCTGTGCTCCACAATCGAGCTATCCAGCCCCGGCATGTCCTTATAAGACCATGCGAACACATCCATGTACTTCCGAGCAGATTGACCAGTCTGTCCCGTTCAGCCCCTTGGAAGAAGTTCCCGATCTGTGTCTCTTTAGGCTCCTCGACAGTACCCAAGTTAACACTCGTCAAAACCTCCTCGGCAGCTTGGGCCCGATTTTCCTCTTTATCGGTAACCTGCTTAAAGATTTCTTTAATGTATTGTTCATTTAGTGTGTTTGCATCTTGTTCAAATGAATCATTTTTAACTGTTGTTAAGTTATTAGTTAATTTATCATTTGTTAATTTGGCAATAAGGGGATACTCGGAAAGATCTATCATTTCATTCAAGGCAAATGGAAAGATAACATTGGCTACATATTCGTAATCTTCAGGCGTGAGGCCTTCAGATGACTTAGAGGACTGGAATTCGAAGACTCCTGACTCAAACGACTCTTGACCCTAGCAACTCTTGACCCTACACTACTTATTGACCAAAGTGTTTGACTGGGTTGGACAGGGGGTTACTCTTTGCTGTTGCTGCTGCCCTGGGGAGAAGCAATTTTGTTGGCGTTCCCATCCTGCTGTGCATCCTTCAAACCCTTACTGCCTTTGCTGACATCATTCCCAAAGGGGAGCTTCGGCTGATCTGGTGCAATTTCCTCTTCGACTTTGATCACATCCATTTGCATATCTGGGGTAATGGGACCAGTTTCACTTTCGGCATCTGAGAGATAGCTTTCTCCGTCATCAAAGTCTTCTGGTTCATTCGCTCTTCTTTCCACATTTTTCCAAACAGGGGGTTGGGACTGATCTTCTTGAACTGTAAGAGCCATCACGAACACATTATGCTCACCGTGAGTGATGAAGGGTTTCAGGGAGACTTCCACCATCATAGCTTGACTTACCTCTGCCTCGCAATCTTTATAAGTGAGTCTTCCTTCAGTAATCTTAACTATGGTCACTAGTTTGATATCACCGAAGAGAGGTCTGGACTTAACAACATTAACAAAATCGGTTCCTATTATAGGACCAAATTTCCCTTCCATGGCTGAGGCGTCAATCAGATCTTTCCATTCTCCCTGTAATTCAGCATAAGGAACATTGAATTCTTGGATGTCTATGATCTTTGGATTCCCGAAACCTACTGCATTTGTCTCTCTAAACTCAATCACATTTACCCAATTATTGGCAGGAAGAAGATCCTTGATTGTATTGGGACCCCGAGGTGGTTCAAGCTTGCCTTCTTCAATTAGGCAAGAGATCAGGAACTTCAGGTAAGTACACTCATTGGTGGTATGCCCATGGTACTTGTGGAAGCGATAATATTTGGACTCATCCATTTTAACATTAGGGTTCTTGGGTTACCAATTCTCCAAAGGTCTAATGATTCCTTCGGCTACCAAACCATCGAATACTTTCTCTAGCGGCATTCCAAAGTCTTCAGCAGTGTAGAAGCGAGGCCTTGGTTTCGCAGTGGCTTGACCTAAACTTTGTCAGATTTTCTCATTCTGAATATAATTGACTGCACCGACCGTCTCTTTTCCCTTTACGGCAACGGCTGGGGTATTTGAGGTTGGTGTTATGTACCTGTAAGAGTTGCCTGTTCCTGCAACTGGAACCATGTTGAAGGCATTTTCGAACTTAGTGCCGACATTTACCATCGCTCAGAGATCAGGATAATAATAATTGCCGATCTAGACCCTTAGTTGAGGCTTCAAACAGGATTGGAAAATCTCCATCTGTTCCTCTTCATTCAACGGGGTCATTATTTCACTAAGCTTCCAATTCCACCTCTTGTAGAATTCCCCCACTGGTTCATCCGGGCGCTGCAAAGTGCCCTGCATGTCGTTCCTACTGGTTTCCCAGTTCAAATTAGCTTTGTACTTTTCCATGAATGTTTTCTTGATCTGGTCCTATGTGGCTCAGGCCTCTAGCTTCACATGTAGGAACCACCTAATTGCTTAACCATTTAATGATAGTTGAAAATGATCGGCCATTTGCTGATACGTACAATCCTTGGCTCTCATAGCAAGAAGGTAACTTTCAATGTGAGTCCGAGGACAGTCTGTGCCGTTGAACTTTTCAATCTCGGGCATCCGAAATTTTGGAGGAAGAGGGACAATTTTGCTGGGATCAGTGATCTGATATGTCGCTTTCTTGGTGCTCAGTTCACCAAACTTCTCTTGCATGGACTTAACTTGCTCCATCAACCAGGTCATGTTAGGGTCAGGTGACAGTTTTGGATTGTTCATAGCTACCAGGGTAAGAAAAGGGGTAAGGAGCCTCGTGGGGTCCTGTTGGCAAGGCCGGGGGTGGAAGATCTGCTGTGGCAGGACAGAGGTTAAGGAGATCACTGGATTGGTTCTGGGGTCTGGAGATCATCTGGGATGGCCCATACTGAGGAGAGGGAGTGAATCCTATGGGATAATGCAGAGACTGAGTGACTTGGGTGACTGTGGCATTTGTTCTCTGTTGGTAGTGAACAAAGCTTGGTCTTAACTGAGGAGGCGAGGGTGTTAGAGCCCTGATGGCCTGGGATGTTGGAAAGGACTGAAAAGGGGTAGTCTTTGGTAAGGGATCATATGTGGATGGAGGAGGGCACTGGTTATAGGATGGAGGAGCTGAAATTGTTGCTTCTGGAGTCTCATCTTCTACCATGACCAAGGAACCATTGGCTTTGACCACTATCTGAACCCCATGACGGCGGAGCGCATCAATAAGCATGGCTTTCTGTTCCTCATGGACCTTGCGACTGTTCTCCAAGGCTAAAGCTAGCTCTTCCTCCCTAGTCACCGGGTTACCCAAACCACTGCTGTTTTCTGTCAACTCTGCCATTCTGACTCTCTGGGTTGACGACCCTGACGATTCTGATGAACTATCTGAGATTTCTGCACAGACAAGCCGCTGACTCGGTATTCTCACCCACTTCTTTCTCGCTGCGGGAAAGGGATAGGCAAGGTTTAGACTCGGGGGTAGGCGCTTAGGCTGAAGGCTCAAGTAATATGCAAATTAGGAATCTTCACGTTTACTTAAAACAGTGTCTTTTATTTATTTCTATTTGGTTGGAAAAAGGGGTTGCCCTTCTTATTCGCAACTACTCTAGATCCTGGATCAGTAGGTTCCATCACTACGTCTATAAGCCCCTCGTTTTCCACCTGTATTTTGACCTCCCAGGGTGGATAGCCCCGGGCAAAGGTCCTATAGGGCACACGAATCCCACCGACCCAGAGAGAAGAACATTCCTAGGTTCTAGTGGATCATAGGAACTTTTAACGCACGAGCGATGTGGATTATAGTCAAGGCAATGCCGGGAAAGTCTCGTCTTTTAGCCTCAACGAAATTTCGGCAGAGTTTCGCTTACGTGATAGACGTTTTTAACTTTGGCATTGTCCAAGAAAAATAATAGGCATGGGTAGGACGGTAGAAGTCGAATGTCACGGCGTCACATTGAGCGTTGTTGCATACGTTGTGCAAGTCAAAGTCAAAGTCAATGCTGGGTCAAGATCTTGCCAATTTTTTCCTTGACGGAATTTTGGCAGAGCTTCGCTTGCGCGAAAGATCTTGATTTTTGGCACGGATTTGGGCTTGACTCTTACATGTCCCATGAAGGTCAAAGTCGAAGTCAATGTCGGAGTCAAGATTCTGTCAATTTTTCCTTGGCGGAATTTCGGCAGAGTTTTGCTTGCGTGAAGGATCTTGACTTTCGGCATGGGCTAGGGTTTTGAACTTTACGGGGGTATACAACAAGGCTGTATGACACGGTCTAGACCAAAAACCAACCAAAAAGTCACGGTTTTAAATGTGTGACACGGACTAGTGCATTGGTCGACACTGGCTACTATGGGGAGTTTAGGATGATTCCGTGCGCGCCTGGGAGCGTCGTAACACTGTCCGTGACTGCAGCTGAACAACCATCCCGGGTTAAAAGGACGTGCGTGCAAAGTGTACAGGATATAATGGTGCGCGTAGTGTGCGGCCTCCTAAAAATATTCCTTTTTTGAGTTAAAACAGAGATTTTCATAAATGTGTTTTAAAGGAATGTTTTTCGGGACGGGGGAAAATGCAGCAAGTAAGCACATAAATTTTCTGAAGCCCGATCAGTCTTGGAACTGAATAGCCCCAAGCTGCCAAAGCTGCCAGATTAATCTCAGAAAGTGTCCTGGTGGAACTGCCAAAGAAGCCGCCCGGCTATGATCCAGGAAGATCAAGTCGTCCGGCTAGATCTAGCAGTTTCCAGGTTCCAAATTTTTTCATTTCCAGGCTGCTTTTTCGGACATTTTTGGCACCTTTCAGCTTCAGAATGATCCCTGTTCAGTATCCAGAGTTTGCACAATCCAAAAACCAAGATGCATGCAAAATAAGAAAATAAAAACAAGCACAAAGATTGGATCCGCGGCGGAAGGCTAACCCTCGTAAACATTTCCAATGCTTCTTATGAGAAAAGAAATTTGGAAACATTTACATCTCCCCATCGGAGTCGCCAAACTGTGAATGTGGGCCCATCGCGGATCGAACCGTGTTTTTATAGGGTCGCCGTTTCACCTCAGTTTGAAGACACCAGTTTATTGAAAAACGGAGTCGCCACGCCATTTTGATTTCCTCAAAACTTTGAAAAAAAGGAATAGGGTCCGGAGGTTAAGTTACTCCTTGGGAAGAACATTTGGCATTCACCCAAGGAGCCTTGCCAAAAGCAAGTCTTCCTAGATCCGATTTTTGTGCTTGTTTTGTGTGTTCGTGTGTGAGATGTGATTTGAAAAAGGGGAGGGAATGTGCCAAGTTATCTCCCGGATGTATAAACCATTTTAGTTGGTTATTGCTCGGGATTCCTTGGATTTGATGTGTTCGGAATTTTGATCACGTGCTCATCTTGGACTTATGTTCATCATTAAGTGACCTTTTTACCCTCCCATTGGAATAATCAACCATATTAGGCTTGAGAGCCTTGGTGTGTTTTAAAACCAACGTTCTTCGGGACTTGGTCTTTATGTGATCGGGAGAGAGGGACACCTTTTATAGTCCAAGAGTGAGGCTCTTTAGAAAGGAAGAGTCCTTGCCCATCAATCCTACATCTTGAGACGATTGGAGCTTAGTAGGGACATTTATGCTCGTCTCAAGTGATGATCGGAGATGTAGGGGCCAAGATTCATCCGCTTCAAACGGGACTTCGACTATGGCATTTTAGTGGCGGAAACGATGTATATATGATGTCTTTATACCGATCCACACCACGGGATGCTTCAAGTACCAAAGGGACTAGGGGGAGGGGTATAAAGATTGGATCTTTATACTCGTCCTATGTCTTTCGTGCCTTACGAAGGCCACTAGACAATCCTTGGAGAGTGATCCAATCAAAAGGGACATGGGGGATGACTTTGGAAAGTAAAGATTGCACTTTTATGAAAATAAGTGTAATGAACATTATGAGAACTAAAGATATGAATATAAATGGAAGACCTTTGAGGCTTTCCTATGTCCTTTAATAACCTTATGAGGTGGACAATCCTTGGAAGCAAGGTCAAGGGAAGGGGAGACATTATGAGAGTAAAGATTGCATCTTTATGTAATAAAATGGGACTATTTCATATCATCATGTGATGAATCCTCCCTATAACAAGCCACGTGTGGACTCTTGTTCATCCTTGGGATGAGATTTCCCATGAATCATTTGTGTTGGGGGAAAATAGGGGGAGATGATATCTACATGACAAAGATAGGATCTTTATAGCAATATATCAAATTTAATGACAAGAAAAGGCAAAGCAAATGGCAAGTAATGAATATAACAATATAATAAAGGTATTTCAAGGAGAAAGGAAGGAGAGATTACCAATGGTGGTTTTCTCTATCTCTCTTGGGGTTTTTCCTAATGTAGGAAGAGTTTTGGATGGATTTTATGGAGGAGGGAGGTGGTTTTTTTGGGAGTTTTGGTTTCTGTAATTTCGTGGACTGATTTTGGCAGAGTAGCAATGCTCAAAATGTTGTTATTAAAATGGGTAGAGGAGGCCTCTATTTATAGGCTGATTTGTGTTTCCTAATGAAGCCGTGCGACATTAACCTCTGGCAAAAGAAGCCGTCCGGCGTTATCCGTTGGTGACTTAGCCAGCTTCTAGATTCATGCAAGGTGGCAGCATGAAGCTTCATTCAGCGAGGGACTGCTTGGAATTTTAATTCCTAGCATGTCCTTCTCTCTTTTGGCAGTTTGGAAAAGTTCCAGAATTTTCCCTGAACTTTAGGAAAGTTCGGGGAATTACTGGGAAACTTAATCGGAAGGCATGAGCCAGATTTTGGTACTTACACGATGGAACTTTGGTTTGTCGCTTAGCGGACGAGGTGGGGGAAGGTTCACCAGTTGCATGATCTCCGTGATGGGTTAAGAGGGGTAAAAATTTCAGGCTTTTCAGAACCCCTTGTTCTATTATTCCCCTTGGATCCATTACCATTCCCATTTCCATTGGAATCGTGGCGAGTGCCAGTCGCTTCTGGTTCAGTCTTGTCAGATCCCCTTTTCTTGCTTTTGTCCTCCGCCATTGCAATGGCATAAGCCACGTTGTACAAATCGGCCTTGGACTTTGGCTCTCTAGCGGAGAGTTCATAGATGAGGGGTCCGGATCTTAATCCAGAGTTAAAACAAACAATTACCTCCCTGTCGATGAGGCTTTTTTCCACTTGTTTCGCCATGGTTCGGAATCGGTTATAGTAACTCAAGGTGGACTCATTCTTCCCTTGCTCGATATTGGCAAGGTCTGTTAATCTCTTCTTCCTCCTTTCGGCCATCGCAAAGTGGTCAAGGAACATCCTCCTCATGCCTCTCCAGCTATCAATGCAACCCTTTTTTAGCTCACGGAACCAGGTTAAGGCTGTTCCGGAGAAGGTGCTCGCGAAAGCTTTACAGAGCATGTCATTGACCTTAGTGAGGAGGGCCATAGTTGACTCGAAACTTTGCACGTGGTCCTTTGCGTCAGTGGTTTCGTTGTATTTTTCAAAATTTGGGACCTTGAAAAGAGGATTAGGTGGTACATCTGTTATCCTCTGAGAGAAGGGATGAGTGGACCAGTTGTCATCATCATCCTCGTCAGCCTTCTTTCCCATCTCCATGTCGTCGATCCTCTTTTTCAAGAGTTGCCATTCTTTAGCCTCCACTCCCTTTTCAGCGCTAGAGTGAGTACTGCGGTGGGAACTCCGGTGGGAACTATGATGGGAGCTATGATGGGACTTATATCTGGGGTGACCATTCACCCTACTGTGTTCCTCGTCTTCCCGAAGGTTGTCTCCTCATCTAGGAGGTACTTGATCTCTTCTCAACTCTCCCTCACAACCGCCGAGAACCATTCTGTATGGTTGCGGAGTTCTTGGCATTGCAAAGCGATGGGGATGAGGTGAGTCACGCCGAGGACGAGGAGAATCACGTCGATGATGGTGGCTAGGACGAGGAGACACGTGTCGAGGATGATTATTATGATGAGGGACCATGCCGAGGTGAGGAGGAGATAAACGTTTAGACAGACTGAGCCTTATTCGTAGGTCTCTCGAGTCTACCTCCTGGTCCTTTGAATTCAATTGGCTTCTCAGGTCTATCACCTTCTCGTTTTATTGATTGTGAGGCCGAGGATGAGGAGCATCTCGGAGGGTCTGCTTAGGTGGTACAGCAGGATCACGGGGAGGATCTCGGCCACGAGGAGGACTCCTCTGGCTATCTCGTCCTACACCCGTTTCCCTTCCACGAGAGTTTCCTCCTGACCTCGAAGGCCTAATGAACTCAGCCATCGAGTTGTCTGGATCCAATTGCAGTAGAGCCGCTTGAGTCTCGTAAATTCTCTGCAATGTCTCCATTTGTTTGTGCAACAAGGTACGTCGGTCATCAGGCTGGGTGTTCTCAGCTCATCCGACGTCGGCGTTCCTCGTCATCTTCTTACCTGAAATTTGAAATAAAATATACTGAAGATTCATTCTGTTTAGGACCATATTTAAGCAAAAACATTTTGGGAATTGATGCTTGAATCCTTGTACCCTGAAAGATCGAAAGAATGTTTTCTGGACTACTGAGATTAAGTCTTTTCAAATAAAATTTGTGTGGCTTACCTCTGAATCCAAAAGTACTAACTCGAAACTTTCAGGTATCTTTTCAAATAAAATTTGTGTGGCTTACCTCCGACACTTATGATTTACGTGAACTATTGTGTCAGTTTTTTCAATCAATAGAGTATCCTATTATAATATTGCCTCATCAATGGAATGTTTGTCATAATTTTAAAAAAAAAATTGAAAGTTTTTAAAGAGGCTACCGTACAATTATCCGGTTCTTACTATCCCACTTCACCGATAGTTTTAGAATACGCCACTAAAATTAGTTATATATTTATGCATTTTAAAGATTGTCTAATTTTAGGTGAATATATTAGTATGATGAGAATAAAATGGCTTAAATATTTTTTGAACATTCCCCCATTGTTTTTGGTAGCTAAATTATTAGATCCTAGGATAAGAGAAGATAGTTTAGAACAAATACTTGAATATTATTATAAGAATCCATTTCCCACCGGCATTGATTTTAACTTAGATAGACCTATCTCAAAGGCAAAAGACGTTGTAACTAGTACTAACTTTTTTATATGAACATTGAGAATATTATGATCTTTTTGGTAATATCGTTTATCCTAGTAGTGAAAATGTAGGTGGTAGTAGTTCTTATGATGATAGCGATCCCTTTAACTTTATAGATAATTTAATTAGTTCTAGAAGTCAAAAACGTCAACGAGGTGGCTCCACTTATGTTGAACTTGAAAATTATTTAACCACTTCTTTTGAGCCTATAGAAGAATTTGATATTGTAAAGTGGTGGGCACGAAGGGCTATCCTATTCTATCCTTGATAGCAAAGGAGACCCTAGCCGCTCCCGCCTCAACTATCATCGTAGAAAAAGTATTTAGTGTAGGAGGGCGTGTATTGTCTGATCGAAGGTCAAGGTTGTCTCCATATAATTTAGAATATCAAATGGTGCTCGGCGATTGGCATAAAGCCGAACTTGTTGGGTTTTGGAGTTACAAACGCAGCGAAAAATTTAACAAAGAACATCAAAACCCTAGCCCTTAGACCCGTCTAGCATGAAGAGATTAGAAAAACTATGAAATAGAATTACAAACCTTGAATGCGATTTAGTTTGTCAAAATGGATCTCAAAATTCAAGCCTTGAACTTTGATGTCGAATCTTCTAATTTCCTTCTTCGAACTTGGTGATGAAATCAACAATGGAGCTTCAAGCCTTAGGAGATAAAACAACCTCCCTCTAATGGTGATCCACACGCGAATGAACCAAGAACTCCTTCTTGTTGGATTGCTAGATGATCCTCTTGATTATTGAAACACTTTTCAATAATCTATGGCTAATATGGAATTGAATCTAGGGTATTTTGATCTTTGATTCGTAATCAAAATCAAGATAATTGTGTTTATCAAGCCCTAAAATTCGTAAATCAAAGCTGGGACAAAAGTATCTTATTTATACTTGCTATAAATCCCTAACTCTTAGGGAGAAGAGTCATTTTCCAAGCAAAAACGGATTTGCTGAAAACAGGGCTGGGCGGTCGCCCACCAAGGGCTGGGCGATTGCCCAGTTGTATAGCCTTTGTTGTCTTATTCGAAACCCAACATGGGCGGTCGCTCACCAAGGGCTGGGCGGTCGCCCAGTTGTACAGTCTTTCATGCCTTATTTCGAAAACCTCCTAAGCGGACTCCCATGTTCACCTAGGCAGTCGCCCTAGTCAACAATTGACTTGTGGGCGGTCGCCCAAGTAAACCTCAGCGATCGCCCAAGAGTCCAGATTCCATAATTTCAGCCCGAATCAAATTCGTTATTTGTGTGTGACCCAAAAAGGAATTATATTATGTTGGTAGTGAGTCAAAACATGAGCTCACAAGACATAAGTGGTTTCTAGCTAACCATTATGGCCACCCAATTAATATAACAACAAAGCTTGATTCCTCGATAGATCAAATGTCATAATCCCTTTGTCCACGATGTCCAATTGAACATGAGTCATGGTCTATGTCATCTCATTCCGTTCAATGCTTTCTCGATTCCGAATATGTTGATAATCCAAATGCATTTGATCTTTATCAAATCACTTAAGTGTGGCCATACATTTCATCAAAATCATTCATCGAGGGGCCTAAGCAAACATCTCTCTTCATAAGAGGGACAAATCCCGTCTTGACTTATCATTCCTCCCTACAAGGATTCAATCATGCTAACATAGCCCTTATTGCTATCCGATTAAAGATAGTGTTAGACTATATAAAACACGATCTTCACCATGTGGAAGATGATGATAATCTCAGGTACTAAGGATTCAATAACACGACTATCATGAGATTTAATCATGACAACAGACCATGTCATAAATCTCATAAGTAGGTCATGTCCAATACTTGTTCTCTAGCAAGTATCCATAAGTGTAATGTGCATCTCCATGCATATAATCATCTCTATGATTATCCATTACCAACTTATACTAGTTGTTCACAACAACTAGGGACACAGTTCAATATAATAAACATGCAAAACATATAATGAATAGAATAAACACGCTCTATAATAAATGATAAAGATGATACATAACGGTTCAAGTTTAAACATAACTATAGCCTAGGGAATTACACCAACAATATCCCACTTTCACTAGGCTCCATCTATGCATCTAATACCCATGGACCTCACATAACCTTCATGCTTTGCTTGTGCGAGGGGCTTTGTGTGCGGATCCCCAATGTTTTCATCGGTTGATACTTTGCATATCTTAACGTCTCCTCGATCAATGAACTCTTGAATGAGATGGAAATGTCTAAGTATATGTTTGGATTGCTGATGTGACCTTGATTCCTTTGCTTGCACAATGGCACCATTATTTTCACAATAAAGTTTCACCGGATTAGTGATACTTGGAACAACTTCCAAGTCACTAATGAACTTCTTGATCCAAACTGCCTCCTTAGCTGCATCGGATGCCGCTATATATTCAGTCTCAGTAGTAGAATCAGCAATAGTACTCTGCTTGGAACACTTCCAACATATCGCACCTCCGTTAAGCATAAACACAAATCCTGACTGCAATCGGAAATCATCCTTGTCGGTTTGGAAGCTAGCATCTGTGTAACCTCTTACAACAAGATCTTCTTCCATCCCTCCAAATACCAAGAACGCATCCTTAGTCCTTCTTAATTACTTTAGAATCGTCTTTACTGCCATCCAATAGTTCTCAGCCGGATCAGATTGGTAACGACTTGTCATGCTCAAAGCATACGAGACATCGGGTCTAGTAAAATCATAGCGTACATGATAGATCCAATAGCCGAAGCGTATGGAACTTCATTCATCCTCTTTTGCTCATCAGTTATCTTAGGACACTGCGTCTTTTTAAGAGTAACACCATGACCCATTGGCAAGTTTCTCTCTTAGAATTTTCCATTTTGAATCTTCTAAGAACCTTGTCAATGTAGGTACTTTGACTCAAATCAATTATCCTCTTAGATCTATCTCTATAGATCTTGATACCAAGGATGTAAGCAGCTTCGCCCATATCTTTCATTGAGAAACATTTCCCTAACCAAGACTTGACAGTCTGAAGCGCAGGAATGTCGTTTCCAAAGAGTAAGATATCATCGACATACAATAAGAGAAATAGCACAATGCTCCCACTGAATTTCATGTATACACAAGGTTCATCTTCGTTCTTGATAAAACCAAACTCTTTGATTTTCTCATCGAACCGAAGATTCCAACTCCTAGAAGCTTGCTTCAATCCATAAATGGATCTTTGCAACTTGCACACTTTGTTAGAATTTCGTGGATCTACAAAACCTTCGGGTTGTGTCATATACACATCCTCTAGCAATTTTTCATTAAGGAAAGCGATTTTGACATCCATTTGCCATATCTCATAGTCATAATATGCGGCTATGTCAATCAAAATTCTAACAGACTTAAGCATGGCAACAGGCGAGAAGGTTTTATCATAGTCTATACCATGAGTTTGCCTATATCCCTTTGCTACAAGTCTAGCCTTGTAAGTATGCACCTTCCCATCCATGTCAGTCTTCTTCTTGAAGTCCCACTTGCACCCTATGGTTTTTACACCTTCGGGTGGCTCAATCAAGTTCCAAACTTGATTATCCGACATGGATTGTAATTCGGATTTCATGGCTTCTAACCATTTATCCGAACCGGGATCGGACATTGCCTCTTGATAGGAAGTAGGTTTGTCATTATCAATGACTTCCACTTCATTACTTTCCGACACGAGAAATTCATATCTCTCGGGTGCGGATCGTAACCTATCCAATCTAAGATGGACTTGTGGATCTTGTACCGGTTCCACAACTTCTTGTGGACTTGGTTCAGTCTCTACTATCGGTTTCATGTTATTTTCGGGTTCTTGAACTTCTTCAAGATCAATTTTACTCCTACTAGATGCTTTATTGAGAAACTGTTTCTCAAGAAAAGTACCATATTGAGCAATAAACACTTTGTTCTCAACACAGTTGTAAAAGTAATACCCTTTGGTTTCCTTAGGGTAACCAACGAAAATAACCTTGTCAGATTTAGGTGCTAACTTATCAGAGACAAGTCTCTTCACATAAGCTTCGCAACCCCAAATCTTCATGAAAGACAAACTAGGTTTTCTTCCATGCCACATCTCATGTGGGGTCTTAGGAGCCGATTTAGTAGGGACTATGTTCAGTGTGAACGTAGCAGTCTCTAATGTATGTCCCCAAAAGGATATAGGAAGGTCTACTTGACTCATCATCGAACGAACCATATCTAATAGGGTTCTATTCCTCCTCTCGGAAACACCATTCCATTGTGGCGTTCCGGGTGGAGTCAACTCTGAAACAATTCCACAGTTTTTGAGATGATTGTCAAACTCTTGGCTCAAATATTCTCCACCACGATCGGATCGAAGTGCTTTAATAGTTTTGCCAAGTTGATTTTGTACTTCATTTTGAAATGTTCTAAACATCTCAAACGATTCACTCTTTGACTTCATTAGATAGACATATCCATATCTAGATAAGTCATCGGTGAATGTAATGAAATACCGAAATCCTTCCCTAGCAATGATACTCATTGGTTTGCATACATCAGTATGTATTAGGCCCAATAAGTCACTAGCCCTTTCACTACTCTTAGTGTAGGGTGGTTTGGTCATTTTGCCCAATAAATAAGATTCGTATATCTCATATGATTCATAATCATGTGAGTCTAACATTCCATCTTTGTGGAGTTTAGAAATGCGTTTCTCATTTATATGACCAAGTCGACAATGCCACATGAACGAATTGTTCACGTCATTTGGTTTAGACTTCTTGTCTACATGATAAACATTTTCAACACTATTTTGTTTCTCATCAACATCAAGAACATGAAGGCCATTAAATGAATTTGCAATACCATAAAGCATATCATTTAAATAAATATAAAACTTCTTATTCTTAATAAGAAAATTATACCCTTCGTTATCCAAACAAGAAACAGAAATAATATTCCTACTCAAATTCGGAACATAGTAACAATTGTTCAAAACAAGTACTAAGCCACTAGGTCATATGTCCCTACGGCTAATGCAACAACTCTTGCTCCATTCCCCACACGTAGGTCAACTTCACCTTGTTTGAGCAGCTTTCTATTCCTTAGTCCCTGCACATTTAAACAAATGTGAGATCCACATCCGGTATCTAATACCCATGAACTAGAAACAGAAAGGAAAATATCTATCATATAGATACCTGAATCAGCAGCAATCGTATTGCCCTTCTTCGTCTTTAGGCCTTCCTTGTAAGCCTTGCAGTTGCGCTTCCAATGACCAACCTCTTGGCAATGGTAGCAAATCGCGTCCTTTTGAGATGGCTTGGGAGCCTCTCCGGCAACGACAACCTTTGCCTTAAGCTTAGCAACCCTTGCTTTACCTTTGCCATCTTTCTTGAACCCTTTGCCTTTGTTAACCATTAACACAGTATCGGTTCGGGGCTTCTTGATATTCTTCTCTGCGGTCTTAAGCATCGCATGCAATTCCGAGAGATTCTTATCCATGCTAGTCATGTGATAGTGCATAATAAAATGACCATAAATTTCACGCAATGAATTCAATATCAAATCCATGGCGAGTTCCAAACTCATCGGATTTCCAAGCCTTTCGAGACGCTCAATGTGACCCTTCATCTTAAGGACATGAGCTCCCACCGATTGCCCCTCTTGTATCTTGCATGCAGTTAGGGCCTTAACCACATCAAACCGCTCATTTCTTGCTTGCACTTGGAATATTTCCTTTAAGCGCTCAGCAAGATCAAATGCTGCATCTATGTGCTCAAGGTCCTTCTGAAGAGCCTTAGACATAGTGGCAAGCATAAGGCATGCAACATCTGTAGAATCATCATTATGTTTCTTATGTGAATTCCTATCTACCCTAGAAGCATTTGCAGCAGGTTGAGGTGGAATGGGTTCATTAAGAACGTATAGTTTCTTCTCTTGCTTTAGAACAATTCTAAGACTTCTGATCCAATCAGAATAGTTTGTACCGTTCTCCTCAAGCTTGTCCTTCTCAAGGACTGATCGCAGTGACAGGGGTTGATTATTGTGATTAGCCATTCTACAATAAAAATGCAAACAATATAAGCATATATCAATATCAACACATTTATCATCTAAGAGCAAATAACGTATTTCATAAATACTCCCACTAAATTATACACCTTCAAATACAAACATGTATCATATAATCATAGTAGGCTAAGATCCATATTTCACTTGATTTTGGTTTAACTGAGTCAATGCCCGAAATCAAGCTATTTAGGTAGAAACATCAATCATATCACTATATGACTATTAGATCTTTTATGAGATTTCCTTAGACATCATATGTTAAAAACATGTTTTAAATCTCATCTATGCCTTGGGTCAAATCTCATTTGAAAGCACCAATTAAGTCAAAACCTTTTTCAAACATGTGAGACATGGAACGATGCACCTAACTGAGTCAAAACTATAGCAACCATTATCTCACCTTGATCACAAATTAAGATATAAGATGCACCCAACTGAATCGAAACTATATCAAATACCCTAAAATATCACAAGTGTTCTAATCAAGGAATGGCATAAGACTTAAATATTTAAAAGGTTTTCATATTGTAACAAACATCGCATGGTTGTAACATAGATCTCATGTGAACATAATCATGAACATAGGGCTTCACAAAATTTCATACAAACAATTTGATTTTAATTTTGAGAAATTACAAATCTAAATAATCATATTAATAGATCAATAACCTATGTGATAAACCAATCTAATTAATTTATCATAAATCATGAACATGGCATATCATATTTACTTGTTTTTTCATAAAAACAAAATATATGAAATCTATATCTATTTCATATAGTATGGTAGCAAATAATCAAATTAAATCTAGCAAGCAATTTCAATCCTAATCATGGCAAAACATGGCTCTGATACCACTGTTGGGTTTTGGGGTTACAAACGCAGCGGAAAATTTAACAAAGAATATCAAAACCCTAGCCCTTAGATCCGTCTAGCATGAAGAGATTAGAAAAACTATGAAATAGAATTACATACCTTGAATGCGATTTAGTTTGTCAAAATGAATCTCAAAATTCAAGCCTTGAACTTTGATGTCGAATCTTCTAATTTCCTTCTTCGAACTTGGTGATGAAATCAACAATGGAGCTTCAAGCCTTAGGAGATAAAACAACGTCCCTCTAATGGTGATCCACACGCGAACGAACCAAGAACTCCTTCTTGTTGGATTGCTAGATGATCCTCTTGATTATTGAAACACTTTTCAATAATCTATGGCTAATATGAAATTGAATCTAGGGTGTTTTGATCTTTGATTCGTAATCAAAATCAAGATAATTGTGTTTATCAAGCCCTAAAATTCGTATGTCAAAGCTGGGACAAAAGGATCTTATTTATACTTGCTATAAATCCCTAACTCTTAGGGAGAAGAGTCCTTTTCCAAGCAAAAACGGATTTGCTGAAAACAGGGATGGGCGGTCGCCCAGTTGTACAGCCTTTGTTGTCTTATTCGAAACCCAACATGGGCAGTCGCTCATCAAGGGCTGGGCGGTCGCCCAGTTGTACAGTCTTTCATGCCTTGTTTCGAAAACCTCCTAAGCGGTCGCCCATGTTCACTAGGCGGTCGCCCAAGTCAACAGCTGACTTGTGGGCATTCGCCCAAGTAAACCTCGGCGGTCGCCCAAGAGTCCAGATTCCATAATTTCATCCTGAATCAAATTCGTTCTTTGTGTGTGACCCAAAAGGAATTATATTATGTTGGTAGTGAGTCAAAACATGACCTCACAAGACATAAGTGATTTCTAGCAAACTATTATGTCCATCCAATTAATATAACATCAAAGCTTGATTCCTCAATAGATCAAATGTCATAATCCCTTTATCCATTATGTCCAATTGAACATGAGTCATGGTCTATGTCAACTCATTCCGTTCAATGATTTCTCTATTTCAAATATGTTGATAATCCAAATGCATTTGATCTTTATCAAATCACTTGAGTGTGGCCACACATTTCATCAACATCATTCATCGAGGGGCCCAAGCAAACATCTCTCTTCATAAGATGGACAAATCCCGTCTTGACTTATCATTCTTCCTTACAAGGATCCAATCATGCTAACATAGCCCTTATTGCTATCCGATTAAAGATAGTGTTAGACTATATCAAACACGATCTTCACCATGTGGAAGACGATGATAATCTCAGGTACTAAGGATTCAATAACACGACTATCATGAGATTTAATCATGACAACAGACCATGTCATAAATCTCATAAGTAGGTCATGTCCAATACTTGTTCTCTAGCAAGTATCCATAAGTGTAATGTGCATCTCCATGCATATAATCATCTCTATGATTATCCATTACCAACTTATACTAGTTGTTCACAACAACTAGGGACGCAGTTCAATATAATAAACATGCAAAACATATAATGAACAGAATAAACACCCTCTATAATAAATGATAAAGATGATACTGTTGGGTTTTATGGGTCCATGCGCAGCGAAATTAGCATCTAAATAACACAAAACCCAAGAGCCCTAAGATCCGTTCTATACAATTAAATTGAATTCCTATGAGATAGAATTAACCAACCTTAATTGCTTTCCGTTCTTGATCTATCGAACAATCTATCGATGTGATTTTGAATCACAAATTTCGATCTTCAAAAACTTTAAACTTCAGATTTAAACTCTAGGCCTTGATCGTCGTACGAGCGAAGACCCTCTAGTAGTATCCACTCCTTTGAATGAACCAAGAACAGTTCTTGAGGATTGCTAGATCCTTAAACCTTAGAAAGAAATTGAGAAACCTTTATAGTGATTTTCTTTAGAAAATTCGGCAAGGTTTTGGCTGCTCACAGACTCATATTTATACTACAATAGTATTAATATTTGTGCCCTAATCGTATTAGGAAACTAGCTGTAAACCGCCTCTGGCAAGATCTGTTACACGACCAGACGAGTCCTCTGGACAAGATCTGTCGCACGACCAGACGAGTCCTCTGGACAAGATCTGTCGCGCGATGACTCATGCTGATGAGGAACTCTCAATTTTCTTCCTTTGGTATAACCAATTCATTCTAGTTGTGTGCGACCCAATATGATTATATTATGTTGGTAATGAGCTCGATCGTATCGACCCTCATAAAACATAAGCGGACTATAGCAACTAATTATGTCTACCCAATTAATATAACGTAAGAGTTCACATTTCCAATGGTACACTTCCATTTCTCCCTTTGTCTCACGATGTTATATTGAACACAAGTCATGGTCCACGTCAACTTGTATTTGTTCAATGCTTTCTCGATATTGAGTATAATGATAATCCAATCGCATTGGGGTATGACTATACACTTTCATCATTATCACTCATCGAGGGGCCCAAGCAAAACATCTCTCTTCCGAGGGACAAATTCCATCTTGACTTATCATCCTTTCCATCATGAATCCGATCATGCCAAAGATAGCCTTTATAAATATCGTGTTAAGATATCGTTTGACTAAAATCAAACATAACTTTCATCATATATAAGGTCATGATAATCTCAGGTCTAAGGACTAAATGAAGTGGCCATATGAGATTTAATTATGACATTTGACCATGAAATAAATCTCATACGGGTCAAGTCCAGTCACTTGTTCACTAACAAGTACCCATAAATTTAATGTGCATCTCTATGCATATAATTATCATATGATTATCTATTAACATTTATACTAATTATTCACTTAATAATCAGGGACGAAGATTATTACAATAAATATGCAAAATATATAATAATCAAATAATAAACCTTTTCTATAATAAACGATAAAGATGTTACATAACAGTTTTAAGTTAAACATAACTAAATCCTAGGGCATTACACCAACAATCTCCCACTTGCACTAGGCTCCATCTATGTATCAAATACTCATGGACCTAACATGATCATCATGCTTCTGCCTGTGCGAGGGTCTTTGTAAGTGAATCCCTAATGTCATCATCGGTTGATACTGTGCATATCTTAACGTCTTCTCATTCTAATGAATTCTTGAAAAACGTCTAAGCGAGTGTTTGGATTGCTATTGTGACCTTGGTTCCATTGTTTGCACAAATGGCACCACAATTGTCACAACAAAAGTTTCACCGATTAGTGATAGTTGGAACATTTCCAAAACACTAAATGAACTTTTGATCCAAGCTGCCTCTTTCACCTACATTATATGTTGCTAAAATTTGGCCTTAGTAGTAGAATCAGCTACGATTTTCTGCTTAGAACTCTTCCAACAAAACTGCACCTCTAATAAGAATAAACACAAATTCTAATTGCGATTTTAAATTAACTTTGTCAGTTTGGAAGCTAGCATCTATGTAACCCTTACAACAAGATTATCTTCCAAACTTTCAAATACCAAGAACGTATCCTTAGTTCTTCTTAAGTACTTAAGAATCATCTTGACTGCCATACAATGGTTCTCAACAGGATCAGATTGGTATCAACTCGTCATGCTTAGAGCATACGAGACGTCGGGTCTAGTACAAATCATGGCATGACAGATCCAAATGCTGGAGCATATAGAACTTAATTCATTCCCCTTTTTTTGCTCATCAGTTGTCATAAGACAATGAGTATTGCTAAGAGGAACACCATGACCCATTGACAAGTTACTTTTCTTAGACTCTTCTAAGAACCTTGTCAATGTGAGTATTTTGACTCAAACCAATTTATCCTTTTAGATCTATCTCTATAGATCTTGATGCCAAGGATGTAAGCGGCTTCACCCATATCTTTCATTGAGATACCCTTGACCAAGACTTGACAGTCTTAAGTGTCGGAACTTCATTTTTCCAATGAGTGAAATATCATTGTAATATAACAATAGAAATAATACTATGCTCCCACTGAATTTCATGTATACACAAGGTTCATCTTTGTGCTTGATGAAGTCAAACTCTTTGACCAATTCATCAAAATGAAGATTCCAATTCCTTGAAGCTTGCTTCAACCCATCTCATGGATCTTTGCAACATGCATACTTTATTAGAATTTCTTGGATCGACAAAACTTCGGGTTGTGTACTATACACATCCTTAATAATTTTTCCATTTAAAGAAAGCCGTTTGGCATCCATTTGTCATATCACACAGTCACAATATGCGATTATGACAATTGAAATTCTAATGGAATTTGGCATTGTAACTGGAGAAAAGGTTTCAACATAGTCAATACTATGAATTTGCCCAAATCCCTTTGTTACAATACTTAGTCATGAAAGTATACATCTTCCCATCCATGTCGATCTTGAAGACCTACTTGCATCCTTTTGTTTTTACACCTTCAGGTAGCTCAATCAAGTTCCAAACTTGATCATCAAACATGAATTGTAATTCGGATTCTATGGTTCCTAACTATTTATCCGAATTAGGAGTGGACATCGCCTCAAGATAGGAAGTAGGATCGTCATTCTCAATGACTTCCACCTTATTACTTTCCGATACGAGAAATCAATATTTCTTGAGTTCGGATCGTAACCTATCCGTCTACGATGGACTTGTGCATCTTGAACCGGTTCCACAACTCCTTGTGAACTTGGTTCCGTCTCTACTCTTGGTTCCATATTATTTTCGAGTTCTTGAACTTCTTCAAGATTAATTTTACTCCCATTAGATTATTTATTGAGAAACTATTTCTCAAGAAACAAATCGTATAGAGCAACAAACATTTTGTTCTCTTTGCGGTTGTAAGATTAATTTTCGAAAATAACCTTGTCAGATTTGGTGCTAACTTATCAGAGACAAGTCTCTTCTTATAAGCTTTGCAAACCCAAATCTTCATGAAAGACAAACTAAGTTTTCTTCCATGCCATATCTCATGTGGGGCCTTAGGAACCAATTTAGTAGGGACTCAATTCAGTGTAACCGCATTATTTCTAATGCATATCCTTAAAAGGAAATAGGAAAGTCAAATTGACACATCATCGAACGAACCATGTCCTACAAGGTTCAATTCCTTCTATCAGACACACCATACAATGTGGTGTTCCGGGTGGAGTCAACTCTGAAACGATTTCACAGTTTTGAGATGATTGTCAAACTCTTGGCTCAAATATCCATCACCTCGATCTAATCGTAGTACTTAATAGTTTTTCCAAGTTGTTTTGTACTTCATCTTGAAATGTTCGAAACATCTCAAACAACTCACATTTGGACTTCATCAGATAGACGTAGTCTTATCTAGATAAGTCATCGGTGAATGTGATGAAACACCAAAATTCTTCCCAAGCAATGCTGCTTAATAGTCCACATACATTTCATGTATAATGACTAATAAGTTACTAGCCCTCCCACTATTCTTAGTGTAGGGTGGTTTGGTCAGTAATCCCAATAAACAAGATTCACATTCCTCAAATGATTCAGAGTCATATGAGTCTAAGAGTCCATGTTAATGGAGTTTAGATATGTGTTTCTTATTTATCTGACCAAGCCGGCAATGCCATATGAACGCGTTGTTCATATTATTCGATTTAGATTTCCCATTTATATTATAGATATCTTCAATATTTATTTTGTTTCTCATCATCAAGGATATGAAGACCATTGAATGACATATGCAATACAATAAGGCATATCATTAAATAAACATAAAACTTCTTATTCTCAATAAGAGAATTATATCCTTCATCATCCATATAAGAAACAAAAATAATACTCCTACCCAAATTCGAAACTTAGTAACATTTGTTCGAAACAAGTACTAGTTCACTAGGTAAATTGACTTCATAAGTTCCTATGGCTAATGCAGCAACCTTTGCTTTATTCCACACATAGGTTTAATTTACCTTCTTTGAGTAGCTTTCTATTCTTTATTCCTTGCACATTTAAACAAATGTGGAAACCATGTCAGGTATCATATACCCAAGAACAAGAAGTCGAAAGGAAAATATCTATCATATAGATACTTGAAGTAGTAGCAATCATATTGCCCTTCTTCACCTTTTAGGTATTCCTAATAAGCCTTGCAACTTTGCTTTAAATGACAATCTCATTACAATGGTAGCAAAATGCATCCTTTTGAGACATTTTGGGTTTAGCCTCTTCGACTTTAACAACTTTTGCCCTAGGTTTAGCAACCTTTGCTTTACCTTCTTTACCTTTCCTTTATGAACCCCTTTCTTTTATTAACCATTAACACACTTGCGGATTTCTCCTTTTTGCATCTCATGCATTAGGAACCTTCACCACAACATACACCTTTTGCCTAGCTTGCACTTGAAACATTTCCTTTTGTGCGTTGTGCTTAGAACAAAAGCAGTTGCCATGTGCTCAAGGTTCTTCATAAGAATCTTTAAACATGGTGGCAAGTATAAGACCAACAATATTATTAGAATCATTAAAATGTTTCTAACGTTGCTCCTTATCTCTCCTTTGCAACATTTACAGTAGGTTCAGCAGGAATTGATTCATCAAGAACGTACACATTTGCCTAAGGACCATTCTTTAGGCTTCTGATCCAATCAGAATTATCCGTACCGTTCCTTTTGAACTTTTCCTTCATAAGGACGAATCGCAATTTATTGTGTAATGCTACTTCTACAACAAAATATGCAAACTATATGAACACATATAAATATCAACACATTTACCATCTAAGAGCAAATCATGTATTTCACAAATACTCCCTCTAAATTATACACCTTCCAATGCAAATAAAAATAATATACATTTAGTGGGCTAAGATCCAACTTTAATTTAATCTCAAGTACGCTATGGCGCACCGCTCAAGATTAAAATTAATTAGGTAGAAAACATCAGTCATATCTTATATGACTCTTAGATCTTTTATGAGATTTATTTAAGACATCATATGTCTAAGCATATTTTATTCTCATCTTATGCCTTGGGTCCAAAACCATTTTGATAACCCAATTAAGTTCATCCACTTTAAACGTATAGGAACCACCATTTCCTTATCTTGCTCGCACAACGAATATAATCAAAGTACCTTGCTATGGCGAGCCCACCCAAAACTATCCGAGTGGTCTCAAGTGTTTTAATCATGGATTGGCATAAAAAACTTAAAAGTTAAATGAAGGTTCTTTAAAGCAGATTATAAGCATATCAGCAAAGATAGTCATAATCGTGCACCAGGTAAGTTCCCAAGAAGATAGGTGAGCCACAAAGACTACTTAAGTACCAAATCTCTCCTTCGACAGAACTCTCCTAGACATGTACAATTAGAATATCAGCTCTGATTTGCAACATAATCAATACTTTGTATACTGACTTGTTTCTCACAAACAATCGGATTTATTCAAATTTTACGTAAACTGACTTGTTTCTCATAAACAATCAGAAAATAAAATTTAATGTTTCAATTTAAACATTCAGGAAATTATGATTCAATGTTTCAACTAAACATCTAACAAAGTTCTTAACATTTAAGAACATATAATTCATGCATCGCAACAATTAATAAAATCATATTTAAATTAATTAAGCATGCATAAACAATGAATTAATCTAGCATAACCCTATAAATTTAATTTTCAGAAATTTACAGCAACTAGATTAAACCAGAAACATATCAGATTGTAAACATAATCACAGATTAGCAAGGAAAAAATAACAAACTGATTCTGACCAGATCAGGCATAGTCTGTCGCGTGACAGAGGCCAACTCTGTCGCGCGACCTAACGAGCCCATTAGACTGCCCATGGCCAACTCTGTCGCGTGATATTGAGTTGCCATGGCCAACTCTGTCGCGTGACAGAAGCCATCTTGCAGATTTTTCAAACTTCAATCAATTTCAATCATAAAACAATTAAATCATATAAAACAACCTTTTAACAGATTTAATTTAACATAATCAGAAAACGATTTTCACATTGTTTCACATAAACAATCAAGATTCTACCGCATACAAAATCATGCAACGAACATATAAATAATTTATATAAACATTCTAGCATGTTAATTCAAACTTAACCATACGAACGGAGCTCTAATACCACTGTTGGATTTTATGGGTCCATGCACATCGGAATTAGCATCTAAATAACACAAAACCCAAGAGCCCTAAGATCCGTTCTATACAATTAAATTGAATTCCTATGAGATAGAGTTAACCAACCTTAATTGCTTTCCGTTCTTGAGCTATCGAACAATCTATCGATGTGATTTTGAATCACAAACTTCGATCTTCAAAAATTTGAAACTTCAGATTCGAACTCTAGGCCTTGATCGTCGTACGAGCGAAGACCCTCTAGTAGTATCCACACCTTTGAATGAACCAAGAACAGTTCTTGAGGATTACTAAATCCTTAAACCTTAGAAAAAAATTGAGAAACCTTTATTGTGATTTTTCTTTAGAAAATTCGGCTAGGTTTTGGCTGCTCATAGACTCATATTTATACTACAATAGTATTAATATTTGTGCCCTAATCGTATTAGGAAACTAGGCTGTAAACCGCCTCTGGCAAGATCTGTCGCACGACCAGACGAGTCCTCTGGACAAGATCTGTCGCGCGATGACTCATGCCTGATGAGGAACTCTCAATTTTCTTCCTTTGGTTTAACCAATTCATTCTAGTTGTGTGTGACCCAATAGAATTATATTATGTTGGCAATGAGCTCGATCATATCGACCCTCATAAAATAAGCGGACTCTAGAAAGCCATTATGTCTACCCAATTAATATAACGTAAGAGTTCACGTTTCCAATGGTACACTTCAATTTCTCCCTTTATCTCACGATGTTATATTGAACACAAGTCATGGTCCACGTCAACTTGTATTTGTTCAATGCTTTCTCGATATTGAGTATAATGATAATACAATCGCATTGGGGTATGGTCATACACTTTCATCATTATCACTCATCGAGGGGTCCAAGCAAAACATCTCTCTTTCGAGGGACAAATTCCATCTTGACTTATCATCCTTCCCATCATGAATCCGATCATGCCAAAGATAGCCTTTATAAATATCGTGTTAAGTATCGTTTGACTAAAATCAAACATAACTTTCATCATATGTAAGGTCATGATAATCTCAGGTCTAGGAACTAAATGAAGTGGCCATATGAGATTTAATTATGACATTTGACCATGACATAAATCTCATACGGGTCAAGTCCAGTCACTTTTTCACTAACAAGTACCCATAAATTTAATGTGCATCTCTATGCATATAATCATAATATGATTATCCATTAACATTTATACTAATTATTCACTTAATAATCAAGGACGAAGATTATTACAATAAATATGCAAAATATATAATAATCAAATAATAAACCTTTTCTATAATAAACGATAAAGATGATACATAACGGTTTTAAGTTAAACGTAACTAAAGCCTAGGGCATTACACTAACAGATACATAACGGTTCAAGTTTAAACATAACTATAGCCTTGGGCATTACACCAACAGAACTACGACTTCAAGATAAAATAAGTAGTTCCGAGGAGGAGGCCTTTGATGAAGATACATCGGGGAGCGAAGCCGAATGAACTACGCTGCTCCATAAGGCATAAGGTAAGTTAATTGTAATTTTATAGATTAGACTTTAGATTAGGTTTATTTTTATTTAATTGTAATAGTTAGGTTGAGGTAAATGCTCCTAAATCTCTCCTCTTATTTATAAAAGGGTAAGGTTGGTTGTACCCCTTTTTGTAATTTTATTCTAATTAATAAAATTTAAGGGTACCGTCCCTTTTTTCTTTTATATACTTTCGTTTTTTTTTAAAAAGTTAAGTTTTATTTCTTTCAAAATTCATAACTTTTTTATATAATTTTTTGCAAAAAATGTATGTAGTAAATAAAAGTCTAAAATAGTCTTCTTTATCCAAACAAAAATTAAAAAAAAAAGTTAAGTTTTTTATAGAACTTAACAGAAACTGTTAAAAAGTTAACTGTTTTTTGAAAAAACTGTTAAAATTTAACATTTTAACAGAGAGGGGCCTTAGGGCGACCGCACCAATAGTTAGGGCGACCACACCAATGTTTCTGCCTTTCCTCATTTTTTAAAAACAATTTTTTTAAATGGCGATTCAAACCGTGAACCGAAATCGTACGGACAGTTCATAACTGTGAACCGGAACCGTCCAAATTCGGCCCGATTACGGTTCAATCTCCCCTGATTTGGTGAACCGCCGGTTCAGAACCGAAACCGTCGGTCTGAACCGGCTGGGCATGTCTACTTCCTTCGTTCCGAGTTATTGTGTTTTTGTTTGACTTGGTACAAAGATTAAAAAAAAAAGTGAGTATGAAAAGTAGGGATGAGGACCCTAAGGCCTATGAGCGAGATATTAAAACTCAAGCGGGATTCAAAATTTCACATAAACTCATTCTCATATACTTCCTCCGTCCCATGATAATATATAAACTTTTCTTTTTGGGCGTCCCACAATAATATATACTTTCCTAAAATGGAAAGGAATCTTTACTATTCCCTCCACTCATTCTTTCTCCTACATTATTTTAATACTCACATCACCATTATAATTTACTATTCTCTCCACTCATTCTCTCTCCTATTTTATTTTCACACTCACAACACTTTCAATATAATATTTCCTCCTTAATTCCCGTGCAAAACCCAAAAGTCTATAAAAATGTGGGACGAAGGGAGTATACTTCTCCTCCGTTGCTCTTATACCCAAAAGGTACAAGAGTATAAGTACAAGGTATAAGAGTATTTTTTTTCACAATTTTTCACTTTTTCTTAAAATAATAAAAAAATTGAAAGGTATAAGAGTTTTTTTTTTTTTTTTCACAATTTTTACTTTTTCTTAAAATAATAAAAAAATTCATATTTTATTAAGCAATATGCTTCTATACCCAAATATATAAGACTAAAATTATTCTTATATATTAAGGTATAAGAGTATTTTTTTCACAATTTTTCATATTTTTTTAAAAAAATAATAAAATTCGCTTTTATACCTAAATGTATAAACTAAAATAACTCTTATACCTAAGTATAAGAGTAATTTGCTCCTTCAAATAGTGAGAATTAGGGTGACAAGAGACTAGCACAACTACTAACCTAAGTAGCAAAGACAAACTCATTGGGCTCATGATCCATTTGGGAAAAAATCTGAACAACCATTATAGGCTTCCCTGCTTGATAATACCCGTAAATCATAGCTTACCAAATCACAAAATTCAGTTCAGACATTTCGTCAGAAATTAAACCTGAAAATTAAAGTAGAAGACATGAAGTGGGTATGAGTTTTTATTGTAATTATGATAAGTGAGTCTCATTATCCATTTTAAATAATAAAACAACTAAAATTTTTAAAATGAGACAGATTAAAAAGAAAAGTAAAATTTTAAAACTGGAACGGAGGGAGTAAGAATATACGGTAGTACAATTTAAAAAAGTAAAATAAATATAATACAAAATTAAATTGAATGGATAGTTTAGGTAAACAATTTTGGGCTTATAATCGAAAATTAAGCTGTCGTCAGTATTTGGTCGAAATTATGAATTATGATAATGTTGACCAAACAAAAAAATCCAATCATAGTTGTATACTAAAATATATTTATATTAAAAAAAATTAATGTTCCATCCGTTATAGAGTAAGAGTCTCAATAAAAAAAAAGTAGACATCGCAAGTAAATTGAAGAAATAATTGTTTAAAATATTATTTATAATGCAAGTGGATAAAAAAATACTTACTTCATTCCAGATTAAGAATCCTTCAAAAGTTTCTATCAAAAGTTTGGACGCTTATTAAAAAAACATTAAAAAAAGAGCAAACGTTTACAAGTTGGTTGAAAAATAATTATTCAAAATACTATTGATGATTCAAGCAAGTAAAAAGTAGATATTAAGCATTTGTTTTCTTGTAATTGTACAAGAGTAAGAGGAAATAAATGTTCAAAACATTTTATTATTTATTATTTTAGAAATAAAGCAAAGTATGAATTTTAGACCTATCAAAAAGTGAAGTATGGACGGAAGGGAGTAAGTAGTATTTTTTTTTTTTAATTATCCAATAATTATAAAGTCATCTACATACTACTTCCTTCGAATCAGCTAAAATTTCACCTTTTATCTAAAAGGATGTTTCATTATAAGTTTCACTTTTCCAAGTACAAAATGTGAGTCTCACTTGTCAATCACACTTATTTTCTCCTATCACACACTTAATTTGTGGGACCCACTTGTCAATTTTACTCATTTTTTTTCCACACATTTAAATTGGGGTCTCACTTTTCTTTACTGATAATTCCTTTTCTACTCATTTTTTAATTAGTTTTTGTGCCTTACCAAAATGGTGCAGTTTTAGTCGAGAGGAGAAGTATATTTTATTTGTCATTTTAAAATAAAATGAAACTCTTGCTAAAAAGTATCAAAAATGAAAATGGAACTCTTATTTTTTAAAACGGAGAGTGGATAATTGATGGAGTTATGATATAGTACACCTTGATTCACAGGACTAGACCAAAAACTCAGGACTCAAATATGGTCCCACCAAACTAAATCAATGGTTAGGATGATAATAGTTAATGAACGGGAATAATTTGTGATGAGCCAAGCCCAAATCATTCCCTCACAAAGTGGGCTCAACAAGCCCATCAAGGGATCAAGCCCGAAGGATCAACGCAAGAGTTGGGTCGTAGCCAGTTGAACAATGGATGGCCGTCGTCGCCATTGAGCGACCAAGCCCATCTAAAGAGGAGGCATCTCACCCAGGCACTCGCTCGTCGTATCACCCAGTAAGTGACGACCATACTGGACATACAGCTCCAGGTCGTCGTTTTACTTAGTTTGCTCAACAAGCCACCCTTTACTGTTTGACTTAAGTCAAGCATGCCACTGGCCCACTCTGCACATGTCCCCACTAAACTAGCAGTGGCGCCGAATTGTGCAGGTGAAACATTCCATTACAGGCAATCCACTACCAGTGACAGTTACAACAGTGTCCTTGCTCGTACGAAGCAATCACAGGACGCCACGTGGACACATGGGGACAAAACCAATCCAACGGTTGGCACAATCAAATTCAATGGTTAAGATGGAAACCTCAACTCTCCTCATCCACTATAAATACATGAACAGTGTCTTGGCTAAGGTAATGTTCTACTTACTATTTCATGTATACACACCCACCAGTTCTCTCAATATATTATCACCTTCTCCAGCCCAAACACTGATTCTCACGCCGGAGGGTCTTGTCGGACAAGCCCCGGCGCAGTTCACGATTCCTTTCTTGTGGTGTGCAGGTCTTCATAGCCAGCCTATATCATTGCTGGACTTCGATAGCTGATCCGGACGGTTTCCTGCTTCATCAGAGTGGTTCCATTGTCGGGAATCGTTCGCCGGAGACTTCAACCAAGCCCAGAAAACAGCCGGAAAGAGCCTGGAGATGGTGTCAGACGGACACACAGCAAGCTTGTCCACTGAAAATGATGGCCGACCACCTTCACCTGAGCAAGGCCACCGAGAAAACCCCAGGCCTCCATCACCTCAACCTAGGAACCCTAATCTAAGGGTTACCAGGTCACATGGTGCTGTGGATGGCACTGGACTCCCAGATAGAAGAAGAGAAAAGGGCCATGCTTAGGATCACCGGCCACGACAACCCCCAACCGGAAGGAGGACGGAAGGAGCTACTGTACTAAATGTGGGAGGCCCGTCCAACCCACTTCTAGACAGAATCGCTCTTCTCGTCGAAAGAGCAAGCACCCTCCACGGCCTCCTGCAGATTCAAAATGAATTGATTCAAATGTCCGAGGAACGACCTGCTCAGGCGTCCCATAACACGGTCACATCCGGAAGGCGAAGAAACGAAAGAGGGGCTGATGGTCGTCATCAAGAAGCTGCTGCCGGGAATGATCGTCAAGTGCCGCCGCAAGACCTCAGAGAGCATCTAAACCGTAATCACAGTGAAGGAAACTCATCTAACCGACGACGAGAAGAGGCGGACAGAGTGCTTCGGAGGTCGCCTCCTGTAAATGACGATCATGAGAGAAACCCAAGCCAAGGTAATCGAGGTCGTCAAATGTCCCCGTCAATGCATAATGAACGAGCTCCGAGCAACAGGGAAAGGACCCGCACTCCCTCTCAACCTCGCGGACGGGAAAAATCTCGGTCTTACAGGCCATCCCCTCCTAGAGGAAATAGAAAAGAGAGAACGGTTTCCCGATGACCTGCGGTCACTGAAAGGCAACGATCGAACACGGTCTCCCAAGGGCATCGTCATTATAGGGCTCCCTCCGCCGAACGAGCAGAAGGTATTGACATGCGTGAGGTGCTCAGACTCAAGCATAAGGTTGAGGAGTTGACAGCAAGAAAGAATGCTGATAGTGATGACTCGGAGGATGATGTTGGCACGTTGAAACCTTTGGCATCATGGATGCTCGAATTGGGACCACCAGAGCCAGGATTCAAACTAACTGACTTACAAAAGTATGATGGATCAACAAGTGCCTTGGACCATATGCAGCATCTTGAGGCTCAGATGATACTAGTGTCAAGGTACTCAAGGCAAGATGATGTAATGTGTAAAGCTCTCACTAGCACTTTGACTGAAGCAGCTCTGAGATGGTTTAGAAGCCTTCCAAAGGGGAGCGTAGATTCATGGAAGCACATGCGTAAGAAGTTTTTGGGTAGGTTCGCGACTGCTGGAGATCTTCGCAAGACAGTGAATGACCTGAGCAATATCACCCAAGGAGCAAACGAAAGCTCAATGAATTATTTCAAAAGATTCAAGAAATTAGTCGACCAGATCGACGAGGACCTAACAGATCGTGAAATTATCAATTGTTTTAGGCATGGGATCGTCTCTTTGATCTTGGACTACGAGCTTCAAGTCCATCCGGCCAAGTCAAGAAAGGACCTCTACACCAAGGCCTATGCAGTGGCCGAAGCTGAAGAGAGGATAATGCAACGCGATGGGAAGACCGTCGTCAATGATGAGGCGGCGAAATCTAAGAAAGACAAGGCCGGAGACAAGGGAAAAAACAAGTCGGAGAAAGCTGAGAAGGTCCCTGAGTCGTACACTCCATTAACAGTATCCTGTGCAGAAATTCTGAGCAATGTTGACTTTAGACCAACACCAAAGATGAACCCCAATGCAAAGGGGAAGAAAATATGAACAAATATTGTGAGTACCACCGGGACAGGGGGTATGACACAGAAGAGTGTTTTATCTTGAAAAAGATCATACAACGGTGGATCGATGACGGTCGCCTCGACCAGTATGTAAAGAGGGATTGTCCAGCAGCCAATAACCGAGCTGCCAACGACGACCCACCTGAAAGGCAGCCAAGACTGTTCTTAGTCATTTCGGAAGAATCAAGCAAAAACCAAATCAAAAGTGCCATATACCACTTGAAGAAGGCCCCCCCATATTCCTCCAAAAACAGATGTTCCAAATGATGTAATCAGTTTCTACCCATATGAATTGTCAACTAATGCAATCGCTCGTCAACAGACTTTGATCGTCCCAGGTTTCATTGATAACTGTGAATCAAGAAGGATCCTCATTGATACAGGGGCGGCAAAGGACATTTTGTTCTACAGTGTCTACCAAAAAATGGGTCTACCTGATAGTCGGCTAAGTCCCTACTTAGGCCGTCTTGAGGGATTCACCAACCACCGAGTAGACGCTAAAAAGCAAATTGATTTGCCCGTCGACATTGGGGACCATCCGTTGAGAACCATTCAGACTGTAACTTTCATTGTGATCAATGTTGTGAGTGATTACCACGCCATACTTGGCCAACCTGGATAGGCTGCTCTAGGGATCGTTGCTTCAGTCCCTCACCAGAGAATCAAATTCCCAACACGCTCGGGGATAGGATGTGTATTGGGGACGGCCCCAGAATTCCTTGAGCATGTGTTGAAGAGCAAACGAACCATTGAAATTGATGACCCTGAGCGAATTGTGAAATTTTCAAAGTCGATAAAGCAAACCACAACCTCCTGCTCCAACGTCTCGACGATCAAATGTATTGACGAGCCAGTAGTCAGTATGGACGATTTTGAGGATTGTACAGAAGAGCCAGTCCTGGACGACCTAACAACAGCTAGGCAACTTTGGTCAACCAGGACTCGGGGGCAGAGCTGGATAAGCTAATTGAGGATGAAGTACTTGACCTCACTCCGGAGGCCAAGAAGAAAATCAAGGAAGTTATAATTGAATATATAGAATTTCCGTGACGAGGCACCTGAGCTCAAGCCTGTCGACGAGCTAATTGAAATAGACATCCACCCAAATTACCCCGAGCAAAAGATTAAACAGGGGTCTCAGCTAACAACCGAGGAGAGGGATGAGATAGTCACCCTACTCAAACATAACCTCGATATCTTTGCTTGGAGGGTCAAAGATATGAAGGGGATAAGGGAGGATGTTACTGTTCATAGACTTGAGGTAAATCCAACAATGAAGTTCAAAGAGCAGAGGTTGAGAATTTTTTTCGCTGAAAAGGAGGTAGCAATAAAGCAAGAGATTGACAAGTTGCTGACTGCAGGAATCATTGTGGATGCTGGATTTACGATGTGGTTGGCAAATGTTGTGCTCGTCAAAAGCCTAACGGAAAGTGGAGATTGTGTGTTGATTTCACGGATCTAAACCTAGTGTGCCCTAAAGATAGTTACCCCTACCCCGAATTGACAAGCTCGTCGATTCAGTAGCTGGGCATACAACCCTCAGTTTCTTGGACGCATATTTCGGCTATCATTAAATCAAGATGGCCGAGGAAGACATTCCAAAGACAGCCTTCCAAGTCGATGGGGGCACTTATTGTTATACGAAGATGCCTTTTGGGTTGAAGAACGCCGGGGCAACCTATCAGAGAATGATTAACAAAGTTTTCAAGGGACAGTTGGGTGACAATCTCGAGGCTTACATAGATGATATGGTCGTCATGTCAAGGAAAAGGAAGCATGTTGACGACCTGCAACAGACCTTCGCCAACCTCTGAGCCAGTAACATGGTCCTCAATCCAGCAAAATGTGTATTTGGTGTTGCAGCTGGCAAGTTTTTAGGGTTTATGCTTTCTCAAAGAGGGATTGAAGCTAACCCTGAGATAATCAAGGCATTGATGGATATGGCCGAGCCAACATGTATCAAGGAGGTCCAACGATTGAATGGACGAGTGGCGGCCCTGGGTCGCTTTATTTCAAAATCATCGGAATGATTTTTGCCTTTCTTCAAGGCTCTTCGTGGTGCAAAGGATTTTGAATGGACGGAAGAATGCTCCCAATCATTCAGCCAGCTCAAAGAATATCATGGCTCTCCACCTCTCCTCAGTAGCCTCGTAGCCGGGGAGGACTTGTATGTTTATCTCTCGACAGGAGACAAGGCTGTCGCAGCCGTAACGGTTAGAGAAGAGGATGGAATACAGAAGCCAGTATACTATGTGAGCAAGGCACTTTCTAATGTCGAGACTCGGTACTTTAATGCAAAAAAAATTTCTTATGCTCTCGTCATTGCAGCACGAAAGCTACGAGCATATTTCTCAGCACACTCAATCGTTGTTTACACCAATGGCCCACTAAGGAAGATCCTACATCGACCTGAAAGCTCTGGTCGTCTACTGAACTGGATCATTGAATTGACGGATTTTAACATACATTATCGGACAAGAAAGACTTTGCAAGCCCAAGCCCTGGCAGATTTCTTGATCAAAACATCGTTCAGCTCTGACGACGATCAAAGAGTGCCACCCCAGAAAGCTAGCAAGGGCAAGAAAGTCGACGACCAACCTGAGCAACTGACTTTGCCCGTTGGATGTTGGAAAATTTTCTCAGATGGGTCGGCGACTAGAGAGCTCAGTGGGGCTGGAATTGTGTTAGTAGAACCAGAAAGCGAAACAGTTTTTGAGGAAGTTTTACGATTCAAGTTTCAGGCCTCCAACAACCAGGAAAAGTACGAGGCACTCATTGCAGCAATAGAATATGCTAAGTATTTTGGAGCAACAAAAATTGTGGCTTATTGTGATTCCCAGTTGATCGCCAACCAAATCCGGGGAGATTATGCGGTCGTCGATTCAACTTTGCAGAAATATCACTCATTAGTCGGCAAGATGATCCAAGGGTTAGAATTTTAGGCCATTCAAATAATTGCAAGAGAAGACAATGAGCATGCAGACCTGCTCTCAAAGCTGGCCACCGATCAACTCCCTGAGGACGATCATGGCCACCACCTGGCCTACCTTGAGCAACCCGCTTATGAAAGAATGAAGATGATGTGTGTTGGGGACGGCCCCAGATGTTGGATTGATGAAATGAAGGCTGTTATTGAAAACAACAAGTTACCAGCTGACGAGATCCTAGCTCGTCAAACCAAAAGGAAATCTCCAAGGTACTCAGTCGTCAACGGCGAACTTTATCGACGATCCATCACCAGGCATTTACTGAAATGTTTGCATCCAGATAAAGTTGTGAATCTACTGTATGAAGTCCACCAAGGAGAATGTGGGGGCTATCCAGGAGCTCGTAACAAGTTGATTACTATGGGGTACTACTGGCCTCACCTTCGAGAGGATGCAAAAGAGTTTCTGAAGAAGTGTGACACCTGCCAAATATTTGCTGACCTCCCAAAACTCCCTACGACCGAGCAAACCCCTGTGATGGCGGCCTGGCCGTTTGAAATGTGGGGTGTTGATCTAATTGGGCCTTTTCCCAAGACCAAAGGGGGAGTGAAGTATGTGATTGTGGCAGTGGATTACTTTTCAAAATGGGTGGAGGCTAAGGCGTTGAACAAGATCACAGAGAAGAATGCCCTAAGTTTCATCCACGACTCAATTTGGTGCCGTTTGGGATCCCAAGGGTGATCGTTTCTGACAATGGCCTTCAGTTTTCAAAAAATTTTGAACAAGAGTTGAACAGAATGGGAGTTACAAATTCGAAGTCGTCGGTTGCCTATCCACAAGGCAACAGGCAAGCTGAAGCTGCAAATAAACTAGTGTTGTCAACCCTGTGCAAGAATCTTGAAGGACAAGATGGGAGATTGTTGGACGCTCCCGTTGGCTCTTTGGGCAGTCCGGACAACCACCAGGGGGCCTACTGGGGAAACCCCATTTGCTCTGGCCTATGGTTCTGAGGCCATGGCTCCCGCCAAGCTACAGCTCCCGATCGACCGTGTTGCCCTGTATGACGTTGAAAAGAATATTCATAATAGGCAGGTCGACCTTAACCTCCTATACAAGCGACGATTGGATGCCCAGTTAAGGATGGTTAACTATAAAAACCGAACCAAGGCATACCATGATAAAAAGGTCAGGAAAAGATTTTTCAAAGTAGGGGACTACGTTCTAAGAAAAATTGAAGTGACGGGCCTCAAAGCTCGTCAGAACAAGCTCTCCCCCAATTGGGAAGGACCTTATATCGTCACCAACGTCGTCAGAGAAGGGACATATAGGCTTGCCAAGCCAAACGGCAAAAAGCTCAAGCATCCTTGGCATGCTAATCACCTCATCAAGTATTATTTCTGAGCTCGTCGGTCGGCATCAGCGCCCTCAGGGCACCTTTCTTTTGTGGTTCTTTATTTCCTCTTTTTAAGTACGAAGTTTGTAAGGGATGTTTATAAATCCCAGAAGTTCCAGAAGTTTGTAAGTGATTGAAGAGTTATCAATGGAAGCTCGTTGTTTTGTTGATTTTATACTCTACAAATTCTAGCACTTTGATCAAGTATAAAGATCGGTTGAAGCCAGACTTCGACCTTTACACGTACTTTAGCCAAGTATAAAGGCTAGATGAAGCCAGACTTCGTTGATAGCTATAACGGAATAGACAACTCGTCCAAACGATCTAGCCTCCGAGCAATGATCAATGGGCCTTTGTACTATACCTACGAGCAATTCGAAAGGTGAAAGCACAAGTATAAACAAGGGTCGGTCTTACAAGAGACGACTTATGTTTCAGTCATATCTAACGACGACCATACACACTTGTCTTCAAAACTTTCACTTTCACTAGTTATCACATGCTATCTACGTTAACATACAGATTAACATACAGAAAATATAAGCAATGAATAACAAAACATTGTACGACCTCCTCTAAACGACGATGAACTGGTCAATTACTTAAACAAACCACAAATTGTTTTAACACCTCCCATAAAACAACTGGGCCGGTGTGATGCGACAAACAGAGAACAAAAAATTGTTTGCGTACAAAGCCAAATGAAACATTGTTTGAAAATACGAAGTATTGTTTATAAAGTTTCTCAAATCAGCAAATTCCTACTGTTGACCGTCGTCAGTTGATGGGAGCTCGTTGGGATTGGGGCCTTTCTCATTGAAAAAGTCAAGATAAGCGTCGAAGTTTCTAGGATCAACTGCCGGGATGGGCCACACCTCCACCCCATCCTTCTCATCATCATCCTTAATGATGGATAGATCGTTCTCGTCATAAGGAACAAGGTGGTGGGCCGAGCGAGTATTCTTATCGTACATGTCCTCGGCAAATAGATCCGCTAACTTTTCAACTGAAATCAAGTCCTTCATCTCCGGGTGAACGTACGCGATAAAAAAAAATTGAGACTCGCCACGCCGTTTTATGGAAAACATTGAAAAACCATTTGAAATTAGAGAGAGGGTTCGGGGGTCAGGTTACATGTTGGGAAGAACCAAGAGTTCACCCAACATGCCTCGCGAACGAGTCTTTCTAGAAAATAACATCCAAAATATACATGAGTGTGTGCATTGTGTGAGACAGAAATGTGTTTATGTGCTTTGCTTTTCATTACAAAAATGAGAGAAATACAATTTGTGAGCCACTTGGTGCGGGGGGCCACATCCCGATTACATTAATTATAACAGATTACAACAGAAAGGAACCTGCTGCAGATGGACTAGGTGTGTCACACGACACAGGACCTAGCATGGCCAAGTGTGTCGCTCGACACACCATGCCAATCTGCAGAGGCTTTACAATGAATCGCTTACAAAGGAAATTAACGGCAAATTGAGATTACCAAAGATAGAAAATAGGTCACGAAGACCTCAGAGAGATCAATACTCAGATGAGTGTGGATATGGAATGATTCACACTCACCTTTGTATTTAAGCACAAAAACACATCATTATTAATCAAGAGCATGCATTATTGTAAGTACCCCAATCTGGATCACCCTCTTCCGAGCACACGGGAAACACCGCAGACTCACAAACGCAGTCTCGAAGACCCTTGACACTCAAAACCCTCAAAAACCCCCAACCAAACCAAGGGAGAGACCTTTCTGGGACAAAAAGGTACAAAAGGACCTTTTAGTAATTTTTCAGAAATTAGAAAAGCATACATGGTCCGTACGGACCTCTTTGCTTCAGTGATTACTGAATCCCCTTAAAGTCCAATATATTCCCTCAAATCCCGGAGTGCATCATTACTGAAATACACGGTTGGTCCGTACGGACCTTATTGCATGCCAGGTTGGTCCGTACGAACCTTATTGCAACCAGACATCATCATTTTAGAATCCTCTTAAAGTCCTCATATTCCCTCAAATCGAGGAAAACTAAAAATTTGGATTACCTACGAGGTCTGTACGGACTTTATTGCAGATTTTCCTACACTATAAATAGAGGGCTCCCCCTCCCTCATTTCACACATCTCCCTCTTCTCTCCTCTCCCCCCAGCCTTCAGGCACCCCTCTAAGACCCTTCGGGACAATACCGGCCCCTTTCGGATCCTTTCGAGGCCTTCCGAGCTCCCTTGTGGTGCTCTGAAGCCTCTCCGAGCGCTCCCGCGATGCTCCTACGCTGCCCCGAGGCACTCTCGAGGTACTCTGAGGCCCCTCGTGGTACTCCGAGGCCTTGCCTGGTCTTTCCCAAGGCGTCCTGGCTCTTTCTGAGTCAAACCGGCAACTTGAACGCACGCCGAATCTCTGCCCGAGTGACTTTTGCCATCTCAACGCACGCCGAACCTCTGCCCAAGTGATCCCTGCAATCCCAACGCACGCCGAACCTCTGCCCGAATGCAACCTACAATCCCGACGCACGCTGAAACTCTGTCCGCAGACAACCGACTCCTCCCTAAGCAATCCCGGTCTGTACCGGAACACTATTCCATCCTTAAACACTATTTTCCAGCGGAAGACAGACACGAACCAACATTGGTAAGGCTTCCTTCCTACACTATTTCACTACATTTCAATAAAGCAGTGTACAATGTAGACATCCGATACAGCATGCATTTTTAAAAGCACATACACACACACACAACAGTTAAAGAATATTAGGGGTATCCGAAAGACTTGTTTTTACGAGGCGACTCGGGTGAGCTTTAAGATTCTAATATTCTCTTCCCGAGGAGTCATCTGACCTCCGAACTCAAAAATCTCATCACACAAAAACAGTTTATTTTTAAACTGATGCCCTTTTTCAATGTTTTGGGCTTAATAAAAAACGGCGTGGCGACTCTACAAGCAAAAACACAAATGAGACACCTCCACCAACAAACGCCGCAAAGCGGAAATGCCAGATGCCGGGCGCGATTGCGCCGCTCTGATCCGGCAATTTCCAATGGCGACAAATGCGAGATGCCGGGCTCGCGCGCGAGCCGGATCCGGTAATTTCTGGCGACTGGGAAAGTTTTGTTTTAAAATCTTTTTAAACAAAAACAAAAGATTTTTAAAAACAATGATGAGGGTCAAACTTTCATTTTTACCCCTTTCTTTAACTCGTTGTGTGTGTGTGTGTGTGTGCGTGTGCTTTGTTTTTTATTTACAAAACAAAAATACAAAAAAATGCATCAATATACATCTACGCATACATTTAAAATTCTTCGAAAACTTCGTTTTACTCGTAAAAGAAATTTAGTGACCGCACACTACTTGCACCGCCGCCTCGGTTACACCGCACACTACTCACACCGTCGCTCGGCTACACCGCACGCTACGCGCACTGCTGCCTCGGATACACTGCACACTACAACCCTTAACCCGAAGTGGTCTCAGTTGCAGTCCGTTTGGTCTTCCTAGGCCTCTTGGACGCGCACGAGATCATTCCAAACATCCCATCCTAGCCAGGCGTCAACCCTGCACGTTTGAGTCTTGAGTCACACTCTGTCCATACTCGATTGGTTTTTACCCAGTCCGTGTCATACAAGCCTGGATACATATCCCATGCCGGCCATTCTCTGAGTCGGAGCTCGAAACTCAAGATCCCTTGCGCAAGCAAAGCGATGAAAGGTCATGCTAAAATCTTGACCCGATCTTGATTTTTCGAAGCTACACCCAGACGATGTTCCGTCCCGGATATACATCCATGCCCACATGACACCATGTCATCAAGCCTTTAATACGTCAGCCATGACGATATGACCCAGCTAACGCCTCACGTCACAGATCCCTTGCGCAAGCAAGGTAAAGAGAGGTCATGCCGAACTCTTGACCCGATCTTGACTCAATGGCCGGTTCGGTTCACTATTCACATGGCTAACGCATTAAAACGAACATGACAGGCTCGGTCCTTAGGTTCGATTTTTCTTTTAGGCCGGTGGAAACCGCTTGCCCTATAGACCTCGCCTGTGGCCGTCTACCCTGGGATGTCGAAATACAGGTGCAAAACGAGGGGCTTATAGCCGCACAGATGGTCTCCACTGACCCAGGATCTAGCATAGTTGCGAAAAAGAAGAGCAATCTTTTCCAACCTACCTAGGACTCTGAGAAAACACGTTTTGAGTAAATTAAATCAATAAAAAAAATAAAAAAGCGAAAATCGCAAGTCACGTGAGCTTTCCCCCTCTTATCCCGAAAGGCCTTCCTGTGTCTAAACCTTGCCCGTCACCCCCTCCAGCGAACCGAGAGTGATCAAGAATACCCGGGAACTACTCTCCCAGTGTCAAAGCCGCAAGGTCCAACATCCTTTTCAAGATGTACCCACTAGATGCTTTCAAATCCTCATGGCCAAGTCAAGGATAACAATAAGAAAACGGGACCTTACCCCCGAGAAATTTCCCAACATTGGAAGAAGTGTGGCAGGTCCTCATGGCTATTGAGAAACGCCAAGGTGAAAAACAAGCCTGGATCGAAGGTGCCATGCACCACTTCGGGACATTAGCCACCCAGCTACCTGGGGCTTCCAAAGTCATGCCCGCTCCTATAGCTTCTAACGTCTCTCATTGTCTCCCAGAAGTCAACCTGTTGCCCTCGTACGAGCCATGCAGTTATGACATAAAACCACAAGACCCCCTGGGGGAAAACATGCCCATTCAGCCTCCTGAGGTCCAGGTACCACCGCCGAACAACGAACACATCTGGTGGGACGTCTACGATTGCACCGCTTGTCTGGAAATGGAATTCCAAGATGAAATGAACGAGGGTCACCCTCGAAGAAAGAAGAAACCCTCTTCTTAACAAAAACTAAAGTAGAGATACGAATCCGGCGACCCCACAGTCGGAACCCTCGGAGAACCCTCAGGAAAGTTTGACAACTACGTCATCTACTCCAGCAAATCTCCTCAGCCTAGCTCTGCACAAGGCCACGGCAACGTCTGCGCCATGATCAGCTAGAACGAGCTCCGCACCGCCACCGACGGCTCGAAGGTCCAGATACCTCAACCCCTGTCTTGGGAAGACCTCAAAGCCACTATTGATGCTTCCACAAAAGCTATGACGGTGAACGAATTGAAATGCGCAGTCTGGCCCTACGCCAATCAAGGTCCTCTCATTACAGAAATAGGAGAGACAAGCAAAGCAGCAAAACCAGAGGTGAACGTAGTGACAGGTTCTGGTCAAATCCCGACGAATCCTCCATGGGCAGACAAAAGGCCAGCCATACCTGAGCCACGAACTGAAAAGGGGCCCTACGCCAAAGAAGCCAAAACCCTTGACCCGAAGGCTGAAGATCCTGTCTTAACTCAGCTCAAGCGTACTCAGGCTAACATCTCGCTCTAGTCTTTACTCACTTCATCTTACCCGCACAAACTCAAGTTGGAAGAAAGTCTGGCCCATACCATGGTTCCCATCACCGTGACACCTGATGAAGCGGTTCAGATGATCGACAACGTTAATTACAGCAACATCATCACTTTCACAGAGCTTGACCTCCCAAAATTTGGGGCTGACCACAATGAGCCTATCTACATAACAGTTCAACTGGACGAGCACCGTCTCCCTCGGGTCTTGGTAGATGGGGGATCATCCATGAACGTCCTGCCATCCAAAATGATGGATTTGCTAGGATCAAAGCAACCGATCTCAAGCCCTCAAATCAGGCAATCAAGGCATACGACTCAACGTCTCGCCCAGTCTTGGGAATAGCCACCTTGAACCTGTAGTTCGGAAAACAAATGGTCCCGACCGACTTCCAAGTCATCGATATCCCGATCACATTCACTGCCATTTGGGGACGCCCTCGCTACACTCGTATCAATGGGGTGGTATCCACCCTCCATCAATGCGTAAAGTTCGTCCAAGGAACAGATCTAACCATCATCTACGGTGATAGCATAGTCACCGAAAGGACCGACACAAACGGCGTCCCGGTCTTAGAGATCAAACACGATGATGATGGCATGATGCTAACGGGGTTCACCATCGAAAGCCCAAAGGCCCAGGTGTGCCACATAGACCTGCCTTTGATTTGGGACAAGATCCCTCCCCCGATGAAAATGATGAAGCACATGAACTACATCCCGGGGCTCGGTTTGGGAAAACGCCATCAGGGTACCCAACAAATCATCAATATTAAGGAACAGAATACCCTTCATGGCCTGGGATACATTCCTACTCCCAAAGACATTGCGGAAGACAAACGAGCCACACAAAAACGCTCCGCCGATAACAAAAGAGGCTTGCACGCAACCTCCGATCTCCGCCCTTACAGCTTCGACATGACCAAGTACTTCATAAAGAAAGATGACAACTTGAAGGAAGACACAGGAAAGGGAACAGAGTTGATCAACGCCAAACAAAGCTGGCCAACAACCAGGGACAAGCTCCAACAGAACATTGCAAGATTCGGAGGCCACAAGGCAAATCCCGTCAGAAGAGCATTTCTCGATGCACCAACTCTACTAGGACCCACAACCACCACTATTCACAATAAATGTTGGTTTGGGAAAACCCCCTCCTTGGAAGAAGAACTCGAAAAACTCTCTGTCAATACCCATGCCTTCAACAAGTGGGATGAGTCTGCATTCGAGCTAGCAATGCCCAAGACAAAAGCGAAAGACTCCGCAGACGATGCTTGGAACGAGCCACTGCTCCACCTGCTCTTCAATGAAGAAATAGAGATGCCAGACCTAATCGATTTTTTTTTCTGATAACTCTATGATAGCCATGATCAGGGAACGGTGACACAAAGCCTTTCAAACCCCGCCTCCTATCAAGTTCATTGCCACTCAATAACTGGGCCACCTTCTCCGTACCCGCCGCCAGCAAAAAGGACATGATCGAACAACTTGGTCTGACCCCTCGAGTCCTAGAGTCCAGTGTCAAAACCCATCCTGAGTCCATAATCTTTGAATTTGAGTCTCTCGAGTCATCTGATGGCCTCACGCCAGAAGATTACGAACTCATCGCCAATAATGTATTCCCGTATGCTCTTAATGAATGCTTCGATCTTTCTGAGTATCCTCTCATTGCATCTTTAACAACCGATAAATTAACTAACACACAAACAAGCTAATAACGATTCACTTGATAAAGAAGCGTACACATTAAACGAAAAATACATTAAGCACATCTTTAAGCATGTTGTCAAACGAGAGAAAAACCGGGCCCAAGCTGTCGAGGAGGTTTTAACCAAAGTGAATTTGGGAACTGCTGAAGAGTCAAATGAGACGCAAATCGGAAGTTTCTTCACCGGCACAGAGCAAGACGCATTGACTGCACTGCTCAAAGAGTTCGTGGACGTGTTCGCTTGGTCTTACCGAGACATGCCCAGGTTAGATCCAAACATTGTAGAACATCGGATCCCCTTGAATCCTGAGGCTAAGCCCATCAAGCAAAAGCTACGCCGAATTAAGCCAGAATGGTCTTTACAAGTCAAAGAAGAGATCGAGAAGATGCTCCGCGTCGTCTTCATCATGGTGATCGAGTACCCCACATGGCTCTCCAACGTAGTCACGATCACCAAGGCCAACGGAAAAGTGTGTTGCTGCGTGGACTTCCGAGATCTCAACAAAGCAAGTCCCAAGGATGATTTTCCACTGCCCAACATCGACATGTTGGTAGACAACACAACCAATTTCGAAGTCAAGTCCTTCGTGGACGGGTTTGCCGACTACAATCAAATCAAGATGGCCGAAGAAGATCAAGAAAAGACAGCCTTCACAACCCCCTGGGGAACCTACTGTTATATAGTGATGCCGTTCGGATTAAAGAACGCTGGGGCTACCTATCAACGGGCAGCAACCGCCCTCTTCCATGACATGATCCACAAGGAGATTGAAGTGTACGTCGATGACATGATCATCCACTCAAAGGGATCAGATGGACAACACCTCACAGACCTAAGAAAGTTCTTTGACCGCCTCCGAAAACACTCGATGAGGTTAAACCCTGCCAAATGCACATTTGGGGTCAGCCGAGGCAAAGTCTTGGGATACATGGTCACCGAGAGAGGCATCGAGGTTGATCCTCAAAAGATCAAGGCCATCATCGAAATGAGACCACCGCAAACTCAAACAGAGGTGAAAAGCTTCATGGGCCGCCTGCAGTATATTAGCCGTTTCGTCAATCAATTGACCTCCATATGCGAGCCAATCTTCAAACTGATGAAGAAAAATGCTGACGTCGAATGGAACTCAGAATGCCAAGAGGCCTTTGAAGAAATAAAGGCGTACCTTGTGAGTCCTCCGATTCTCTGTCCTCCCCACGAGGAGAAGCCACTGTTGCTATATCTAACTGTGACCGACACCGCAGTTGGAGCCATGCTCTATCAAGAAAAGAAAGAGTCACGAGTTGAGAACGCCATCTACTTCGTCAGTCGAAAGTTTCAAGGCAACGAACTCAACTACTCGCCTCGAGAAAACCTCGCGCAGCCTCTAGTATGGGTCGTCGAAAAATTACGTCACTACATGCAGTCGCACACGGTGCACTTGGTTTCCAAAATGGACCCAGTCAAGTACCTCTTCGACAAACCATCTCTGTCAATGAGGCTCGCCAAATGGTCTTTCTTTCTAGCGGAATTTGACATCAAGTACGTAAACCAAAAGTCAATCAAGGGACGGGCAATGGCCGAACAACTGGCTGACTTCCCAACCGATGAGGCTCGAGGCCCCGAACCACAATTTCCAGACGAAGGAATATTTGCATTCGAAGGCGAAAATCGATGGCAACTGTTCTTCGATGGAGCAGCCAACAAAAAAGGAAACGACATCGGTATGCTCTTGGTCGATCCCAAGGACGAACACACCCCAATCGCCATAAAGCTCAATTTCGAGGTAACCAACAATGCCGCCGAATACGAAGCCTGCACCGCCGGACTACAGGCCGCACTCGAAAGTAATGTCTAGAAACTCGAGGTCTATGGGGACTCAGCCCTGATCATCAACCAAGTTTCCAACAATTGGAAAACCATAGACCCAGGCTCGCAAAAATACCACGCCTGCATGGAAGACCTCATCGTACAATTCGAAGAGGTCACCTTCCACTACTTGCCAAGAGACCGAAACCGGTTTGCAGATGCCTTAGCCACCTTGGCTTCACTCGTGGAAATCCCTGAGGGAAAAGCAATCAAGCCCTTCAAGGTCGGACGAAAGGAAATTCCTGCCTACTGTTGCGAGATCGAACCAGAGCCCAAGCCCATCAATGAGCCATGGTACAACCAGATCTTCCAATACCTCAAGAACGGGGAAACCGCCTTCATGAACGAGGAAGGTCAACGCAGGGAAGGGTTCAAAGCCAAGAGCATCATGGCCCTAAAATGCCTCGCCTCTCACTTTGTCATCCTTGGGGACATGTTGTACAAGAAGCGCTACCAAGGACCACTCCTACGCTGCATCAGCCAGGAAGAAGCAAGCGAGTTTGTGAACGAAGTCCACAATGGGGCTTGCGGTCCCCACATGAACGCCAGAGCCCTGATGCAAATCATTCTCAGGATGGGCTACTACTGGATCTCCATGGAGGCAGACTGCATCCACTTTGTCTGAAGCTGCGACAAGTGTCAACGATTCTCTAACCTCAATCATCTACCTCCTCACGATCTCTACTGCATGACTACGCCCTGGCCCTTCGCCACATAGGGAATTGACGTCATCGGGAAAATTACTCCGCCAGGCAGCAACGGCCACGAGTTCGTCTTGGTAGCCATCGACTACTTCACAAAATGGGTTGAAGCCAAGTCTTACAAGGTGCTAACCTCCAAGAAAGTGGCACATTTCCTCAAGGAAAACATCATCTGCCGATACGGCATCCCTAACGAGGTCATATCAGACAACGGCTCACACTTTGAAGGGGAATGCGACAGACTGCTGGCTGAATTCAAGATCACACGCCACAAGTCTTCTCCCTACCGGCCACAAACAAATGGCGTCGTAGAAGCAGCAAATAACACCCTCGAACGGATCATCCGAAAAATGACCACCTGAGGACGAGATTGGCCCGAAAAGCTGCACCTTGCACTTTGGGGCTACCGAACATCCGTCAGAACGGCCACGGGAGAAACTCCATTCGCCCTGACATACGGGATGGAAGCAGTCCTTCCCATTGAATTGGAAATTCCCTCACTCCGAGTGCTGCTGGAAAATGAAATCAACGAAGTCGAATGGCTCCGAAGCCGACACGACAAATTGGCTCTGCTAGATGAGCGACGACTAAAGGCCATGGAACACGTCCGAGCCTACCAAAGCAGGATGGCTAGAGCTTTCGACAAGAAAGTCAAGTCCCGAGACATCAGGGAAGGCGACCTGGTACTCAAAGAAAAGCCTCCCACTCAAACCAACCCACTGGGAAAATGGGAACCAACATGGATCGACCCTTTCGTGGTTCAAAAGATCTTCTCCGGAGGTGCCATGAAGCTGACAGACCTAGACGGCAATCCCTTCATGAATCCAGTCAACGGAAGCAAGCTTCGCAGATACTTCGCCTAAAGAAGAACAATAGTGCATCTCTTGGCACTCCATGTAGTGTCGAACTACGTGCACTCGAGCCCTCTAGTCCTGGGGGAACGTAGGCAACCTTAATTGGTCCGGTCTAAAAACACACAAAGTCAAAAGTTTGAATGTCAATCAAGACCTCCATCAAACTACACACTTTCCAGAGCATGCCCCACCATCACCTTGACCAAGTCAAACAACGGCGGCAACATTAAAGGACATCCAAAGGTCACTCACAAACGGCCGACCCATGTCCGCTTCCAAGCCAGGGCTTGTCTTCGCCCTCACGTACTTCAAAAAAAAAAAGAAAAAAGAGCTCGAGCAAAGTCTCTCAAAAATAAAGTCCAAAGATGGACGCCGCCAAGGTTCACAAAAGACACAAAAGCGAACAAGAGATCTTGCGTCTCAACAAAGCTTTAAAAGTAAATCACAAATCACTAACGGTTACAACATTTCTTGATGAGTTCAAGCACGGTCTACTTTCAAGTTCACAAGATGCTAAAAGACAAATTTCTTAATACATTTAACAAATAATGTGTTTGCAATGCAATGAATGGATACCTAGGAGGTCATTCCGCGCCATCTGCGCTTGTCCCTCGCCATTCTTCCCTTTCTTCCTCGTCCCCGGCGAGTCTTCTTTCGCTCCACGCGAGCCAACTCGCGTCTCTCGCCCGAGATTAGGGGTCCTCCCCGTAGAGTCGACAATCCAAGCAGCCTCAATGCTTCATTCGCCCATGCTTCGGCTCGGATCTCCTCCCCGCGAGTCCGCAAAAGGGGACCTCTCCCCGTCGCCGGTCAACTCTAGTCTCGTAGTCAAACAAAGTGTCCCCCGTAACATCCCGAGGGTCGACTGTGCTTCGGCACTCCTAAGGCAATAGCTACTACGGCAATCGGGCCCCGTAATTGCTCCACGCCTCGCTCCCCAAAGCCACTGGGATCTGCCCAACACGCCGCTCATACTGTGCCAAGTACCGGGTAGTCAATACGACACTCTCCCGACGTCTAAGGAGCACCACAGAGGGAAAGCGGAATACTTCCATACCTCGTAAAATACAAAAGAGCACTGGAGCCGCCATACAAAGAGGAGCTACCTCCGCAGAGCAAGGTCATCCTGCCCAACAAAGGCTCTCGCTTCATCCCGAACCGCCGGGAAACAAGCGACGGAATATAGAAAGAGGACCAAGACAAACCTCGGAACTCGACAACATAGGACCCTTCCCGAAAGGCCCTCCTAGTCTCAATCCCCAGCCAAGGAACCCACCAACGGATATGATGCGTACCAAGCCGTGCCATCCATCTCTCCCAAAGTGACCGATCAATATCCAACACAAGAGGTCGCTGAGCAAATGACCACGGGCTAAACGACGCCGGAGCTCGGCATGGCCCGAAGTCTCTCTCGCAGCCCACAAGGTGAGCAAAGCGGGCTTCCCTCTCATGAACCGATCCCCGCCGCGCACGGTCGATACCATGAAGAGTCTCCCCCAGCACCAACGGGACAATATCCTCTCCAGCTCTGCAGTGCCCAACCACATCCAGCAAAGCACCGTCACATACCCCAAGGGAGCTGACCATGAAAAGTGTTGCTATCACACACAAGACAAATGCATCCCACGAGACATCACTCTCATCATCAATCATAAACCGCTCCGGCAGCGCAGAAATGTCAATATGACCCGAATCAAGGATCATGCCATGTACTTCTCCCAGCGAAGTCCGAAGAAAGCCTGCAAGCTTCACGCTCACGGCAGCACCACCAATCAAAGGAAGCGAGATGGCCTCCACCTCCGATCCTCCAATCAAAGCCCGAAAATCCTCAAAGGTGGGCACTACCTCATTGTAGGAGAAGCAATACACATGCCTCCTAACGTCCCAGAACTTCGCGGCAGCCCGCAACAATTCCCAATCAGGAACCAACTCCTTAAGGGACCAAACCGAGCAAAGTCGAAACCTTACCTCGAAAGCCCGCCTCTGATGCCTCATACGGTGGCGCATCCACATTTTCAGCCGCTCAAGGAAGTGCGCTTGCCGCTCCTGCGAAAGCCTTGGCAAAATTCTTGGAACGTACGAAGAATCTATGGCAAAAATGGAGGTTCCTAGAGAAAATGGGGAAGAAAGCTCCAAAATGGCTGCAAATGGGGAATGGGGAGAGTCCAGACATCCGAAAAGCCTTTATCCCTTTCCAAAAGCATAGGTAATCCGTACGGACCTCTTTGCACACCAAGTTGGTCCGTACGGACCTTGTTGCAACCTGGTCCCACTTTCCCAGCAAACAGTACAACAACCACTGTTCCCAGCAGGACCTTGTTCCAAACTACCCAAACTATGGCCAAAGTCATTTCCGGCAAGCATACACTACCCACAAATGCAGTCCCAGCTCATGTGGCATGCACAAATAAAAAATAATAGCAACAATTCCTAGGACAATTCCCGGGAATCACAAAGACGACATTACATCTTAGAATAAAATACTTTGCAATGCAAATGCGAATGTTTTATTACAGGTACATATAATGTCTGTTGCTAACAAAAAAAAAAAGAAGATATGGAAAGAGGGAAAGCAAATGAACCCTAATCCGACTCTTCAGCATCATTATCATCACCAACGTCCTCAAGCGAGAAATCGGGCACCCCGGCAAACTCGCCAGCCATACCCTCATCATCAGAATACTGAACCCCCTCCTGGGGTGGGTACTCGAAGTACTCGGAAGGGTCAAACCTGACAAAAGGGTCAAAGAAGGTAGGCTCTGACGAACTCTCCCCCGGTGCCTCCTGCGAAGGCCAGAACTGGTGAAAGACCGGCGGCCTCTGGACTCCCGAAGACGTCCCGGCATCCATGCTATGTCGCCCTCGCGAAGGTACCTCCTGCTGTGGCTCTGGCTCGGCTCTCGGTGGGGGAACGTCCACAGAATGCCTCGAAGGCATCGGCTCGTACGCCGGCACACGCCGCGAAGACCGGCAAGACAGCTTCCCCGCCATCTTCTTCGCGAAGGACCTCATTGCCACATAATGGCGGGTCAGCATGTCATAGGCTCTCCCCGGGACCTGCACAAGCAAGCAGCCAAAGAAACGCTCAGCAAAAGAAATACAGTCATACTCAATAAAAGAGAAAAATACATAAAAGATGCCAAAATGGAAATGAGTAAGCACACTCACCGGCACATCCGGGTCAACCCAATAAGAAGCAGGAGCCAGCTCAGGCACGGGTACCGATACCCTACGCCTCGACGAGTTGCCCCGTATATATATGAAATCCGACCCAGGCACCGGAACCTCTAGGGACCTGGCGGGCCAGCCTCCCTCTCCCTCGCCAACACCTGTGGCGTCCTCAACTTCCTCCTAACGAAGGACCCATACTCCTCTCCAAACAGGACAAACTCATCGGCACTCACGCCGCCAAGATACCTCTCAAACTCCAAAGACATCCATCTCACTGAATCCAGCATCCTAAAAGGCGGGTCCCTCGGAGCCAAGGGGAGCATACCCGGGCCATGCTGCCAAAAGACCCTCTCTCCCAAGTACATAACGTCGCAGTCGTGCCCCGCAAAGATATTCTCTCGCGCCGTCACCACGGAGCGCCCTCAAACTCATCGCCTCATACCGAGCCTGTGGGTACAAAGCAAACGCCTCCGGCTATCTCTCCCCGCATGCTCCCCGCACCGCCCCGTAGGTAATGGTGAGCTTCCCCCTACTGGTCCTCCTCCTCCTCGCAGGACGGGCCCAGCCCAACATAGCCGGATAGGCCGCTATGGCCCCAGGATCTCGATCCCACGGGAAGCACCGGAAGATCTCATAAAATCACACCTGTGACAGAAGCAGAAAAGGCTCAGTGTAAAGGAAAACGGAGAGATTACAAATTGCTAAATCAAAAACAGCAATAAACTCATACCTCTAAAGCAAAGTCAAAGCAGCCCAAGGAACTGGCCACGCCCCGACTAAACCGGTCCAAAGAGAAATAAAGCTCGGCCAGGCCCGCCTCGCCCCAAGCTATATCACAGACTCTCTCCAAATCAATCAAGCTCTCCAGCAGAGCAAAGGGAGCCGTAGTCGCGTGGTTCGAGAACAAAGTCTCGGAAAGGATAAACCACAGAAAAGAGCGTGCCAGCTGATCCGCCGTCATAATACCGGTACCACGGCAATAGGCCCCAATACTGGCCGTAATCCTCATCTCCACATCGCTGTACAGCATGCCCAGGCCCCTGCGAGGAAGAGGCGTAAAGCCCAACAGCTCAGCCAGCACATCCTCGGCTATCCTATCCCTCCACCGCACTGGCCCTCCTTTGAAGGAAAGCCCGGTGATAGCAGCAAAATTGGTGGGCATCACCGTCACCTCGCCCCAGCTCAGATGGAAGGTGTGGGTGGTATCCCACCAATACTCAGACAGGCCTAGGAAGATACTCTTGTTCTTCCTCGTATCAGAAATCCCGGCCAAGTTCTCTACGGACACGCCCAAGCCGGAAGCATACACCAACCTCTTAGGGCTCGGCCTGCCCCCCATAGAGATGTCCGGCAGCTGCTGCCACAACTCCACTACAGCCTCGAGGGACCCCCGAGACTTCATCTTTTTGGCTTTTCCAGCCAAAAGCCCCTCATCCCGCAGTAAACACAAAGAAAGGTACGTCGCCACAGTACTAAATACTAAAGCATAAAAAAAAGGTCCGTCACAAAACACGGCACACATTGCACATACATTTCACATGTAACCCGTCACAAAACATGGCACACATTGTACATACTTTTCACATGTAACCCGTCACAAAACACGGCACACATTGCACATACTTTTCACATGTAATCCGTCACAAAACACGGCACACATTGCACATACTTTTCACATGTAATCCGTCACAAAACACGGCACACATTATACATAATTTTCACATGCAACCCGTCACAAAACACGGCATGCATTACACATAATTTTCCCCATGCAGTCCGTCACAAAACACGGCACACACTGTACAAATTTTCTCAACAAAGGGATTAAGCCCTACACGACACATTTTCAAAAGGCCCGTCACAAAACACGGCACATATTGCACATAAACTCCCCACAAAGTCCATCACAAAAAACACGGCACAACACATTTTTTTTTCAAAAGAAAAGTCCATCCCTACACGGCACATACTTTCAGACAAAACCCGTCACAAAACACGGCACATGTCACATTTTTCACAAAATTTGTCCCTACATGGCAATTTTCTCACAATGTACATACAGAAATAGCATAAGGTACAAAACACCAAAGCATGCATTTCAAAGAAAGGCACTTTATTTTTACAAATAAAAGCTAATCTACACATTTTTGCACAAAATTCACATACCCACAATTTTTACATGCTCAATTTCAACAATTCATCACGAATTTCACAAAAAGCATGGCAAATAACAAAAGCCCCAAATATGCGAAAAACTAAAACCTAGTTCTAGCATTCAAAAATTCAAGCGAGGAATCAAGACGAAATTGATTTCTTACCTCCCCGGCGTTCCTAACTCGCCGATTATGCACCTCCGGATTCGGATACAACACATCCGGGTTCTTCGAAGAAGGAACGAAGGAGATGCAATTTCTTTGAAGCTCCATCCTTTGCTCGATCACCTCTTGGCTCCGTTGACGACGTCCTCTCCTTGATCCTTCCGCCATTGCAAGCAATTCAAGCTAAGAAAAATGGAGGATTTTCTAAGGATTTTGGTGCAAAAATGGAGTTTTCTCTCTCTCTCTCTCTCTCGCTGGGTTCACGAATTGGAAGAAGAAGAATGAAGGGTTGCCTCGGTTCTTCAGCTGGTCAAAATCTGGGAACTGTAAAATTCAAAATTGGTCCGTACGAACCTCTTTGCAGAGGGAGAAGATCCGTACGGACCTTCTTGCAACCCGAGGCCAAATTACTTCTTTGCCCTTATAATCTTTGCCCCTGGCTATCCAAAGGCCTATTTCAGCAGATTCAATGCAGTTTGGTCCTTAACCCAACAAAACCAACCCCGGTCGTCAGTGTAAGTCCGGATTTCGCCCACTAAACGGCAACACCGGCCGTCATCGTAAGCCCGGATTTCGCCCACTAAACGGCAACTCAAGCACCGGCCATCAAAGTAAGCCCGAACTCCTTCCCCAGCAAGTCGAAAGGGAATTCTTGCAAACCCGTACAAGACCGCATATCCCCAGCACCGGCCGTCATCGTAAGCCCGGACTTCGCCCACTAAACGGCAACTCAACCACCGGCAATCAAAGTAAGCCCGAAGTCACCTTCTCAGCAGAAAAAACCCCTACAAGGCCACGATGATCCCCAACAAGATGAACACAGGCAGTCATCGTAAGTCCAACCTTTCCCCCAGCGGACAAAATGCATGACACAACCACGCGTCGAAGACGGAATCAAGTCCTCACGCGCATGACACACAGTCAGAAGACGAATCAAGTCCTCACGCATGACACAACCACAGTCAGAAGACGAATCAAGTCCTCACACATGAAACAACTACAGTCAGAAGACGAATCAAGTCCTCACGCATGACACAACCGCAGCCAGAAGACAAGTCACGTCCTCATCACTATCCGTAGCCCGGAAGGCTTTAAATCACTCGGTCCGGAAGACCGTATAAACCTCCCACATCATTATCCGTAGCCCGAAAGGCTTTAAATCACTCGGTCCTGAAGACCGTATAAACCTTCCACATCACTATTTCCAGCCCGGAAGGCTTTAAATCACCCGATTCGGAAAATCGTAAAATTTCTATCTCAGGACACCACCACGTCCTCACAATCGACCTCGGCGGTCACACAACACTTCAGGGCACCATCACGGCCGCATACACTCACAATTTCGCGACCTCTGAACTACGATAAGGCTTGATTCCCGCTAGGGATACGTAGGAATCCTATCACAGGGTCCAGCCATCGACCTATACGGTCACCCAGGACGCCACCACGTCCTTATCATCGACCTATGCGGTCACCCAGGACGCCACCATGTCCTTACCATCGACCTATGCGGTCACCCAGGACGCCACCACGTCCTTACCATCGACCTATGCGGTCACCCAGGACGCCACCACGTCCTTACCATCGACCTATGCGGTCACCCAGGACGCCACCACATCCTTACCATCGACCTATGCGGTCACCCAGGACGCCACCACGTCCTCACAGCCGACCCTCACAGTCACCCACAGGATGCCACCACATCCACACACAGAGTTTCAGTCAGAGGACATCTCACCTCCTCGTACACAACAACACTCACCCCACACACGAACTACGACTAGGCTTGATTCCCGCTAGGGATACGTAGGAATCCTATCACAGGGTCCAGCCAACTGACCTAAACGGTCACACAACAGGACACCGCCATGTCCTCACACACCGACCTACACGGTCACTTCCTCTCCCAGCACGCGATCCAGATCAGGACCCTTATCTTATCGACGACCCCACTTCCTCCGTAAGTGATGTCATCGAGGGGCTTCTGTAAGTACCCCAATCTGGATCACCCTCTTTCAAGCACACGGGAAACACCACAGACTCACAAACGCAGTCTCGAAGACCCTTGACACTCAAAACCCTCAAAAACCCCCAGCCAAACCAAGGGAGGGACCTTTCTGGGACAAAAAGGGACAAAAGGACCTTTTAGGAATTTTTCAGAAATTAGAAAAGCATACATGGTCCGTACGGACCTCTTTGCTTCAATGATTACTGAATCCCCTTAAAGTCCAATATATTCCCTCAAATCCCAGAGTGCATCATTACTGAAATACATGGTTGGTCCGTACGGACCTTATTGCATGCCAGGTTGGTCCGTACGGACCTTATTGCAAGCAGACATCATCATTTCAGAATCCTCTTAAAGTCCAAATATTCCCTCAAATCGAGGAAAACTAAAATTTTGGATTACCTACGAGGTCCATATGGACCTTATTGCAGATTTTCCTACACTATAAATAGAGGGCTCCCCCTCCCTCATTTCACACATCTCCCTCTTCTCTCCTCTCCCCCCAGCCTTCAGGCACCCCTCTAAGACCCTTCGGGACAATCTCGGCCCCTTTCGAATCCTTCCGAGGCCTTCCGAGCTCCCTTGTGGTGCTCCGAAGCCTCTCCGAGTGCTCCCGCGCTGCCCCGAGGCACTCTCGAGGTACTCTGAGGCCCCTCGTGGTACTCCGAGGCCTTGCCTGGTCTTTCCCAAGGCGTCCCGGCTCTTTCCGAGTCAAACCGGCAACTTGAACGCACGCCGAAACTATGCCCGAGTGACTTTTGCCATCTCAACGCACGCCGAACCTCTGCCCGAGTGATCCCTGCGATCCCAACGCACGCCGATCCTCTGCCCGAACGCAACCTACAATCCCGACGCACGTCGAAACTCTGTCCGCAGACAACCGGCTCCTCTCTAAGCAATCCCGGTCCGTACCGGAACACTATTCCGTCCTTAAACACTATTCCCCAGCGGAAGACAGACACGAACCAACATTGGTAAGGCTTCCTTCCTACACTATTTCAATACATTTCAATAAAGCAGTGTACAATGTAGACATCCGATACAGCATGCATTTTTAAAAGCACATACACACACACGCAACAGTTAAAGAATATTAGGGGTATCCGAAAGACTCATTTTTACGAGGCGACTCGGGTGAGCTCTAATATTCTAATATTCTCTTTTCTAGGAGTCATCTGACCTCCGAACTCAAAAATCTCATCACACAAAAATAGTTTATTTTTAAACTGATGCCCTTTTTCAATGTTTTGGGCTTAATAAAAAACGGCGTGGCGACTCTACAAGCAAAAACACAGCGAGACACCTCCACCAACAAACGCCGCAAAGCGGAAATGCCAGATGCCGGGGCGCGATTGCGCTGCCTCTCGGATCCGGGCAATTTCCAATGGCGACAAAATGCGAGATGCCGGGGCTCCGCGCTAGCCTGATTCGGGTAATTTCAATTATCACGAGAATAAATGCATGATTAGAACATTCAGAGATTAAAGCATGGCATATTTAATGACAATTCAAGTGGTTAAGCATGGTATACATGGAGATTGCATGGAATCGATAAGAAGAAGAAAGATGAATAGTGAGATAAGAGATTACCCTTGTAGTCCACGATTTCTACACTAAGTCAGTGTAGAAATCCTTCACAAACAGCTTCAGAAACAATTCGGATCTCAGATTAGATGAAGAATTTGGATCTCCAATGTGTGTGTGAAGTTTGTGAGAGAAAATGAGTGAATTGTGTGTGTGAGGGAGTGAATTGAGAGAGAATTGGTGTGTGTTTGTGTGTGTCTGGCGTAATTTGAGCAGAGTGACAGTAAGGAGTCGAGAAGGGATCCTGAAATGAGAGGAGGAGGCTCCAATTTATAGGTGCCTGAGAGTGGCTGATTGTGTCGCGCGACCTTGCGTTATGATTTTCCACCCACGATGTGTCGCGCTACAGAGTGAGCCATAACCGTTTTCTGGCGCCAAATAACTGCCTGGAACCTTCATGAGTTAATTCCCTACAGGTCCAAACTGGATAATTCCCCATAGGTCCCTAGACCAGGATTAACATCCTATAGGTACTTCCAGCCCAAGAAACTTACGAAAAGTCCTCGGAGGCCTAGGAATGAGATTGAATGTACTAAAATGCCCCTAGTGCACTTTTATTATATTAAAAGGCGCTTATAAAGGGTCGCGAGTTAGATTGGGGTACTCACATTGACATTCAAACGCTCTTTTACCAAAATCAACGTTTGTCATTCAAACTAAAGATTCAAGTTCGTCATTCAAACTCCCTTTTCAAAACAACTCAAAAACCGACGTTTGACATTCAAACGCTCATTTCCGACTTAAAACCGATGTTTGACATTCAAACGCTCTTTTACCAAAATCAACGTTTGTCATTCAAACTAAAGATTCAAGTTCGTCATTCGAACTCCCTTTTCAAAATAACTCAAAAAATGACATTTGACATTCAAACGCTAATTTCCGATTTAAAACCGACGTTTGACATTCAAACGCTCTTTTACCAAAATCAACGTTTGTCATTCAAACTAAAGATTCAAGTTCGTCATTCGAACTCCTTTTCAAACTCAAAACCGACGTTTGTCATTCAAACGCTCGTTTTTACCACAATCAACGTTTGTCATTCAAACCAAGATTAAAGCTTGTCATTCAAGCTCCTTTTCAAAAGCAACACAAACACACACACATGCACACTTTTCGAGAAAGGTAGAAAGACTCGTCATACGAGGCATTTCGAGTGATCTCAATATACTCTTTCCGAAACGTAATGTGACCTCCGAACCTAACAATCTCTGGTCAAAAAAGCCTTTTCCAAGTTTTGGCTACCAATCAAAACGACCATTTTTCAAAGCCTTTTCCAAGTTTTGGCTACCAATCAAAACGACCCTTTTTCAAAGCCTTTTCTTAAGTTTTGGCTACCAATCAAAACGACCTCCTTTTCAAACCAGCCTTTTTCAAAGTTTAGGCTCATAATACAAAACGGCGTGCCGACTCCTCTCTTTTTAGAGCGAGGTCCCAAGTTGCGAAAGCCGCTCGCCGCGTTCCCGCGCGCGATCCGTGTAATTTCAGTTGGCGACTCCGCTGGGGACTTAACATGTTTTTTCAAAACTCATTTGTTTTAAAAAAACATTCTGTGGGTCAAACTTTCATTTACCCTTCCTCATTTTTGTGTGTGTGTGTTTTCAAAACATCGAGCTGTTTTAAAAAAAAAAAAGATGTTGCATTTTCATCTCGTTCAAAATTATAACATGTTCGTGCATTTCCGTTCATATTTGATTTTTGTGCTATATTTTGAACTGCGCATAAATTCTTTAAAAAGCATTCTGAAAATCTCTATTTTACTCAGAAAAAAGAATTTAGTGACCGCACCCTACTTGCACAGCTGCCTCGGTGCACCGCACGCTACGCGCCCTTGCTTCCTCGGTACACTGCACACTAAAACCCTCAACCCGGGGTAACCGTTCAATTGCAGCTTGATTGGTCTGCCATACACCTTTCGAGTGCGCACGGGGTCATCCCAAACAGCCCATCCTAGCCCGTATAATCCATGCACTCTTTGTGTCACACTTCGTCCAAGACCTTGGTTGGTTTTTAGCTTAGTTCGTGTCATAAAGCCTAAGTGTATGCTTTTACGCCGATCTCCCTCACAAGTCAAACTTAAAAGTTGAGATCGAAGGTCATTCTCGACCCGAAGTCTTAGCTTTTCAGCCTTGACTTTGACGCAGAGCCGCGCTAAAAACATACCCGAAGGTTCAGTGTGACGCCATGTCATCAAACCCTCAACGTATGCACCATGCCGGCCACAACTTGGCCAACGCCAAAAGCTAAGGCCCCTCGCGCAAGCAAGTCAAGAGAGGTCATGTCGAAATTTTGGCACGATTTCTGCCTTAACTTAAGGGTGTTGACTTCAACCGTGACCCGCATGTCACATATATTGAAAGTTTACATGACCAGCTAGCCTTAAGTTCACTTTTTCCTTTGTCGATGGAACTCGCTTGCCTTATAGGACCCTCGCTCGGGATTGTCCGTCCCAGGAAGACGATTTACAAGTGAAAAATGAGGGGCTTATAAACTTAGTGCCGAGATCTACTGATTCAAGCCCTAGGTTAGTTGCGAAAAAGAAGATGCAATCTTTTCCAACCAATTAGGACTCTGAGAAAACGCGTTTTAAGTAAACATTAAGCGGTAACTGCACGTTGCACAAGCCCAAAACCCTGAGCCAAATACCCATTCCGAAACCTAAGCCCTGCCTTTCGTTCCCTGCAGTGAACAGAGAGTGGTTCGGAATTCCGGGTCAGCGCCTTGCCAGAATTACAGTTACGGCTGCATCAGACAGTTCTTCGGTTCCCTCAGTTCCTTCAGCCAGACTCTCCGACATGTCAGACTCACCGAGAAATCGTGACGGGAATGGAACCCCGCCACCGATAACAAATATGACATTGGTAGAAGCCATCCGGGCCTGTGAGGTTCACAAGAAACAGAATGAGGATCAGCAGAGTTTCGTGGTACAACTTCTGAATGAACGGGGTATAGCAGCTATCCCTCAACCACACGGTACTTTCGTTCTAATCGAGGAAGACGATCCTCCCCGATCAGATCCTCAAACCTTCAACCAGGTTCCTCCCCCGCCAAACTATGGGATTCCTTCAAATCAAGGAAACAGCCGATCGAGGCTTCATATTGCAACCTACCAAGGCACCCCCATCATATACGGCCAAGCCAGTTCTACCCCCATCACTCCATATAACCAGCGCAGCGCTGGGCCATCTCAAACAGATACTAATATCCTCCAGTATCCTCCCGGATTCAACCTGTTGCCTATACACGAACCTCAAAACACCGGGATGAAACCCCGATGCAACCCGAAAAGGCCCCCATATATCCACATATATCAAGCCTCCCACCTTCAATTGCTGCTTCTCTAATAGCAGCACCCGACACCGAGCCTCAAAATCCACCACTGGACCCAGCCCTGGCATGGATGGTCGAACAAATGAAAGACCTGAAAGCCAGTATGGGCAGCTCAAAGCAAGAAACGCTCAGATCCACAGATCCGGAAATGGTCACACCTCTCCCCGCCAAGTTCAGAATGCCAGAAATGGACAGATTCGATGGGACTGAATGCCCACAGATGCATGTTGACTCCTACGTTCTCGGCATGAGAACAAAAGGAGCAACCCTCCAGCAAATGGTCGACCATTTCCAGCACACTCTCAAGAGTTCAACATTACGGTGGTTCCTAAGGGTCAAGCCCGCAGATCGCCATACCTGGGATCAGATCAGCAACATCTTCCTGGAGCGATACCGATCCAACCTAGAGTGGGAGACAAGTCGTGAAGACTTAATCACCACCGAGCAGAAAATAGACGAAAGCGTTGGAGAATTCTACAAAAGGTGGAGTTGAAAACTCTCCGAAATCATGGAGCCACTCTCCAAAGACGAACAGATGCGGATCTTCAAGTCCTGCTTGAGGCCTTCCATCAGAACACTCCTCAGCCATCACTTTTTCCCGGATCTCCGAGCCATGGTCAATGCAGGCTCACAGTTCGAGAAGGATCTCAAAGATAAGTTGGCTACAGTGCCGTCTTACAGATACAGATCAGCAACTACATTCAATCCTGCACCGGCCCCCGGCAAAGGGAAAGATACTTCTGTCAACTACATCCATCAGGGACAACAGTCAAGCAACAGAAACCCAGCCCTGCAAAGCAACGACTCTCCCAAGAAGCAGCCTTCCATACGCTTCGACAAGCTGGATATGCCTCTGAGTAAAATGCTGGAAGGACTGATCAAAGAAGGCCTCCTCAAGCCTGTTGAAAACTACAAACCGAAGAATCTTGCAGCCAATGCAGACAAAAGCAAGTACTGCACCTTCCACCAATACCATGGGCACACAACTGACAACTGCCTGGGGTTACGGTATGAGATCCAGAATCTGATAGAAGAAGGAAAGTTGGAGCGTCCCCGTGGACCTAATACAGTCGGAAACCCTTTTTCGAACAACAACAGTATAAACTCCATTGAGTGGGTTCCAAATAGGATTGCCGCAGAGCCAGTTCCTCCGCCTCTTCCAGCCAAGTCCTCATCAGACGTCCACATCTGGTACGATGTATGTGACTGTTCTGAATGCCTTGAATACGAGTTCCAGAACATGATCAGGGGCGATTCTCCTAGAAAGCAGAAGAAACAGTCTTCTCAGCAGAAATTGAAAGAAAGATACGAAGCCGAAGACACCAGTGTGGGTACACTCGGAGAGCCATTCGGGAAGTTCGACTACTATGTACTCTACTCCAGCAAGCCTTCCCTTCCTTCAAGCAGCACAGCTTCAGAACAGACAGGGGTGGGAAAGCCGAAATATCCTATTGACACCAAAGCTCAAGCCTCAGAACACCGGAATATCTCAAATCATGGAAACATTACTGCCAGCCAAAAGCCTAATCCCCCGCGGGATCATCCAAGGTTCAACTTGCCCAACTTCAGAGCAGGAGCTGGCAAAGGAAAGTCAAAATCAACTTGGCACTCGCACTTAATCAACGTGCTGACCAAGGGCGGCCACCGCCACAAGAATCCTCGACACAATCCCGAGGCACCACCAAAACCTTTGCCTCTCAAGAGGAAGGCAGGAAACGGATGGCTCGATGACTCTCCTTCTCCAGAAAGAGATCAGATCCACGATTCAAGACTGTGTGGCAGCATGCTCACCTTCTGTGATGAAAACCTACCAAAAGGGGCCTCGGGACATAATGAAGCTTAGCACATCACTGTTCGGCTCAACACTATCTCCCTCCCCGGAGTCCTGGTAGACAACGGATCAGCAGTCAACGTCCTTCCCCTCAGCATGATGCGAGCCTTACGCATCGATAAAGGCCATATTACCCCATCTGCCAGAACTATCAAAGCATACGAAAGCATGTCTCGTCCCATCCTGGGAACATTGACTCTGGAGCTCTGGTTCGAAACCCAAATGGTGCCAGTAAAGTTCCACGTGATGGACATTCCGTCCGAATTTACAGCCCTGCTGGGATGCCCATGGCTACACCACATGAAGGCCATAGCCTCCACTTTCCATCAGTGTGTCAAGTTTATAAACCGACAAGGAGATCTCGAGGTCATCAGAGGAGACAGTTTCCACATAGGCAACGAAGCCGAAATGCCAACTAATCATGCCCGCGGCCAGGCACCTGTGCTACCTCCTGCAAACCGACAAAAGGACAACCGACATAAATCTCATCAAAATCCCTCAGAGTCCGGAGGTGCTAACTACGTCAACGCCCTCGAGCAGGAAGATCCTAAAGCAGTCAGATTCATCAAGTTCAACTGCCATTTTCGAGACTTGGATCCAGAATGGAAAGAAACCTTGGGCACCGCAATGATATGGGGACACATACCCCCTATCTCTGATTGAAGGTTCGTCAGCATCCTTCGAGCAAACTCTCTGGCCACACCAAACCAAGAAATCTTCACAATAAAGGTCAACAGGCACCGGCATACTCGTGAAGAATGTATGGCAGTCGTTTGGGATGTTTTACACACAGAACTGCCCACCGAGCCCCTCTGCTCAAGCAGAGGACATGAAGTTTTTCTAGCAGCACCAGCTTTGCAACAGGGCACAAGACGTCCTCTGGTCTGGGTTGAACCGTCAGACGGCAACGAATCAGAACTCTCCGGAGTAGAAGACGCGGCAGATCCTGGAAGATCCTTACATACACATGCTCAGTTTCGGGGATGACACCAGTTCCGGCGAGGCCACCTACGATGAAGGCTCAAATACTATGGAAATCGTCAAACTTAATGTCTAGCACAGACAGTTATCTGGCAAGTGGAAGAAAATTGTGGACATGACCAAGAATCCTTCTGATCATGTTACCGACGACGACTTCGTCAACATCATCTTCTCCAGATATCCCGACGAGACCAAGGATCTAGTCCTTATTGTCAGATTCTGCGATATGAAAGTTACCCTCGATGATTGCCTAATCATGGTAAATGAGGCCCTGGCCAAGAGAGCTCAAGACTCATCATCATTTCCAGTTATCAGCCCTAGCGGCAACCGGCCCGTGCCGTCAATCAAACTCATAGCCAAGAGCGTCGCCAAGGCCGAAGGCATCAACAAAGGAGACAGAGATCCTCACATTGCTACAAGTCAGATCAGCCTCGGGAACGCCTCCAACAGCCACCCTGAGAACATCTATGAAAGTGCTCCCAGCGAAACAGATCAAGCTTCCGAAGAAAGGAACAATCACCTCAGCATCAACATGCTCAAGTTCGACCCTATTCCCAGCCATCACGACCACGGATTCAGACATCCCGCCAGCAAGCTGCTAGCTCTAATAGACTTGGCTCTCGAACAAGATCACGAGACCATCATCATCGCAGGATTCAACACCCCCGTCAGTTTGATCAAACATATATGGGCAAACTTCTTGGTGACCGAGATCAAAGAAGGACGCATGTAATGTCCGAGCACGACTTCCTTCGTCAATATAATCCAAGTGTTTCTGCCATTAGGAGATTTAGATGTGATGACAGTTCTAGACACCGGTCAAATAGCGCGCACCTATGGAGACAGCTTAGCTATCGCAAGAAAAGCCCTCCTGGAGCTAGCCGCACAAGACAATCACCTCTGGAACGAAAACAAAGCTCAAAAGACTCTTAGGGACCAAGCCCTTAAAGTGTCACAAGCAGCTTCGGACAGACAACTAGAGACCACTCTAGACCAATTCGACCTCAAAGGTTTTGCCCATGGCAACTTCATGGATTACCATCTCTTCTCAACAAACCCCCTCTGGAAAGGGAGGGCAATCAACGGTCTAAATGACCTAGGAGATGGAATGGCATAACACAAGGAGTACATAGCCCAGCAGCATGAGGAATACAAGCGCTTATCTCCCCAAGAGAAGAAAACCCTTTGTGAAAGCGACAACGAAGACGATGAAGTTATTCTCTTCCAAGCCAATCATGAAGTCAACAAAATCAGAATCCCAAAGGTCCTGGGAGGATGGGAGCGGATCATTTCCGTTCTCAAGTTTAAAGGCCAACTGAAAGAGGAAGGTCTATTCAAAAAGAAGAGAAAGATTGAAATACATCTCCAACAACTGCTCAGGGAGATTCCATAGACTACATCATTCGTTTACAGAAATGATCAACTGGGACAAAAGCCAGTTAAATGGGCAGACGTCCGGGAAGCCGTGTACTCACCTTCCGACATACCCGCCACTCAATTAAAGCAGCAAAGAAAGCTCTCCTCGATGGAAGTTTATCTATATTGCCGCATATGGTTCAAAGAAGCGCTGGCTATTCTCACATGGGAAGAAATGCAAGCGCTAGTTCTCGACGAAGGCTCTACTGCAAGAGAGCTGATCTGGGCTAAAAGCGGAGGAAAGTTAGCAAACCATGACTACTGCTTATCCTAACTCTAGAATGCCATGTGCATGCTCAGCACGAAGGAGAAAATGCGGTATATCGTGAAGAGATCAGAGAGACAGATCGCATGAACCAAGAACTCTCTAGCCTCCCCCGGAGGGTCAGCAAGACACAGTTCAGTCCTGGCAACCACTGATGCGCACTGACGTTCGAACAACTGCGGCGAGCCATAGGCTCCCTCCCTGCAGAGGCACCTAAATCAGTATCTTGGGACAGAATTCGGAAAGATGCCGAAGCCCCCGGGATGACATCTACAGTCAACGAATTGAGAGAGGACATATGACCCTATGCTTCGAAAAATCCTCCACTGACTATGGCTCAACTCAAAGCAACATGTTCAAAGGGGACCAAGCCTGACGTCAATGTTCTGACCCAATCTGGTCAAATTCATATGCTACCACCCAAGGCCACCAAAAAGCCAACAGAGCCAGAACCGCTACCCGGTCTGCCCGAAGAAACAAGTTCCGAAAAGGAGGACCCGATCCTCACTCAACTCAAGCAGACCCAGGCAAACATTTTCCTATGGTCCCTGCTCACCTCTTCATACCCTCACAAGCTCAAGCTAGAGGAAAGTTTGGCCCATACCATGGTCCCCGTGGACGCAACTCCAGAAGAAGTAATTCAGATGATCGGCAACATCTACTATGGAAACATCATCACCTTCACAGATTTGGACCTGCCAAAATTTGGGGCTAATCACAATGAGCCGCTCTACATCACAGTTCAGTTGGACGAGCTTCGCCTTCCCCGCGTACTGGTAGACGGAGGTTCCGGAATGAATGTCTTGCCCGCCAAGATGATGGACCTGCTTGACATCAAGCCCACAGATTTGAAGCCTTCAGTCCACACTGTTAAGGCTTATGACTCTACTTCCCGCACAGTTCTCGGGGTTGCTACTTTAAGCATCTGGTTTGGCAAACGGATGATCCCTACCAAATTCCAAGTGTTGGACATTCCTATCACTTTCATATCCATCCTGGGATGACCCTAGCTGCATCAAATGAACGGCATGGCATCCACCCTTCACCAATGTATCAACATGCAAGGCAACTAGCTGACAACAGTCTACGGCGATAGCGTCACCACCGAAGGGACCTGCACCAACACCATTCCAGTGTTAGAGATCAAGCATGACGATGATATGGTATTAACTGGATTCACCTTGGAGACTTCCAAGATCTAAATATGCAGCGTGGACCTTCCACTATTTTGGGACAATATCTCTCCTGCCATGAAGATGATGAAACTCATGAACTTCATCCCGGGACTGGGGCTCGACAAAAGGTTACAAGGACAACACCAAGTCATCAAAGTCAAGGACCACACTACAGTCCTGGCGCTCGGTTATGTGCCAACACCGTCTGACATCAGGGAAAACAAAAGGCTTGCCAGCACCAAAGCAGCAGCTCACAAAAGGGGAACCTCCTACGGCACACCCAACTTCCGACCTTACAGCTTCGACCTCGCTCGCGACTTCGTCAAAGGAACCAATAGCAGAACTGAGGGAACCGACAGCGAAACCGACACCAGAACTAAGGGAATCGACAGCAGAACTGAGGGAACCGACAGTGGAACTGACGGAACCGACAGCGGAACTGATGAAGATGAGAAAGAAACAATAAAAGTCAGTACAGAGACTACAGAAAGGATGGGAAAGCTGGCACAGAACCTCAGGTGTTTCAAAGGACTCAAAGCTAATCTGATAAGAGGAGCATTCCTCAACATCACTGCTCTACCTGGACCAGTTGCCACCACAGTTCAGCATGAGTACTCATTCAAGGGGATCCCAGACATAGAGGAGCAGCTCGAGACACTCTTCATGGGAAACAGACTGTTCGGGTCAGCCTCTAAGGCCACATTCAAAACAGTAACTCCAAAGCAGAAGGAACCAGAATTCATGGAAGATGCTCTCAGTGGACCCGCTCTACATAATCTTTTCGAAGAAGTCATGGAGGTGCCAAACCTAATTGACCTGGGCTCCAAGAACAACATAATCGCCATGATCGGGATAGCAGAAGCCAAGCCTCTCGACCCCCGAACCCTCATCAAGCATCCAGCAATGCCACTGAAAAACTGGGTGACTTTCACCAGACCAAGGGCAAGCAAGAGCGAAATGGAAGACAAATTGGGCCTGCACCCATATCTCCCTAAACCTAGTCTCAAACCCTCTGAGTCTGTCATTGTCAAAATCCAGTCCTCTGAGTCGTCTGACGACCTCACGCCGAAAGACTATGATAATGTAGCCAAAAATATATTTCCGTTCGTCTTAAATGAAAAATTCGACCTTACAAATTATCCCCTCATTGCCACTTTAACAACTGATAAGTTAACGAACAACTTAAAAGAAGTTAATAATGACTCACTTGATAAAGAAGTAGACACGCTAAACGAACAATACATTAAAGAAGTTCTAAAGCGTGTAGTTGGACAAGAGGATAATCGGGCCCAAGCTGTCGAAGAGGTTATGACTAAAGTGAACCTGGGATCAGTGCAAGAGCCTAAAGAGACACAAGTGGGCAGTTTCTTCGCCGGTGCAGAAAAAAAAAGCCCTGACAGATCTCCTCAAAGAATTTGTTGACGTGTTCACCTGGTCATACCAAGACATGCCAGGACTCAATCCCTCAATCGTGGAGCACAGAATCCCTCTGGATCCAGAATCCAAGCCTGTCAAACAGAAACTGCGCAAGATCAAGCCAGAATGGTCCCTGCAAGTAAAAGAAGAAATTGAGAAGATGCTCCGTGTCGGCTTCATCAGAGTAATTGAGTACCCAACATGGATCTCCAACATTGTGACGGTCACCAAGGCCAATAGAAAGGTCAGATGCTGTGTAGATTTCCGAGATCTCAACAAGGCCAGTCCTAAAGATGATTTCCCACTGCCCAAAATCGACATGCTAGTCGACACCACGGTAAATTTCGAAGTAAAGTCCTTTGTGGACGGATTTGCTGGATACAATCAAATCAAGATGTCCGAGGAAGATCAGGCCAAGACTTCTTTCACCACTCCGTGGGGGACATACTGTTACATGGTCATGCTATTTGGTTTAAAGAACATTGGGGCTACTTATCAACGAGCGGCAACTGTCCTCTTCCATGACATGATTCACAAAGAAATAGAAGTGTACGTCGATGACATGATCATCCACTCCAAAGGATCATACATGTAGCACATGACAGATTTGAGAAAGTTTTTCAATAGACTCAGAAAACACTCCATGAGATTGAACCCTGCAAAGTGCACCTTCGGTGTCAAGCGAGGCAAAGCACTGGGTACATGGTCACAGAAAGAGGCATCAAAGCAGATCCCAAGAAAATCAAGGCCATCATCGACATGAAGCCACCGCAGACACTGACAGAAGTGAAAAGGTTCATGGGAAGACTTCAATACATCAGCCATTTCATCAACCAGCTGACATCTCTCTACGATCCAATGTTCAAGCTAATGAAGAAAAATGCCGACATCAAATGGGACTTCGAATGCCAGACATCCTTTTAGAAAATCAAGACATACTTGGTGAATCCCCCAATCATGTGCCCGCCACATGAAGATAAGCCACTCCTCTTGTACCTAACAGTGACAGACACGTCAATTGGGGCTATGCTGGCGCAAGAACAGAAAGATTCCAGAGTTGAGCATGCAATCTACTTCGTGACCCGAAAGCTTCAGGGAAGTGAACTCAGCTACTCAGCATTAGAGAAAACTTGTACCGCCTTAGTATGGGTAGTCGGGAAACTGAAACACTACATGCAGTCACATTCAGTGCTCCTGGTCTCCAAGATGGACCCCGTCAGATATCTCTTCGACAAGCCATCTCTATCAATGAGATTAGCCAAGTGGTCATTCTTTCGGGTTGAATTTGACATCAAGTACATGATCATAAAATCAACAAAGGGTCGAGTAATGGCAGACTTCCCAAGTAGTGAACTCCAGGGTCCTGATCCGCAGTTTCCAGATGACAAAATCTTCTCACTCAACAGCGCAAACTGCTGGCAACTCTTCTTCGATGGGACAGCCAACAAGAATGGAAATGGTATTGCAATGCTCCTTTTCGATCCTAAAGACGAGCACACTCCCATAGCCATCAAACTGAATTTTGAAGCAACCAAAAATGCAGCAGAATATGAAGCATGCGCAACCGGCCTAGAAGCCGCTCTTGAATGCAACATCACAGAACTGGAAGTATACGGAGAGTCAGCATTGATCATCAATCAAGTATCCAACAAATGGAAGACAATAGATTCTGGCCTCCAGAAGTACCATACTGTAAGTGCTCCAATTTGAGCTTGTTAGAATTTTCGTTAGAAAATTAACGAAAGTTATAACATTTCTAACAATTCCTAACAATCCTAACTTTTCTAACAAAGTGAGGGTAAAATGGGCATTGTTATTTAAGGCTAAACCTCAAAAAGAATCTCAAAAAGCAAAACAAAAGGAATAAAACCACAAATAGCAATGGCTGGAAACACAAAAGTCATTAATTTGAAATTTCAAAAAGATTATTCCTCTTGTCCAAAGCTGGAGCTGCATTTAATGAACAGTGCACGCTGAGGGTTCCTGTCCGCGCGGATGGGATTGCAATTTCCAGAGGGCTATAAATTGAGCCCTCCAGTCACAAAAATAAGAGGAACAACACATTTTGCACCGAACCTCTGGCGAAATATAGAGAGAAAACAGTGAGAATTCACTTGAATTGTCACCATTTTCTCTCCAATCTTTTCCAACTCATACTCATCCACTCACTCTCATATTAAAGCCCTAAACACTCATACACTCAAGCCAAACACTCAAGAACACAAGGAAGATTGGTAAACCCTCCTCCTCCTAACCCTAAATCTCATCCATGCATGCATCTTCAAACTACAAAATGTAGTTCCTTCATCTTCTTGCTCTAGATCTAAGAAGATCACCATGGAAGACCATCTCCATGGATGATCTTCTACAAAGATCAAAATTATTTTTAAGTTTTCTTACTTTCTTACCAAGAAAACTCATTTTCAAAACCCTAAAAACCATTTTCAAGCATAAAATCTCATTTTCAAAGGATAAAAATCCCCTTCCCAAGCAAATGAAATGCTTAGTCCTAATGTACCCCAAGGATGGTTTGGTATAGTTGATTCACCACTAAAATGTCTAGTGATCACTAACCAAAACCTAGGGAAATGGGGACAAGCATGGATGCAAAACCCCCTTTAAAATCATATTCTCCTTCTTGAGAAGTTGCTGTCCAGTAGCAATTTTCCCAGACCTCAGTCCATTGTCTTAATTTTTGGACACAGATGAACTTGGAATTTGGTGTTGACTACAAAACACTTTTTGTAGCCAACATCCAGAGCTTTCTAGAAATATTTTTAATTTATTTTTTGGGTGAGTAAAACTCCTCTTTTCAAATTTTCTTTCAGAGGCTAGTTCATCAGCTTCTGGGAATCCAGATCTCATATCTGAGGTTTCCAGAAGGTTTTGACCCCTCAAATCTTCTCCAAAATGGAAAATTCCTTCGCACAAATCTTATTTAAGGTGTATAGAACAACTTTCATTCTCTGAGTTTATCCAGATTATGAAGTTTTAAGACCCTTGAATCCCTTTCAAAATCAAAGGTCCACTGCCTTTTTCATTCTGGCAGAAATGGCTCTCAACTTCAAAAGGTCTTTTGAGTACCAAATCTCAACTCAAAAATCTTCCAAAAAATCATGGAATCAGTTTAAAGTCTTGTAAAGATATCCCTATTTTTACTTTTCTGAGTTTCAAAGTATTTTGGCCAAAACACACACACACACACACAAATGATTTTCAGCTTGGAAGACTCGTTTTACGAGGCATTCCGGGTGCACACTAACGTCCTTCCCGGCGTGTAACATGACCTCCGAACCTAAATCTCTGATCTCGGGCTTTTTTCAAAGTTTTGGCCCTCAAAATTAAAATGGCGTGGCGACTCCGTTTTCGTTGATTTTTTCAAACAAAAATGGGAAAATTTTCAAACACACATCATCACAGTGGCGACTCCGCTGGGGACTAAGCTTTTTTTAAAAAAAATGGTATTTGGTATATTGGTGGAAACCACTAAATTTCCCGTTATCGCCTCCTAACACGAGTCGGGGATAAATTGTGGTCTAACAATCCCACGTACCGGTATCACCGTTTTCAAAAAAAAGCTTTTGAGGGTCAAGCTTCCGTCCCGGCTTTGAAAATCATTTTTGTGTGTGTGTTGATTTTTGCACAGTTTTCATGTTGTTTTGGCCGCCTCGGAGAAAGTCAAAATTTTGACTGTCGGAATAATGTCCCTAACTGTCGGAATTTTCGTGCTTACGTGCTTATGTGCTCATAAAAAAATCAAAAAAAAAGATTTTCAAAAAAAGAAGAAGAAAATTCTCAAAAAAATCATGCATCATATTTTTAAGACTCTCAAAAAAAATCTCTATTTTACTCGGAAAAAGAATATAGGCTGCTTGCACACTACGCGCACGTGACCGTACACGCACACTACGTCCTTAACCAGGAAATCCTTGTCGCGGTCCGTTTGGTCTTATTACGCCTCTCGGATGAGCACGGGACTACCCAAACATCCCATGGAGCCTCGTGTCGACCATGCACTTGTCAGTGACACACTTTGTCAGAGACCCGGTTGGTTTTTAGTACGAGTCCGTGTCATGCCACTGTCCGTGTATAGACCTTTCCTTTCAAGCCTTTGTCGGCATACCGACTCAATATCTTTCGGGGACCCTAATCGGTCGAAGTTCCGCCGGTTTTCCGCCGCGGACTTTGACCAAGATATTGACCGGCGCCTTGACTTCGGTTCGGCGGCACAAATTATACAACCTGACTCCCGGCATTGACACGAGTCATCAAGGATTAATGAATATTCCATGCCTAATTACGGCTTAAGCGACGACAAGTCAAGATCAATTGTGGACGCTTATCGGTCAAATCATGCCGACTTTCGTCGGGCCCTCGGACATGATCTTGACTTTTGACGTCAGCTTTGTCCGTAATTTACATCGAATGCTCGTTAAGGCTCGATTACCCGCCGGACTTTTAGGATCGTTTTTCTTTCGGTCGGTGGGACCCGCGTGCCCTATAGGACCCTCGCCCGGGCATCCACCCTGGGAGGTCGAAATACGGGTGGAATACGAGGGGCTTATAGACGTAGTGACGGGGCCCACCTGATCCAGAATCGAGTAGTTTGCGAAAAAGAAGAGCAATCTTTTCCAACCGATTAGGTTAATAAAACATGTTTTAAGTAAACGTGAACAAATAACTGCATGTTGCATGAGCCTAAAGCCCAAACACCTACCCTCCTTCCATTCCCAGACATCTGAACCTTCGTGTCCTTTCCCCCGCAGCTCCGCACAAAGCTTGGTTTCGGGCACCGGGTCACCGTTTGATCAGTTGGGAAGAGTCAAGCGCATCGTCAGCTTCACCGTTTGTTCCGACTCCGGGTTTCAGAATGTCTGCATCAGCTGGTAATGATGGGGATAACGTTGCTCCGTCCTCCAAAATCCCTCAGACAGACCAGTATTGGATCCGGTTGGTAGAACAGATGAGACTTCGACATGAGGCTCAAATTGATGACCTACTGGGGGTTGTCGCAAGTCATGGTTTGACTATCAGTCTCAACTCCGATGGCACTTTTACCGCAAAGAAGGAAGAGGGTTCTCCCCCTCTTCTTAATAGTCCCGGATACATCAAGATGCTACCCCAAGATTCCTATGTTTCCACCGCCGGGACTCCTGCCCGCCGACTTACAGGGCAACTGGCCCCCAAACAGCAGTCAGGGATGAAAGAGTTCGGTATACTGTCAGTTGTCCCCTCTCAAAGTGATGATCCCACAAATATCGGCTGAGTGATGAAAATCAGGAGACAGTTGAAGAAATATGGTCAGCCATCAAAGCCCTGGAAGAACGCCCGAGAAACGGACGGCGGCCTGGATGGAAGAGGCCACACGCCACTTCGGGACCTTAACAATATCCCAACCGCCGGGGCTACCACGAAGGACAAACATGTGCCCGTTCCCGGGACCTCAATATCTCTCATTATCCGGCGGAGTCCAATCACTCGCTACCGAGACGAGCCCAGCCAGATCCCCCGGACCGGTTCCACTCAAAGTCATTCCGGCCACCGCTCAACCCGAGGTCCCAAATCCGCCACCAGTCGTAGAACACATTTGGTGGGATATTTGTGACTGTCCCGATTGCCTCGAAAGGGACTATCAGATCGGATACACGAGGACCGTCCTCCTAAGAAAAAGAAAATTTCCTCCCAAAGAAAATTGAAGGAGGGATTCGAGGCCGGTGATAACGGTGTGGGAACGCTCGGGAGCCATCTGGGATTTGATTATTATGTACTCTACTCCAGTCGGTCTTCCCCAAAGCAAAAAGGGGTAAAAGAGCGAGAAAAGCCTTGCCAACGACGGAATTGAGACCTTCGGATACCAGTACCGTGCAGAACGTAAGTCCAACCCCTCGGGGTCGCCCAAGGTTCGGTTGTCTAGCTCCCGAGTATACACCGATGAAGAAAAACCGACGCCCCGGGCGCTCCCACTCAATCAACATGTTGACTGGAGATGGCAACCGCCACAAAAGGCATCGGTATAACCTGTGGGCTTCGGCAAAGACTCTACCTCGCAAGAAAAAGGCACGAAGCTGTGTTTAATGACTCTCTATCCCGAGACAAGGACCAAATCTATGATCCTCACCTATATGGGAGTATGATCACCTTCTGCGATGAAGATTTGCCAAGAGATGTCTCCCAACACAATGAAGCTTTGTACATCACTATTCGGCTCAACACCATGTCACTCCCTGGGGTATTAGTGGACAATGGATCATCGGTAAATGTCCTTCCCCTCAGCATGATGAGGGCCCTCCGCATAAATGAAAGGCGCGTGATCCCATCTACCCGGACTGTCAAAGCCTACGACGGTTCATCTCGTCCCATTCTGGGGACAGTGACTCTGGAACTCTGGAACTCTGGTACGAAACCCAAATGGTGCCCGCAAAGTTCCATGTAATGGATATCCCCTCCGAGTTCACATCCCTACTGGGGCGCCCTTGGTTGCATCACATGAAAGCCATAGCCTCCACTCTCCACCAATGCATCAAATTCATCAACCGGCAGGGAGACCTTGAAGTCATAAGGGGTGACAGCTTTCCTCATAGGGAACGAAGCTGAAACAATAGCCAAGAACGCCCACAGTCAAACACCGGGGCTACATCCTTCAAGAGGCAAGTCTCGCCAGCATCCTTTGGAATCCAGCAATGCCAACTATGTCGACACACTCAAGCGAGCAGACTCCGAAGAAGTTCCATTCATCAAATTTAATTGCTATTTCCAACACTTGGAGGCGTACTGGAAGGAAACGCTGAACACCGCCATGATACAGCACACAAGTCCCGGTCCTCAATCACAGATTTGTCGGACATTCTGCAAACCCATTCTTTGGCCTCGCCGGGCGAGGAGATTTTCATGATAAAAGTCGACAAACACCGACAGGACTCGGCTCGAATCTATGAACGTCGTGTGGGACGTCCTCCTTGCTGAACTACCTCCAAGCCTTTCCGCTCGAGTATGGGACATGAGATTTTTCTAGCAAGACACCGAGACGCAATGCGTCCTTACATCCGGATTGAGCGGTCAGATTGTGACGAAACGGAAATCCCCAGATTGAGGAAGATCCCTACATCCACATGCTCAGCTTTCGCACGCCAAACACAATTGATTCTCGGTTCGAGACAAAGAGATAATAGCAACGACTGAAGAGGGAGCACAGAGACCATGCCTTTCCCGAGTTGTGAAGCCACCGACAGCGATGCCGCTAAAGAATTGGGAAACTCTCTCAGGCCCGTCCGCGACCAAAGAGGAAATGATCACCAAGCTTGGATTGGTCCCCCGTCCTTTCGTGTCAACCTTTGTAAAGTCCTCCGAGTCTCTCATTGTTGAGTTCGAGTCTCTCGAGTCGTCCGATGGCCTTACGCCTGAAGACTACGAGTCTGTAGCGAACGTTGTATTCCCCTTCGTCTTCAATGAAATGATGAACCTTTCTGAGTATCCCTTGATTGCCACTTTAACTAATGATGAATTAATTAATAAAAAAAAAATTTAATAATAATTCATTAGATAAAGAAGCAGACACATTAAACAAAAAAAAAATCAAACAACAAAAAAAAAAATCTTTAAGCAGGTTGTCTGGAAGAGGAAAATCGAGCCCAAGCTGCCGAAGAGATTTTGACGAGTGTGAATTTGGGAACTGCGGAAGAGCCTAAAAGACGCAGATTGGCGATTTCTTCGAAGGAATCGAAAAGGATGCTCTGCAAAGTCCTACAAAATCCTCAATTCAAAGAAAGTTGCCCTCTTCATCAAAGAAAACATCATGTGCAGATACGGGTTGCCAGCCGAAATCATCTCAGATAATGGATCCCACTTCGAAGGGGAATGTGAAAAACTGCTGGCGGAATTCCGAATAACCCGTCACAAGTCATCTCCCTACAGGCCCCAAACCAACGGAGCCGTCGAGGCAGCAAACAAGACTCTGGAAAATATCATCCGGAAAATGGCTGTCCAAGGCAGAGATTGGCCCGAGAAGTTACACCTGGCGCTCTGGGGCTACAGAACATCAGTCAGAACGGCAACTGGGGAAACACCGTTTGCCCTCACATACGGAATGGAAGCCGTACTCCCAATCGAGCTAGAGATCCCCTCGCTCCGTATACTGCTGGAAAGCCAGATCAACGAGGTCGAATGGCTACAGAGTCGCCATGACGAATTGGCCCTACTAGACGAACGCCGATTGAAGGCCATGGAACACATCCGGGCCTACCAAGGAAGAATGGCTAGAGCCTTCGACAAGAAAGTAAAGCATCGGGAAATCCGAGAAGGGGATCTCGTTTTAAAAGAAAAGCCCCCAGTCCGTATCAACCCCCTCGGCAAATGGGAGCCTGTATGGGTCGGGCCATATGTCGTCCAGAAGATCTTCTCCGGAGGAGCCATGCAACTTGCAGACCTCGACGGGAATCCCTTTGTACACCCAGTGAATGGTGACAAGCTGCGCAGATACTACGCGTAAAAAAAAAAAAGAAGAAAGAAGGAAAAGTGCTAAAAGAGTAATACCCAACTAGGTTGAAAACCCGAGAAGGGCGGCCTAGGTAAAAAACAAGTGGTTGCACCAAAAAACAACAAAAAAAAAACAAAAAAAAAACAACAAAAAAAAAAAAAAAAAAAAAACAAAAAAACAAAAAAAAAACAAAAAAGAGTTCACCGGGTTGAACTACGAAGACCCGAGCTCCTCAAAATGAGGGGAACGTAGGCGGCGGAAACGGTTCGGTCTAAAGCATAAATAAAAGTCATACTTTGGCATCAATACAATTGATCGACCATGAAAGCGTCTCGAAAAACTCTAAAGCAATTCAAATATTCATTACAAATTAAAAGCTCTTTGATGAGTCTAAGCCCGATTCATTCCTACAACTGGCAAGCAGCTAAAAGAAACTAAGATACATAATCAAACTAATGTGTCTCGCCATGACAAGAAAGGGATACTCGGAAACCTCGTAGTCACTCCAAGCCACTCGTATCGGCCTCTCCCTCTTCTTCCCCTTCGAGTCTTCTTTTTCCGAACAGGAAAGATGTCGGTGTTTCTCCTACCAAGCTCTGGTATAGGGACATGGTCTATCAAACCAGCCTCTGTCAGGGCCTTAGTAGCCCTAGCGTCATCCCTCATCTCCTGTAACCTAGCCGGTAGCATAGGAGCCCTCCTCTCCTGTCTCTTGACGTAAGCCTCATAATCGGTCACAGCGTCTCCGCTCCTGTCATGAGGGTTGGCCCTCGCCTCGGCCCTCCTCCTCTCGTAAACAGTCCGGTCCTCCGCACCCACAATGGCCTCACGCCGTCTCAAAATAGCCACCTGAGTCTCTCCTGCATGCCTCTCATACCAATCCAGTACCAAGTGGTCGGGAACACCGGTCTCGGACGCCTTTGAGAATGACCCGAGGAGGAAAGTCATCATACCTCCATGCTTGGGAAAGAAATGGAAACACCGAGGGATCATCCATGGAAACAGGAGCCACCACCCTGGTGGCTATATCATCAAAGCCCTCCAAAGGAACCTGCTCCAGGCCAAACTGTCTCAGAACTAAAGCCGGAATATAGAAGCTGGACTGAGAAAGCCCCGGAAGCATGACCACGGGAGACCCATCCTGAAGCACTCTGCGAGTCTCCACCCGCCAATGAGGCACCGACCATCTGATATCTTCAGTCTGGCGACCCGCCATCCAACGCTCCCACGAGCCCTGATCATCAAAATCTACATCAACACCTCTCCTGGCAAAAGTCCAAGGCCTGATCATATCAGAGGTTTCCCGAAGAACCCCCACACGCTCCATCAGCCACAAGGTCAAGAGGAACGGGCTGCCCCCGTGCATATACCGCCTTCCGGTAGCTAATCTGTCGAGAGCATGAAAAGTCTCCCCCATAATCAAAGGAACGACATCTCTGCCCAGGCGACAGTGAACGACAACATCTAGCAGAGACCGATGGCAAATCCCAAAGGAATAGACCATGAACAGGGTGCCAAACATACAAAGTGCAAAGGCATCCCAATAGGCATCATCCACCAAGCCTAGGCCCCTAAACCTATCGGGAAGGCCGGAAATATCAAAATGATCGGGACCGCGGATCATACCTTGCGCTTCCTCCGGGGAAAGATGAAGGAGGACGCACAATCTGTCAGCAAAAGAAGCCCCTCCGGGCAAAGGGACCGCTATCTCTTCCACCTCCGGACCTCCAAGCAAGGCCCGAAATTCTTCGACAGTCGGAACAATCTCGTTGAAGGAAAGGCAAAAGACATGCCTTCTAGTATCCCAAAATGATGAAGAAGCTCTCAAAAGCTCATAATCCGGAATCAATTCCTTGAGAGACCATAAGCACTTCACCTTGTATCTTTCTTCAAAGAAGAACCTCCTCTCATGCATGATTTCCCGGGACCAATCCTTGAACTTGTTGAAGAATGACATTTGGGACTCTTGGGACAATTTTGATGGAGCTTTTCTAAGGTTTTCCATGGTTTTCTCTCTCTTTCTCCCCGAAAATGGCTGTTGGGACTGGAGGTTGAAGAGGATATTTGAATTTGAAATAAAGCAAGACCAGGTCTGAACCAAAATTAAAGGACAGTGTCAGATGCAGTCCCCATCCGCGCGGATAGGATTGCTTTCCAAAAAAAAATCTGCAACAGTCCAAGCTGCTACACCAAAAGAGGAATATTCCGTCCCGGTTGCTCGAAACTTGTGCAAAAACCTCCCCAAACCAGTCCATATACCAAACACCCTTGCAAAAAAAAAAACCAAGGCTCATGCAACACTGCATTCATATTGCATTGCATTCATAAAATAAAATCCTAAATTATTACATTCCAAAAAAAAAGAGTGTGCATAAAAAAAAACAAACAAACATCAATAAAATCCTAAATTATTACATCCCAAAAAAAAAAAAAGAAAAAAAAATGTGCATAAGCCGTACAAATCTCAATCTCAAATCCCAAAAAAAAATCATTCGGAGTCTCTAGCGCCCGATGCCCGCCTCGCCCTCTTGCGACTCGGGCCCGCCTCCTCAGGAGCCCCGAAAATCTCGGGCTCGTAATCGTCCTCGTCTCCGCAAAGAGGCTCGTCGGGACCAACCGGCACACTCGATAGGGCAAGCCGAGATCTCGCGAAAAAATCGTATCCGAAGGTGAAGGCGTCGACTCCCGAACGTACGAAGACGACCCGCCATGCCGCCATACGTGTCCTCGCCCGTGTGGATCCCCGAGAATGACGTGATCCGAAGGCAAGACCGCGCGGGGATCAAGGAGAGGAGACAGAGGAGTCTCTGAAGAAGTCTCTGAGCGAATAGGTGAAGCCTCCCGTCTCGACAGGCGCCGCCGTGGTCGCCTTGCTCTAGCTCGAGGAGCCCCGCAAGCGACCATCCTCCCGATGAATCTCTTGGCCCCGATCACTTGCTTCGTCGCTTCTCGACGACCACCTCCGAAAACCGCACAAAAGCAAAAGCGTCAAAAAAGGAAGTGATACTAAAGATGATGAAACAAAAGAAAGAAAGGAAGAGGCGTAAGCGTAAAAGCCATACCTTCATACCCTGACGAGGCCGGAAAGCTCGTGGAAGCCGCTCGAGCCGAGGGATCTGCACCCTCAATCGGACCCCATCCTGGATATAGGAAAAATCCGTCCGAGGGTACCGCGGGATCCCAAGCCCCTCTCTATCCAGAACCTGAGGCATCCTCAGCCTCCTCAAGACGAATGTCGCATATGGCTCAGTCGCCACGAAATCCGAGAAGTGCTGGCCGGCTCGGTAATCATCCCAGTCACGGACCGATCGCTCGGAGTGCATCATATCGGCGGGAGGCTCCACCGGTGTCCTCAAAGGCGAATTCACGCCATGCCGGCGCGTCACCCTCTCTCCCGCCTAATATGCATCGCAGTCGGACCTCTCGAGAATCCTCCGCCGCACACCCAAATCTCGCCGCCCTTCACTGCGCCACCTCGAAGCGATCCTGTGGGAAGAATATCATCCCCTCATCCGTCTCGGCCTCCGTCAAAGGAAGGCAATCCGCGTACTGAGAGTCGTACGCCCCGGAGCTTATCTTCTCCCGGGCATGCTTGGACCAAGACTGCATGGCCGGATACGCCCCGACGTACTCCGCCGGCTGCCGCCACATCGTGACGTGGAAAAACTCCAACGCCCATACCTGCGAAAGGTAAAAAAAAAAAAAATCAAATCAATCCAGTGCAAAAGAAAAGTGTGTGCTCAAAAAAAAAGGAGGGGAAAGCAAAAAGAGAGCTTATACCTCCAGGGCAAACTCAAAGCAGTACAAGGAGCTCACAGCCTTCCCACTGCACCTATCGAGAGCAAAGTAAAGCTCTGCCAGCCCGGCCTCTCCCCACGAGACATCTCCGACCGTCTCCATGCCCTCCAGGGACCTCAAGAAGGCAAAGATCGCCGTCCCTCGGCATGCCCAAAGAGGGTGCTCGAAAAGGCAAACCACAAGAAGGCCCCGGCAATCGATCGGCGCCTATCCTCTCCTCCCCACCTCATAACTCGCTATGGTCTCCACAATCTTGCCGTAGACCACGGCATACTCCATCCCCATCCCTTTTTGGGAATAGGGGAAAATCCAGAGAGCACGCAGATCGGCATCGCTATAGCCGTCCCGCCACTCAATGCTGCGTCCATTAAAGGACAAACCCGTGATCGCAGCATAGTCGGAGGGCGTAACCGTAGCCTCGCCCCAGAAGAAGTGAAAGGTGTGGGTCGCGTCCCCACCAATGCCGCGCCGAGCAAACATCAAGCCCTTGCTCTTAGTGGAACTTGACCACCCCCTCAAGCACTCAACGAACTCCCGAGCCCCGTCTCGACAACAATCTGTCTCGGACTCGGCAAAGCTCCTCGGCCCGCATCCGAAGCCGATCCCACAAGTCAACCACGGACTCCACCGATCCTCGAGTCTTCATTTTGTTCACCGCTCCGTCACAAAACGGTTTCCGCCCCGCAAAAAAAAAAAAAGAGAGAAAATGTCAAAAAAAAAATTGCATTTGCATTTGCACAAAAAAAAACATACACATGCATTAAAAAAAAAAATTCGACAGCATAACAGCATACAATGAGCATAGCCCCATTTTTCTCACAGAAAAGACAGTTTTCAGCAAATTCCATTCAACAATTTTCAATGAAAATGCATACATGCATATCCTACAAGAAGTCGACGGAAATAAAAACTCCGTCCCAATTTCAAAAAAAAAAAAAAATGCATACATGCATATCATCCATCTTACATGCAACGGGAGGAAAAATCCGTCCCACTTTTCAAAAATAAAAAAAAAATCCTTAACATACATACATCTCATATTGGCAAAACGCCCATTTTTTCCAAACAAAATGCATGCATTGCATCATTCACCAATATCAATATTCAATTTCAAAAAAAAAAAAAATCATCATCATCAACATGCAATATTCAAATTTCAAAAAAAAAAAAATCAAAGTCACAATTCACAATTTTCGAATTTTCACATGCAATTTTCGGATACAAAAAAAATAATAATGGCGAAAAGGCCAATTCTTTCTCCAAGCAAAATGCATATTTTGGGATACCCACATAATCATTGCAACATGCAAAGCATCAAAATCAAAATTCAAAGCCAAGAATATCAATCATTCGAATTTTCAAAAAAAAAAAAATTTCAAAAATCACCCAAAATTCAAATTTCAAACAAGAAATCAACAAAGGGAATGAAAAGATTCGAAGTATACCGTTCGGAGACTCGGATCAGAAGCCCAATGTTGCCAAGCATCGGGGTAGGGCTCCTCCGCAATCGATTGCGAAAGGGTGTAATGCCTCCTCATCCGGACGAGCTCCCAGATCGTCTCTCGCCATGCGGGGGCCACGTCCTTGGCCTTGAAAAGCGCCTTCCCCGTGTTCCATTGCTCAAAAAATCGAAGAAATCAGAAGATTTTCGAAGCTTTTTGGCCTTCAATGGAGTTTCTCCTCGGTTCTCTCTCTCTCTCCCTCGTAAGTGCAGAAAAAATTGAAAAGACTGAGGAAGAAGAAGAAAAGGGCGTTGGCCCTCTTTAATACCCCTGATTTTCAGGTCCTCTCTGCGAGGACAGGATTGCAAGGGTCAGAATGACCCTTTTGCCCCTTAAAATTTCAGGACTGCATCTCGGTCCCTTAACTTGACAGAGTTAACAAAGTTAACCAAAGTCAGCCCCTTGTCAAGAAAATCATTCCCCGGCAGTCAAACGTAAGACCGATCTCCCCGAGAAAGATAACGGATCCCGTATCTTTCATCAAAATTAATCTCCGGCAGTCAAACGTAAGACCGATCTCCCCGAGAAAGATAACGGATCTCGTATCTTTCATCAAAATCCTTCCCGGCAGTCAAACGTAAGACCGAGTGCCCCGAGAAAGATAACGAGATCTCGTATCTTTCATCAAAATCATCCAACGGCAGTAAAACGTAAGACCGATCTCCTCGAGAAAGATAACGAGATCTCGTATCTTTCATCAAAATCATCCAACTGCAAAGAAACGTAAGACCGATGCCTCGAGAAAGATAACGAGATCCCGTATCTTTCATCAAAATCATTCCCTACCAAACGTAAGACCGAGTGCCCCGAGAAAGATAACGAGATCCCGTATCTTTCATCAAAATCACCCCCAAACGGTCAAACGTAAGACCAAGTGCCCCGAGAAAGATAACAAGATCCCGTATCTTTCATCAAAATCATCCAACGGCAGTCAAACGTAAGACCGATCTCCTCGAGAAAGATAACGAGATCCCGTATCTTTCATCAAAATCTTCCCCGGCAGTCAAACGTAAGACCGAGTGCCCCGAGAAAGATAACGAGATCCCGTATCTTTCATCAAAATCTTCCCCGGCAGTCAAACGTAAGACCGAGTGCCCCGAGAAAGATAACGGATCCCGTATCTTTCATCAAAATCATCACCGGCAGGCAAACGTAAGACCGAGTGCCCCGAGAAAGATAACGGATCCCGTATCTTTCATCAAAATCTTCCCTGACAGTAAAACGTAAGACCGAGTGCCCCGAGAAAGATAACGGATCCCGTATCTTTCATCAAAATCTTCCCCGACAGTCAAACGTAAGACCGAGTGCCCCGAGAAAGATAACGAGATCCCGTATCTTTCATCAAAATCATCCAACGGCAGTCAAACGTAAGACCAATTCCCCAGACGAATACGTCTGATTTTCCCCAGCAAAGGCTAACGAAATCCCCAAAGAAAGTTAACGGAATCCCAAAGCCAACGGAATCTCGAGTAGTACTCGAACTACGAAAGGGCTTGATTCCCACTAGGGATACGTAGGTAGCCTATCATTAGGTCCAGCCCCTCGACCAAAACGGTCACCCTATCCTTCGGCAGCAGACAAAGTCCACCGAAAGGCCATTTCAAATTAAGGTCCGAGGCGCCTAAAAAGCCATCATCATCAAGGTTCGAGGCACCTAAAACGCCATCATCAAGGTCCGAGACACCTAAAAAGCCATCTCCAAGGTTCGAGGCACCTAAAACGCCATCTCCAAGGTTTGAGGCACCTAAGACGCTATCACTAGGAAAGCAATAAATCGCAGTCATCCCCAGCAGAGACCGAAAATGGTCATTCCTATCCCCAAAGCAGAGCGGATAGCCATCGAGCCGAAGATGGTCATCTCTTATCCCCAGCAGAGTTTCTTTCGAGCAAACGATCGTAGAACTCGCTCATCGAGTTCGAGGCACCTAAAACGCCATCATCTCCGGGGGTCAAAGACCCGAACTACGATCGCTTGATTCCCATTCGGGATACGTAGGTAGCCTATCGCTAGGTTCACCACCCGATCACTCGATCATCCTGCCAAATATGGAGCCTTACTCTTATCGACGACCCCGCTTCCTTCGAAAGCGCCGTCGCCGAGGGGCTACTGTAAGTGCTCCAATTTGAGCTTGTTAGAATTTTCGTTAGAAAATTAACGAAAGTTATAACATTTCTAACAATTCCTAACAATCCTAACTTTTCTAACAAAGTGAGGGTAAAATGGGCATTGTTATTTAAGGCTAAACCTCAAAAAGAATCTCAAAAAGCAAAACAAAAGGAATAAAACCACAAATAGCAATGGCCTGGAAACACAAAGCGGCATTAATTTGAAATTTCAAAAAGATTATTCCTCTTGTCCAAAGCCGGAGCCGCATTTAATGAACAAGGCACGCCGAGGGTTCTGTCCGCGCGGATGGGATTGCAATTTCCCGAGGGCTATAAATTGAGCCCTCCAAATCCAAAAATAAGAGGAACAACACATTTTGCACCGAACCTCTGGCGAAATATAAGAGAAAACGGAGAATTCACTTGAATTGTCACCATTTTCTCTCCAATCTTTCCCAACTCATACTCATCCACTCACTCTCATATTAAAGCCCTAAACACTCATACACTCAAGCCAAACACTCAAGAACACAAGGAAGATTGGTAAACCCTCCTCCTCCTAACCCTAAATCTCATCCATGCATGCATCTTCAAACTACAAAATGTAGTTCCTTCATCTTCTTGCTCTAGATCTAAGAAGATCACCATGGAAGACCATCTCCATGGATGATCTTCTACAAAGATCAAAATTATTTTTAAGTTTTCTTACTTTCTTACCAAGAAAACTCATTTTCAAAACCCTAAAAACCATTTTCAAGCATAAAATCTCATTTTCAAAGGATAAAAATCCCCTTCCCAAGCAAATGAAATGCTTAGTCCTAATGTACCCCAAGGATGGTTTGGTATAGTTGATTCACCACTAAAATGTCTAGTGATCACTAACCAAAACCTAGGGAAATGGGGACAAGCATGGATGCAAAACCCCCTTTAAAATCATATTCTCCTTCTTGAGAAGTTGCTGTCCAGTAGCAATTTTCCCAGACCTCAGTCCATTGTCTTAATTTTTGGACACAGATGAACTTGGAATTTGGTGTTTACTACAAAACACTTTTTGTAGCCAACATCCAGAGCTTTCCAGAAATATTTTTACTTTATTTTTTGAGTGAGTAAAACTCCTCTTTTCAAATTTTCTTTCAGAGGCTAGTTCATCAGCTTCTGGGAATCCAGATCTCATATCTGAGGTTTCCAGAAGGTTTTGACCCCTCAAATCTTCTCCAAAATGGAAAATTCCTTCGCACAAATCTTATTTAAGGTGTCTAGAACAACTTTCATTCTCTGAGTTTATCCAGATTATGAAGTTTTAAGACCCTTGAATCCCTTTCAAAATCAAAGGTCCACTGCCTTTTTCATTCTGGCAGAAATGGCTCTCAACTTCAAAAGGTCTTTTGAGTACCAAATCTCAACTCAAAAATCTTCCAAAAAATCATGGAATCAGTTTAAAGTCTTGTAAAGATATCCCTATTTTTACTTTTCTGAGTTTCAAAGTATTTTGGCCAAAACACACACACACACACACACACAAATGATTTTCAGCTTGGAAGACTCGTTTTACGAGGCATTCCGGGTGCACACTAACGTCCTTCCCGGCGTGTAACATGACCTCCGAACTGTTAGTACCCGGTCCGAAAAAAGGTAGTCCAAATACCTGGCCCGGTTAAATTAATAAAAAACCCTAGGGAAACCCTAACCCTAATCCATTAAATTCTTCCGCATCGCGCCGTCGCCGTCGCCTTGGAAAGGACGCGCTTGGAAGAGCCGATCGGCCCTTTGCCCGTGAAGTGGCCGATCGACCCTTTTATTTAGAGCCGATCGACCCTTCTATCCTAGAGCCGATCGACCCTTTAGAGGCCCAGCCAGTGTACCGAGGTATTATAAATAGTGCCCGGCTCCCCATATTGACACACAATTTCTCCGGGAGAAGCGAGCCATACTTGCTTTAACCTTTAGTTCTTCTTTTCCTCTCGAATCGCCAAGATTCGACTCCAAGTCTTGCTACAATTGGTAAGACTCTCTTTTTAATATCCTTGTTCTTTATTATTGTCTTTATTATTATTGTTTGCATGCTTAGTATATTTTAATTGCTTTATTTCTTGCTTATGCCATATATGCTAGATTTAGGGTTGTTTTAATATATTTAATTGTTCATAGCCGAGGATGATCTAAGGTTTCGCCCTAAGAAACCCAATGGATCTAGGAACTATTTCTTTCCTTCCACCTTAGTTATAATTATCCCATGATCAACAATCCCCCAAGGATGAACGTTGATTAGTGCACCTTCCGAGGGCCTAACTCAAAGGTTCTAGGGTGTGATCATCAATTAATTCTTTCTCTCCCCTCCTCCTTATGCATGATCCCGTTTCTTCTATCTATTCCCGTAAACACCGCACACAACCAACACCCCACATGCTAGAAAGACCGATCCGTCGGGCAATAGGAGTGATAGCGTTTCTTCTTCTGTTGTAACTTGACCCCCGAACCCAATTAACATGTTTAGCCTTTTTTCAAAGCTTTGGGCTATATCAAAGTGGCGTGGCGACTCTCAAAATTTAAACTAATATTTTAATATGGTTTAAAGCGAGTGTCACTAAATGAATATCCCATTTCGATCCGACATTTTTATAATTCATTTATTTCAAACTTCCGAATGCGCGTTGCATCGGGACGGGGTATTCACAGTGGCGACTCTGCTGGGGACTGTTTTGAAATCTTTTCAAACTAAGTGGGTCAGACTTTCGTTTTCCTTTGTGGTGTTGTATTTTGCTTTCTTTTTATTTTTCTTTACTCTTAACTATTGCATTGCATGCATGCATTTCATGTAAATAAAAAATCTTTCTCTTTTTCTTTAAAAAGAATTAGATATTTTTACCTCACACTACCACTAGAGTCCGTGTCACACCGCACGTACACCCTTTTACTCCTTCGGAGAAGCCAAAGTGCGGGAAGTGTGGTGATCATGTCTCCTCCCTTCCGAGTCTCACTTGGCCATCCACTCATCAGTGCGCTTCGGCCGCACGGTGGGAGCCTAAAACCTAACCCTCGCGTCACCCACTTTTCTAGGAATACACTCCATATGACCGGTTGGTTTGACTAGCTTTTTTTGTATGGACAATTAATGGGGTCTTTACGTTAAGTCACCACGAACTAATGATAAGTCAAGATCTATCGAGAGATTAAAAGCACTAAAAAATTGATTTCCTTTCAAAGGACGTGTGCATGTGAGAACGAGTTATATATTGTTAAAAGATCTTGACCTATCATTGGTTTGCGGTACTTTTCATAAAAATCACATTGACTCGTCTATACGAGAAGGTTAGTCGTTAGGATTCACCACTTTAGGATACTTAGTTAGTTGCGAAAAGGGGTATCCCTTCCAACCTCAGTAGGACTAAAATGTACAAAAGCTTTTGTAAATAAAAATTTTCAAGCTAGTACACTGCATCGAGTCAACCCCTCTCCTAAAACCGAGTCTTTTCTGATACTTCCGCAGAGCTAAGGTCGGGCCGCGTTCTTCATTCAACAATGACAACCTTGCCTCCCACTACTCCAAGCGCACCCGCCGCCTCGCAACCGGCTCTACACCCGCCACTTCAATGGAAGGTCCCGTCAACCCCGACTTCAATGACATTCCGCCCGCTTCCGCACGCCTACTTTGCCGGTTTAACCATGAGGGTTGAGAAACTTGAAGAGCGTAATCGCACTTTGAAGAACCATAATCAAGAGCCGAAGGATCATTTTGTTGAGGAACTCAAGAAAAGGGGACACAAGGTTATCTTGATGGGGAATGAAGTAGTCGATGTTGAAGATGAAACCGTCAATGCTCCTAATCCCGCCCATCCCAATGCACCTACCTTCCCTCTACCCAACTATGTTCCAAGCAACTACAATAATGTTCCACCACCGTCATGTATGGAAGCTCAAGCAAGTCCAAAGGACCCTATCAACCTCCCGCCAACACACCCAAGAACCACTTTGCTAATCTACCCCTCCCACTTTACCCTTCAATTATTCCGCCACCATATCCCTACCTACTCCACCTCCCCTACCATTACTCAACCCCCGCCATGCGTAACCCCAACATTGCTACTGCACCCGACCGTGTTAGCGTTAATTGAACAAGTGAAGGCATTGACCGAGCAAATGGGAAAGCAAGGTGTGTCCCCCATCAAGATGCTTAATCCGAGCAAAGTTGCACCCTACCTCAAGATTTCAAGATGCCCAAGATGGCCATGTTTGGAGGAGTCACTTGCCCAAAGACACATTTAGACAGCTTATACGTTGGCAATGAGGGCTAAAGATTGTACACCCGAGCAGATGGCGAGAATGTTCCATAAAGCACATTGGAAGGGGCCGCTCTCCGTTGGTTTCTCGGTTGAATGAGGAGGAAAGGGACACATGGGACAAGGTTAGTAGGGTGTTCTCTCGAAAAGTATCAAGCAAACATGGATTGGCAAGTGAATAGAGCTGATTTGGAGCACACGCTTCAAAAGAATGGAGAGTCGATTTATGACTTCTACAAGCGTTGAATGATAAGTTGAGCGAAATTCAAGCATCCGCCCAAAGAGAATGAACAAATGCATTTTTTACAAGTGCTTGTTGCCGGACACAAGTTGGCAGCTTGGTAATGGTTACTTTCCCAATCTTAGGGAAATGGTGGATTCGGGCGTACGTTATGAAAGTGGCATCACCGGGATCACTCCACCGAAGGACACCGGGCCGTTAATAATTGCTCCGCTATAGAGCTCCCGCCAATACCGTAGCAAAGAAAGAGCCAGTAGGGCAAGTAAATTATGTGCAAGGAGAAGCTGCTTTGGATGTTCAAGCTGTAATGAGGGGGAATAACAATGTTCACCGCGAGAGAGATGTGTTTGATGATTTTGGAATGCCGATGGGCAAGGTTTTCGAAGTGCTAGTAAAGAAGGGCTTGGTCAAGCCACTTGAGAATTATGAACCGGTAAACCCAAGAGAAGACTTGGATGCTTCCAAATACTGCAATTACCACAAGTACAAGGGCCACACTACTGACACGCATTCAATTCAAACGGTTAGTGCAAGACTTGATTCGACAAGGCAAGGTGGAGAAGCCAAAGTCTCCAAATGTTGTGGGAAATCCTCTCCCTAACAATAGGATCCACATGGTGGAAGGTAATTTTATCGCCTTGGTAGAGATGGAAGATGCTTTTGAGAAACCGGGGCCGTCGACGTAAGATGTATTCTCACCGTTGTCGAAAGGGATTGTTCGTGCCGAAACTCTCCGAGTATGCCGGTTTTGCTTTGAAAAGAGCCGTGCGTAAGCTCATCATTGAAGGGAAGGTAGAAAATCCTAGTAAGATAGTTGGTAGTGATATTGCTATGGTAGAGAAAGACCTCACCGATCCAGCCGAGTCCGTTGTGACTCGACAAGGAGGCAGCTTGTGTCGCTTGTAATTTGAGTTCAATTTATAAAGAATTTTCTTGTTATATGTCAGTCTTTGAGGAACCTGTCTAGAGAAGTTGCCTCGTTAAATGGTGGTTATGTGGAAGAGAGTCCTAAACCTCTCTCGTTGGCCGAAATTCACGCAAGTATCTCGATATGGAGAAGAATGGGGTTAGTCTACTCACGAGGTCCGGAAAAGTGTATCAACCGTAAGATAAAGGGGCGAAGAAAGTGTTTGGTCCGAAACCGAAGTAGTGAACCCCGATAAAGAAGACCCTATCCTCACGCACTGAAGCTAACTCAAGCCAATATATCCTTATGGTCCTTGCTAACGTCCTCATATGCCCATAGGATGATGTTGGAACAGAATCTTGCCGCGACTTTGGTGCCGTCTCGATACAAAGCCGAAGATGTAACGCAGATGATCGCAACATACACTTTGGGAATATCATTACATTTTCGTAGTTGGACATGCCGGAGTTTGGATCGGATCATAATGAACCACCGCACATCACTATTGAAGTCAACGGAAAGAGGTTGCCACGTATTTTTATAGACAACGGTTCTCATGCGAACATACCGCCTTCCAGATGATGGACGTCCTTGACCTAAGTCCCACTGCATTTGAGACCTTCAGCTCATTCCGTGCGAGGATACGATTCTACTAGCCGGCCGTTGTTGGGAATAATCGCTTGCCCCTTACTTGCGGGACCACTACTATGATTGCCGAGTTTCAAGTCATAGACATACCTTCCACCTTCACCATGCCGCCGGGTAGGCCATGGTTGCATCGTATGAATGGAGTCCCTTCCTCATTGCACCAATGTGTGAAATTCCAACTGGGCGATCAAGTGACAGCCATTTACAGCGACCGGTAACATCTCAAGGAACAAGCACTCGGGGAAAGCCGGTCCCGCAGATTCAAGACGAAGAGGGTAGTTCTATGTTCGCCGGTTTTCGCCTAATAGCACAGCACAAGTTTGCGCGGTAGATCTCACAAAGACATCGACGTAGTACGGCCAGCTATAAGAATGATGAGAAACATGGGATTTGTACCAGATCGGGCTCGTACATCTCCAAGGACCCACGAAAATAGTGGAGGCTATTGATCATCGCAGCCCACCAAGGTCCGGGCTACGTCCTTACTCCCGAAGATAAAGCCGAGATGGAAAGAATTGAATACATCAAAAGGGTGAAGCCGCCCTACCAACAAATGAGAGATGAGGCCATACCGCCTTTCCTCAACAGCTACTTTGTCAAGGAGGGCGAAGAATTCTCTTGCATGGAGTTTAGTGAGCCATGGTTTGATCATACAGTGTGCTTCGTAAAGGTTTCAAATTTTCAGTGGATACGTGGTTGATAGGTCGAAGCCGAAGACGGTTCTCATGGATCCACGTCGAAGAGAGGCAAGGTTGTCACGCCCGTAGCCGGCACGTCATCAAGACCGAAGATGGGTTGGCCGATCGCCTAGGGCAGTGTATCTTTGGATGAACCGATGGTTGAAAACATTGCAGCTTCGCAGGATGCGTAAGAGTGGGATGGTCGAACCTCGTTGCAAGCATTTGGGGAATCTCGAATATAGAAGATGATATGGTTGCAGCCATTGGGGCAGAGCAGCAGATGATACGGATCCAAGGACGCTGGTGACACCCATGGTTGGAAAGTCAAGAATTGGTGCGTATTTGGCGGACCCGTAGCCACGAAGGAATACATGGTTCAAGAACCGGGGCCGATGCCTCCTCCCGTCGAGTCTCCCCGATTCCCCCAAGTCCTCTCGTTTCTTCGCAGTCATCTGTTTTGTTTGAGTCTCGATGTGTTTTCTTTTGAGTTTGAGTCGTCTTCCAAGTCTGATGACCTCACGTCAGAAGACTATGAGTTAGTTGCAAATGTTGTTTTCCCTTTCGCTATGAATGAAAATCTAGATCTTTCCGAGTATCCCCTCATAGCCAATCTTCTTAATGATAAATTAACTAAAAATAATGCTCAACTTAATCAAATTAACTTAGTTAATAATGACTCATTAGAAGAAGCGGACACACTAAACAATGAATACATAAAAGAAGTTTCTAAGCAAGTTATCAATCAAAAGGAAGGTCGGGCCCAAGCTGCCGATGAGGTGTTATCATGTATTAATTTGGGAACGGAAGAAGAGCCGAGGGAGACACAGATTGGAAGCTTCTTCGAAGGGACGGAAAGGGAAGCGTTGATTGAGCTGCTTAAGGAGTATTCGGATGTGTTCGCATGGTCATACAAGGATATGCCGGGCCGGATAACTCGATAGTGGAGCACGTAATACCGCCGACACCGTATGCCAAGCCTCGCTGCGTAAATTGCGTCGCATTAAGCCGTAATGGTCTCTGCAAGTTAAAGAAGAGATAGAGAAGCTCCTCCGAGTGGGTTTTATCGTAGTTATTGAGTATCCGACGTGGTTATCTAATATTGTGACAACAAGAATCGAATGGCAAGGTTAGAGTTTGTGTTGACTTCCGAGATCTCAACAAAGCTAGCCCGAAGGACGACTTCCCACTGCCCAATATCGACATGCTAGTAGATGCCACTGCCAACTATGAGGTCAAGTCTTTTGTAGATGGTTTCGCAGGATATAATCAGTATCAAGATGGCAGAGGCGGACCAAGAGAAGACGGCTTTCACTACACCATGGGGAACGCATCGTTACACCGTAATGCCATTCGGATTGAAAATGCAGGGCTACATACCGTAGAGCGGTCACAAAGATTATTCCATGACATGATCCATAAGGAGATTGAGGTGTATGTCGACGATATGATCATTCATTCCAAGGGGTCGACTGGCCAAGATTTCATTGATTTAAGGAAGTTCTTCGACAGATTGAGAGAGCACGCGATGCGTTTGAATCCTGCCAAGTGTACATTTGGGGTTATTCGAGGAAAGGTCCTGGGCTACATGGTCACCGAACGAGGGATTGAGGCACTCCAAGGAAAATTCAAGCCATCATGGAGATGAAGCCACCACGCACGTAAAAGGAAGTCAAAGGATTCATGGGACGGTTACAAGACATCGCCCGCTTCATTAATCAATTAACTACCATGTGTGAGCCGATTTTCAGATCGATGAAGAAGACCGCAAGTATAGATTGGGACCGGAAATGTCAAGAAGCCTTTGAGGAAATCAAGAGATACTTGGTCAATCCCCTATCCTTCGCCCCCACATTCGGAGAAACCATTGCTATTGTACCTAACAAGAATCGATACAGCCTGCTGGGGCTATGGCCGGCACAAGAAGCCAAGGACTCTCGTGGAGAACGCCGTTTATTTTGTTAGTCGAAAGTTGCAAGGGAGTGAGCTAAACTACTCAAAGATTGGAAAAGACCCGCACCGGGCTAGTTTGGGTGGTTAATAAGCTCAAGCATTACTGTCGCCGCATCCGATTCTCGCTAGTGTCGAAGATGGATCCAATTAAGTATTTGTTTGACAAACCTTCTCTCGTCCATGAGATTAGCCAAGTGGTCGGTATTTCGGGGAATTTGATATCACCTATGTGCCGAGAAAAGCTAAAGGGAGAGCCATGGCGGATCATTTAGCAGTAGTTTCCAAGTACGTAAGAACAGGGGCTTGAACCGGAATTTCCAGACGAGGATTTTTAGCATTGATACGGAAGAGAGATGGCAACTATTCTTTGATGGAGCCGCGAACAAGAGAGGCAACGGAGTAGGAATCCTTTTGGTCGATCCCAAAGATGAGCACACCCCCATCGCCATCAAGCCGAATTTTACAACCACCAATAACGCGCCGAATACGAGGCATGCATAGCCGGTTTAGAAGCAGCCTTGGAGCGTAATGTAAAGGAGTTGGAGGTATATGGAGACTCGCCTTAATTATCAATCGACGTCTAAGAAGTGGAAGACTGTTGACCCCTACTTGCAACAAAGACGTACTCATATGGAAGAGCTAGTCAAGCAATTTAAGGAAGTGACATTCCATTATCTACCCAGAGACGTAAATAGATTTGCCGACGCTTTAGCTACACCGGCTTCTTTGGTCGAGATCCCTCACTAATGTCTCAGAAACCGTTCGTAGTTGGCCGAAGAGAGAATCCCGCTTACCGCTACGAAGCCTACCGCTGCGAGATTCAAGCCGACATCGAGGAGAATAAGGATCCGTGGTACGCACAAATTTATGAGTATCTCAAGAAGGGTGATGTGTCTTTTCTAGGTGACGTGAAAGCCAAAAGTTTGCAGTGCATTGAAGAGATTGGCCTGACAGCTTGTTCTACTAGATGATATGTTGTACAAAAGACACTACGATGGTCTCCTCGTTACTCGTGTAGACGCGAAACGAGCGTAAGTGATCATGGAAGAAGTACACGATGGCTTATGCGGTCCACACATGAATGCCGTAATGTTGAGACGTAAAATCACACCTGGGTTATTATTGGGTCACTATAGAAGCCGATCGCATCCAGCTTTGTGCGGAAATGTCCCAAATGCCAAATGTGTTCCAATTTGAACCATGTACCCCTCACGAGTTGTATAGCATGGTAACCCCTCGCCATTTGCGACATGGGGGATTGATGTGATTGGCAAGATTACACCGGGAAGCAATGGGCATTGTTTTGTATTAGTAGCAAGTGGATTACTTCACCAAATGGATCGAGGCAAAATCTTACAAGGTGTCGACTTCCAAAAAGGTGGCACAGCTCATTAAGGAGGACATCATGTGCAGATATGGAGTACCAAATGAGATTATCTCGACAACGGGTCCCACTTCGGCGGAGATTGTGACAGACATCGGCAGTTCAAGATCACCCGGCACAAGTCTTCCCCTTATAGGCCTCGACCAACGGAGCCGTCGAGGCCTAACAAAACGATTGAGCGTATAATCGTAAAGACAAGAATTCGAGGTAGGGACTGCCCGAGAAACTACCATTGGCACTTTGGGGATATAGAACTTCCGTTCGTACAGCCTACAGCGAAACTCCTTTTGCTCGACATATGGGATGGAGGCAAGATTCCCGCTGAGTTGGAAGTCCCGTCTTTGAGGATCTTATTAGAGAATCAAGTAGCGTGGTTGAATGGCTCCGCAGCCGATATGATCGCTGGCCACACTCGACGAGCGCAGACTCAAAGCCATGGAACACATCCGAGCCTATCGTAGATCTGGGACAAAGAAGGGCTTTCAACAAAAAGGTGCAGCCCTTAGATATTAAGGAAGGAGATTTGGTTTTGAAGCAAAGAACTTCCCAACAAGTTCAATCATCTAGGAAAGTGGGCCCCTACATGGACCGGCCCGTATGTGATCAAGAAGATATTTTCGGGTGGAGCAGCTTAAAATGGCAGCATTTGGATGGCAACGAATTCAAGGAGCCCACCAACCTCAAAGCAAGCTCGCACGCTACTATGATTAAGCTCTTCCTCCTCTAAATAAAAAAAAAAAAAAAAAAAAAAAAAAAAAAAAACGCAAAAAGAAGCCCGCTAGATTGAAAACCCGCAAAGGGCGGTCTAGCAACAAAAGAAAGGGTGCGTTCAAAAGCTCGCTAGATTGAAAACCCGTAAAGGGCGGTCTAGGCAAAAGTTAGAGCAAATAAAATAAAAATTGTCCCGCTTCTATCTTCCCTTTCTAAAAATAGTAGCTTGATGAAAATGAACTACGACGACCTGAGCCCCTTGGTTCTCATTGTAAAAGGGGAACGTAGGCAGCCTTAATCGGCGCGGTCCAAAAAAATAAATAAACATCCAATTTGTTTTTACTAAAGCAATAAACTTTTTTTTTCATTCCCACAATCAATGCATGATTACACTTATTTGATGAGTCTAAGCTCGACTATACTAATGACTAAATAACTTGCAAAGAAACTAAAAAATTAAAAGACAAAATAAATAACTAATGTGTCTGCATATGACTGTGGGTGGATACTCGGACATATAAGGTCTATTCCTTGGCACTAGGCCCCTCATCTCCATCCTTCTTCTTCTTGGCAGCTCGTCGAGTCGGTTTCTTCTTACTCTCCCTCTTAAAATAAGGCGGATACTTCTTCTTCAATGGGGGAACCTCCTCGATCGCCTTACCCTTCAACTTCCGCTCCATCCTCTTGGGAGGATTCTCCTCCACTGTGTCTAGAGAAATCCCCAAAGCCTCCCCGTCTCTGAGAAAACGGCTCGAAGATATGTTAGGAACCAATCTCCGTCTCAAGTCATACAAAGTCTCCCTCATCGGTCCCAAGTTTTCTTCATACCATGTCAGATAAGCATGCGACAAATGAGTGCTAAGGGTCCGCTGCGCAAGATAGACTCGTGGCATTCCATGAGAACTCCATAAGCTTACCATCAAAACTGAAACACCAACGTCCATTGGAAGGACTTTCGTAAGTCATCAAACTCGTAAGTACCCCAAGTTGGAGGACGGACCTGCTCCATGCCATATTGCCGAAGTACCCGCTCTGCATAGTAAAAGGTGGTAGTCTCAAAAGCTGGTACACGAATCAGGCATTGCCCAAGCTGAAGGCTCCGAATGAAAGAAAGGCCCCAATGCTGTACTCGCCAATGAATCCTATCAGTATCCACCTCCGCCAAATACATCTTCCACTCCCGTTCTGACAAACCGGAAAGCGGATCAATCTTCCTTCTACAACCATGAAACCAAGGCCTAACACTCGAAGGGGGAATCTCTAGAACAAAAAGTCGATCCTCGAGCCACGTGGTCAGTAACTTGGCGCTGCCCCTAGTCATAAGCGGAGCACCCCTAGCTATCTGAGATATACCATGAAGCGTCTCGCCCAAGAGAACCGGAATGATGCTCCTCCCCGAACGGGCCTGATCAACCATATCCAAGCATCCACTGGTAGCTACACCCACATAAGGAGAAAATGTAACCTTGGAAAATAAGCAGAGCCGTGCAATCCAAGGCAAAATCTCGAGTCGAAGTCATCACCATGGGCAAATCTCCGGCAAATCACGTATATCTATGTCTACACCTTCAACCAAACCTCTAGCCACAGCTGTAGGGAGGTGCAGAAATTTGGCCACCCTTGTCACCAACGGAACTCTATCCTGCGGAACCGCTATCAAACTGACATCATCCCCTCCACACAAAGCAAGAAAATCCTCGTAGGTGGGTGTAATCTCGTTGTAAGAGAAGTTGAAAACATGATTGGATTCATCCCAAAAAAGCAAATGGGCAAGATGTAAAAGATTCCAATTGGGATGCATGGGCAAAAGGGACCAAACACACTTCACCCCAAAACGTTTATCAAAAGCATGACTGACGGAACGAGGTACCTTGGATACCCAAACGGCCAAATCACTCTCAAAATTATTTTGCTTCTCCATCGTAATGTATGGGTGAGAATTCATTGTGTTGACTGATTCACGACAAAAGCAAAAAAAAAAGAAAGAAAGGAGCAGAACAGTACGAAGAAGAGAAAGTTGTGTTTTATGACCGACGGCTGACAAAGGGAATTATATATAGGGTTTGAGCATGGGAATCCGTACATGAAAAGGACTCGCCAGCAATCCGTGCAGAAAAGGAGGGCCGATCGGCCCATCACTCGTAAGCCCAAGCGCCGCCTTTTCAAAGATAAGGCCGATCGAACCTATAATTTTGGGCCGATCGGACCTTTAATCTTGGGCCGATCGACCCTTTAATTCCCCAACTTCAACGCAACTCGCAAAGAAGTTCCAAGGCCCCACCTTTTGCTCTTTTTATTTTATTTTTTATCTTCATTCTTTATTTTTTACTATTAGTTTCTATTTTAAAATTTTTTACTTTACTTCATTTTATTTGTCCTCGTTTGTCCAATGCAGTGTACAAAAATAGATAACATCCAAAAGTAGAAATGAACATAAATGGAAAAGACTAACTTTTATATATTAAATCCATAAACTAGTACATAGATCAGATGCATACAAAGGAGTCAAAGATAAAATCTAGAGTCTCGCATGCTCCTACTTTTTCCTAACAGTACTACATAAAAATAAAAGTCCTAATGACTCCCTACGGGAAGTCGAGGCACGCGCCGCGAGAAAATCCGGACGTCGAGCTACCCTCACCCCGGGATCGCCGTCTCCCCGTGCCGGATCCACATCTACCGATCTCCGAGATTGGCAAGAAAGCGCCGCCACAAAGACTCCTCGCCAGACGGGTCAAGACATTACCGTGCCTCACCGACCGCACATAAGACTCCCGAGTGACCTGAAAAATCAAAGGGCGAGAGTTACATCACTAAAGTATAAGCACCAAGTATATAAAGAGGAAAGGTAAAAGGCGTACCCCGCCAGCACCACCGGGAGGAAGATGATCGCCCCCGACCTTGTCAGCCTCTGTGGGTGTCAAGTCTACTCGCACCTCCCCGTCGCCCATGTGCACATAGAAGTGATCAGAAAGTGAGGCATATCTACTATCTCGGGAGGTGGAGCACCCATCTCGCTCAGAATAACCGGATCCTCGCTCCCCATACCAAGAAACTCGAGCCTCCGCAGCAGCCCGCCGCACCACCTGTGGTGATCTCAGATAAAGAGCTACAAAATCTACGTAAGGCATGTCCAGGCGGAAGTGATGAGCGGGGACCCCATATAAATACTCCATCCTCCTCGGCAGTCGGTCCGGATACCACATGTTCTTGGGAGGGTGCTGTGGTGCATAAAGAGGAGCCCACGCATGGTGCTGTCTCGACACCCGCTCGCCCAAATACATCTCGTCGGCAAGCAATCCAACTAGCAACGGCGGGAAGCAAGAATATCCCGAACAAAGACCAACAAATTTCTCGAAGCCTCTGGGTCCAAGGGAAGAGTAAAAGCTCAGTCTATCTGGGACCATCAAACACAGCCCTCAAATCCGATTCGCGAACTGTCTTCGGATATCCCTCAACCCGGTTCTCCTTCCTCCAAGACCGCAAGACGGGCACATCCCGAGTCCGGTCCCGTAAGGTGAACGGCGCAACGCCGAAGACCTCATAAACCCAAGCCTCGCAAAAGACAGAAGTGCGTATAGTTAAGACAGAAAAACAAGTGACAAGTAAGGGTAATGAAAGGGACAAGAGCTGGCATACCTCCAAGACAAAGTGGAAAGCATCGAAAGAAGAGGTGTTGGACCTCGAGACAGTGTCAAGGGCCTGATACAGCTCAGCCAAGCCGGCCCCTCCCCAAGAAATATGCCGCACTAAGTCCAAATCAGACAAGGCGCCCAATAAAGAGAATCGGCACACCGGGCCCGAATTGGGAAAGAGGGCCACTGATAAGCCGTACCAGAGGAATCCCCGGACAAGTGCGTCCGTCCCATACCGACCGACTGTATCGATCGATAGCGCTTCCACAAGCTTGTACAGCCTTCCCCGCGTCAACACCGAAATTCCCGCTCGGGCCAACGCTAGCACCGAACACAATCTCGACGAGCCTTGTCAGAATGTAAAGTCTCGTCAAAAGGCAACACTACATCCGTAAACCTCAACCCGGTAAGGACGGCAAAATCGGTAGGAGTGATCGTAGCCTCACCCCAACTCAGATGAAAAGTATGTGTCGTGTCCCACCAGAACTCACGACACACCTTCACCACCGCATTACACTTCCGGTCCGACCCATCGCTGCAACCATATCAAAGAAGGGGCCCAACCCCAAGTTCCACACCATCTCGCGAGGACCACCCTCACCGGCCGGCAACAACGCCCACAAACCACCAACCGCCTTAAGGGAACTACGTCCCTTCATCTTCTTCATCCGCAGTAAACACAAAGACAGGTATGTGTCATTACTCGCATTTTAAATAAAAAATACTTTGCACATGCATCAATTATTATAAATAAAAAATTGTACCTTCATCCCGACGCGGATCGGGAGACCAGGGATCCATGAAAATTCAGCCCGCATAAAAGTCCGCCCGGTTGTGCAATAGAAAGAACAAATTTCGAAGGCCGATAGTTACGCGAAGCTCGCCGCCTCCTAGCCTCGGCATTCCCGCCGGCCACTCCTGGCCACTCTCCCGCATCAACATCAACCTCCTCCTCATCATCATCACCGCCATTATTGCCGCCATTCCCGCCATGGCCACCACCGTTGCCGCCATACCCACCGCCATCACCGCCATGGCTGCCACCACCGTTGCCGCCATACCCACCGCCATCACCGCCATGGCTGCCACCTCCAAAACCACCTCCAAAACCACCTCCAAAACCACCTCCAAAACCACCACCCATATCACCAAAACCACCCCTAAAACTGCCAGAACCGTGGCTTCCCCCGGCGCCATGGCCACTAGCCCCTACTCCTCCACCATAACCATGAAGATCACCCAAGCCGCCGGTGTATGAACCCAATGACTGATAATCCGGGCAGTTCATCATGGAAATCACATCCTCAACCCAATCCGGAGGATTCATGGCAAAATTGGCACAAAAGAGATCAACAAATCAAGAGTTTTCCGGCAAGAAACCCTCAAGAACTCGGCGGAAAAGAAGAATTTCAGAAGAAGAAGAAGAAAGTGATTTGGAGAAGAAGATGGCGTGCTCTTAAGGCCGATCGGCCGAATTTTCAGCCAATAGGAGTCAAGGGCCGATCGGCCCTCCCATTTTGTGCTTCTTCCGCCTGATCCAACGGCCAGGATCCCCTCCTGGTGACCCCAATCCTCGCCAAAAGGCCCCAGCCAATCAGAGCATAGGGCCGATCGGCCCTTCAGTCTCTAGGCCTGACGCGTGTCCTCCTCGGTCAGAGCGGTTGACTGGCCTATTTATTTCTCCTCCTTCCCGAGAAATTCTCCCCCTTTTCAAAAAAAAACTCTCCCTTTTTTTAAAAAAAAAAAACTAACCCCCCATTTTCAAAAATTCCCCCATTTTACAAAATACAACCGTTTTTTAAAACCCCTTTTTAAAATAAAACCTCTTTTTTGTTTTTTATTTATTTCATAAATTCCAAACTTTTTTTTATATATTAATATTTTTTCGGGGTGACTCCCGCAGAGGTCAAATTTTTCACAAGGGGTGACTCCCGCAGAGGTCAAATTTTTCACAAGGGGTGACTCCCGCAGAGGTCAAATTTTTCACAAGGGGTGACTCCCGCAGAGGTCAAATTTTTCACAAGGGGTGACTCCCGCAGAGGTCAAATTTTTCACAAGGGGTGACTCCCGCAGAGGTCAAATTTTTCACAAGGGGTGACTCCCGCAGAGGTCAAATTCTTCACAAGGGGTGACTCCCGCAGAGGTCAAATTCTTCACAAGGGGTGACTCCCGCAGAGGTCAAATTTTTCACAAGGGGTGACTCCCGCAGAGGTCAAATTCTTCACAAGGGGTGACTCCCGCAGAGGTCAAATTTTTCACAAGGGGTGACTCCCGCAGAGGTCAAAATTTTTCACAAGGGGTGACTCCCGCAGAAGTCAAATTTTCACAAAATCTTTGGGTGATTCTCACACAATTATATTTTCGGTTTGAGACGCCGCACGTCCGCCATTCTTGGGTACTAATACCCATTCATTTCTATCCCCGGCAGTTTTTTGAACTACGACTTGGCTTGATTCCTTTTTTTAGGGATACGTAGGTAGCCCGACGTGGGTCCAGCCACTTGACCTACCTGGTCATCCTTTTGCGACTCAGCCCGAGTCCAATCCCTTGCATTCACAAGATCACTTTCCTTACCTCCTGAAATCCCTTTTTTCAGGACGGATCCTATTCTTTTATCGTCGACCCCACTTGTCTTACAAGAAGCGTCGCCGAGGGGCTACTGTTAGTACCCGGTCCGAAAAAAGGTAGTCCAAATACCTGGCCCGGTTAAATTAATAAAAACCCTAGGGAAACCCTAACCCTAATCCATTAAATTCTTCCGTACCGCGCCGTCGCCGCGCCCTGGAAAGGACGCCGCTTGGAAGAGCCGATCGGCCCTTTGCCCGTGAATTGGCCGATCGACCCTTTTATTTAGAGCCGATCGACCCTTCTATCCTAGAGCCGATCGACCCTTTAGCGGCCCAGCCAGTGTACCGAGGTATTATAAATAGGGTGCCCGCTCCCATATTGACACACAATTTCTCCGGAGAAGCGAGCCATACTTGCTTTAACCTTTAGTTCTTCTTTTCCTCTCGAATCGCCAAGATTCGACTCCAAGTCTTGCTACAATTGGTAAGACTCTCTTTTTAATATCCTTGTTCTTTATTATTGTCTTTATTATTATTGCTTGCATGCTTAGTATATTTTAATTGCTTTATTTCTTGCTTATGCCATATATGCTAGATTTAGGGTTGTTTTAATATATTTAATTGTTCATAGCCGAGGATGATCTAAGGTTTCGCCCTAAGAAACCCAATGGATCTAGGAACTATTTCTTTCCTTCCACCTTAGTTATAATTATCCCATGATCAACAATCCCCCAAGGATGAACGTTGATTAGTGCACCTTCCGAGGGCCTAACTCAAAGGTTCTAGGGTGTGATCATCAATTAATTCTTTCTCTCCCCTCCTCCTTATGCATGATCCCGCTCCTTCTATCTATTCCTGTAAACACCGCACACAACCAACACCCCACATGCTAGAAAGACCGATTCGTCGGGCAATAGGAGTGATAACGTTTCTTCTTCTGTTGTAACTTGACCCCCGAACCCAATTAACTGTTTAGCCTTTTTTCAAAGCTTTGGGCTATATCAAAGTGGCGTGGCGACTCTCAAAATTTAAACTAATATTTTAATATGGTTTAAAGCGAGTGTCACTAAATGAATATCCCATTTCGATCCGACATTTTTATAATTCATTTATTTCAAACTTCCGAATGCGCGTTGCATCGGGACGGGGTATTCACACGAACCTAAATCTCTGATCTCGGGCTTTTTTCAAAGTTTTGGCCCTCAAAATTAAAATGGCGTGGCGACTCCGTTTTCGTTGATTTTTTCAAACAAAAATGGGAAAATTTTCGGATACACATCATCACACATACGTACATGGAGGAGCTCATAGCTCAGTTCAAGGACATCTCTTTCCACTACTTGCCAAGAGACAGAAACCGCTTCGCAAATGCCCTGGACACCCTAGCATCTCTTGTTGAAATTCTCGAAGGAAAGTCAGTGAAACCCCTCAAAATACGCAGACGGGAAACCCCCGCTTATTGCTGTGAGATCGAAGTTGAACATGAACCGATCGACAAACCATGGTACAATCAAATCTACCAGTACCTCCAAAATGGAGAAGCTTCCTTCACAAATGAAGATGGAAAATACAAAGAAGGGATCAAAGCCAAAAACATGATGGCTCTAAAATGCCTGGCATCCCATTTCGTCATTCTGGGGGGTATGTTATACAAGAAGCGCCACCAAGGACCACTCCTCCGGTGTGTAAATAAAGAAAAGGCCAGCGAGCTGATGAACGAAGTTCACAACGGAACATGCGGTCCGCACATGAATGCAAGAGCATTGACACAGATCATCCTCCATATGGGTTACTACTGGGTATCAATGGAAATAGACTGCATCCAGTTTTTCAGAAGCTGCGACAAATGTCAACGGTTTTCCAACCTCAACCACATTCCTCCTCACGAGATCTACTGCATGACTACACCATGGCCATTTGCCACATGGGGAATTGACGTCATCGGTAAAATCACTCCACCAGGGAGCAACGGTCATGAGTTCATATTAGTCGCAGTCGACTACTTCACCAAATGGGTAGAAGCCAGATCATATAAAGTACTGAATTCTAAGAAGGTGGTCGAGTTCATCAAAGAGAACATCATGTGTAGATACGGGGTGCCAACGAGATCATATCCGACAATGGGACCCACTTTGAAGGAGATTGTGACCAACTGTTGACCGAGTTCAGAGTTACACGCCACAAGTCTTCTCCCTACAGACCACAGACTAATGGTGCAGTAGAGGCAGCAAACAAGACTCTCGCAAGAATAATAAAAAAGATGGCCGTCAGAGGTCGGGATTGGCCCGAAAAGCTACATCTAGCCCTTTGGGGATACAGAACATCAGTCAGAACCGCTACAGGGGAGACTCCTTTCGCACTCACATACGGAATGGAAGTGATGTTACCAGTTGAATTGGAAATTCCATCCCTCCGAGTCCTCTTGGAAAATGGAATCAATGAAGTCGAATGGCTCCAAAGCCGTCACGACAAACTAGCTCTACTCGATGAGCGAAGATTGAAAGCCATGGAACGTACTCGTGCCTACCAAAGAAAAATGGCCCGAGCATTTGATAAGAAAGTCAAGATCTGAGACATCAGAGAAGGCGACTTGGTGCTTAAGGAAAAGCCTCCTACACACACCAATCCCCTCGAAAAGTGGGAACCTACCTGGATAGGCCCATTCGTGGTACAAAGAATCTTCTCTGGAGGAGCCATGAAGTTAACAAATTTGGACGGGAACCCTTTCGTTAACCCAGTAAATAGAAGCAAGCTCTGCAGATACTTTATTTGAGGAAGAACACGAGTCAACTCTCCTTCCCTATACACTGCCAATCAGTAAAATCAAAGTGCTAAAAGAGTAATCAAAGTACTAAAAGAGTAATACCCAACTAGATACATACCCAACTAGATACATTCCCCTTAGTCCAATTGTAAAAGGGGAACATAGGCAGCCATCATTGGTTCGGTCTCAAAAACAAATAAAATTTCAAATACAACACCAATCGCTTGTGTTTCGAAAAACTCTTAAATTTAACCTACAGATTCATTACGGTTAAAACAATATTTGATGAGTTCAAGCACAGTCTACTCTTGACTCGCTACACGCTAGCAAAATAACAATAAAACACTTAATCAACTTAATGTGTCTGCAATGACGGTGGGTGGATATTCCGAAAGCAAGGTCAACCTAGTCACTCGTACTCGGTCCTTTGTCTTTCCTCCCCTTCCCTTTCCCACGGCGGGTATTCTTTGCCTTTACAGGGAATATCCCCGTAGTCCTTCTACCTGGCTCTGGGACCCTTCCCGACGCCTCTGTCAAACCTGTGGCTGCCGACGTAGCCCTTTCCCTAGCTCTATCACAAGCTTCCTCTCTTCGAGTCGTCATATCCGTGCTCTGATCGGCCACCCTACTAGCATTGGCCTCACAGTCAGCCATATCATCCCGGGTACAATCCTGAGGGTTAGCGATCGCTTTGGCCCTCCTTAAAGTCGAGCTGTCACGGCAGTCAAGGCCTAATAGCTCACTTCGCCTCCACAGAAGAGCCATTTGTGTCTCCCCTATACACTCCTCGTACCAGTTCAAATACCGAGTGGACAGAACAGTGCCCCCTCTCCGGTGAAAGAGAACCCTGGCAGGAAAAGACGCATATTACCACAACCGCATGAAAAGAAATGACGTCGAAGGATCATCCATAAAGAGCGATCCCACCTTAAAGGTAGCGGCATCACTCAAGCCCATCAACGAAACCTAATCCAGCCCAAACTGCCGCAGCACCAAAGGTCGAATATAGAAAGAAGACTGGGACAGCCCCGGAATTCTAACAATGAAGAGACCCTCCTGAACGGTTCGACAAGTCTGCAACTTCCAGTGAGGAACCCACCATCGCAGACGATGTGTGCGGATTTTGGCCATCCAAAGCTCCAAGTCAGCCTGACTGCCTCCTATCACCAAGGGTCACTGAGAGTAAGACCAAGAATCACATGTCGCTGGTACCTCGGGCATCACTTGCAACCGCTCCCTCAACCACAAAGTAATCATAGTGGGACTTCCTCCCCACATGTATCGGCTACCGATCGCCATCCGACCTATGCCAAGGAATGTCTCGGCCAAGATCAAAGGCACGATATCTCCTCTGCTCCGGCACTGCCTCACCAGGTCCAGAACACTGTGGTGGCACACCTCCAATGACGTGAATGTGAACAAAGTAGCAACCGCGCACAAAGAAAAAGCGTCCCACGCAACAACGCTCCCATCGACACCAGCAAATCTATCGGGCAGCCCCAAAATGTCAACATGATCGGTATTTGGTATCAGCATTCCGTATGCTTCTTCAGCTGAAACGCCAAGCAGCGACATCAATTTCTCAACGGTGGTCAGGACGCCAGTTAAAGGTAGAACAATCTGCTCCAACTCTGGTCCTCCAAAGATAGCCCGAAATTCCTCAAGCGTAGGCGTGATCTTGTTATAGGAGAAGATGTACACGTGCCTCCTTTCATCCCAGAAATGAGCCGCAGCTCTCAGAAGGTCACAATTCGGCACAAGCTCCTTCAAAGCCCAAACCGCCTTCATCCTATAACAACCCTCGAAAAACTCCTTATTTTGCCTCGTGTGGTGCCGTACCCACGTCTTGAACCTTTCCAAAAATTGCTCTTGCATCTGAGACGACAACCTTGGAAACGTAGCCATGAAAAACAAAAGAAACTCTAAGTATTTGAGAGAGAAACAGAATTCAGCTTCAAAAACAAGTGTGAGATTTCCAAATCTGCAGAAACTGGACTGCAATTTAAACAAACTGAAATTGAGACACGGGCCGTTCGGCCAATTTTTCAGGTTGACCAAGTCAAACCTGCAGTCTTGCTGCACCAATGTCCCTCGACATTTCCAAAGGCAGCCCTATTCACGCCTTGACCAAAACGTACCAACTCGTGATCAATTCACTCATTGCCAACACCACATCCGCCCTGGGCTCGTGCAATAGTGCAATTAATAAATAACAGTGCATATAGTTATAAATTTTGCCAGCTCAAATTTTATTATTTAATGCATTTCATGTTATTATTTATTTTTGATCAACCTACTTGCTTATCTGCCAAGAATAAGTAAAAAAGTAATCATAATAAATACTCAAAGTGTACAAAAGTTCACCCCAAGGGCCTTTCAAGTACAATACAATATTCTATTATAGACAGTGCACACAATTGTCTAAAAAAATCAACGAGACTACTCCGAATCCTGCTCGTCATCCGAGCACTCAACATATTGCCCAGCAGCAGCAGGATCCGTGGTAGACAAATAATCTGTGAACTCATCAAAGCCGGAGTACGAGAAGTGACGGCTCCGTGCCTGTGGTCCCGAAGAATCTCCAGGCTCGTATCCCGAATACGAGGAGTGGCGAGCCCCAAATCCAGCAGTCTCACTAGAGAACTGGCTAAAGCCCCGCCCAACATCTATACCACCAGCCGTGGAAGCAGATGAGTCTCTCGAAACAGACGGCCGGGAAGGCATCGGCTCATGAACAGCCGCACTCCCCCGAGAACTGCACCATAGGCAGTTCACAAGCCTCCTAGCAAAGCCAGTCATCCCATCCAAACGTCTGACGGCCTGATCATAAGTATGGCCAGAAACCTGCAAACAAGGAAAGCCGTCAAAAGACTGACAGACAGCACAGATGCAACATTTGCAGAATGCTAATACAAGTACAGAAAAGCAACAAGATACTCACCAAAGCACTGGGTTCAACTCTGTATTGAGACCTCGCCTGCTCCGGGATAGGAATCGTCAGCTGCCTGCGAGAACCACCAATGCCCTCAAATGCTAAGCGAGCGCGGGGGAGCGGATAATCTCTGGGAAGCGCAGGGTCCTCACCCTCTCTGGCTATCACCTGTGGGATCCTCAGTCTCGTCCTTCGAAAGATGTCGTAGTCAGCATCCTCAATGATGTTCTCGACGTGAGGCACTCCCTGCCTGTACCGCTGCAACTCCTCCCCAACTATGGACATGGGGAACTGCATGTGAAGAGGCGAATCCCTCGGAACCAAGGGACCAGATCTCGGAGCGTACTGGCAAGACACCCTCTCGCCCAGATACATAACGTCACAATGAAGCCCCACTAGCAGCTTTCACTGACGTGTCACCTCCCAAGAAGCCTGTACCACAAAATGATCAAACTGACTCCCCCAAGTTAAGTTGATCTTCGGCGAGAAGTCTCTGTCCAGAGCCAAAGAAACCTCCTCGTAAGTCACACGGGTACTCTCCCTGGAATTCACCAACTTCCTAGCCGTCCTCTGCCAAGTCAGCATGGCAGGAAACAAAAGGGTATATGCCTCCCTGGTGGTCCACCGATGCGGGTGAAACACCTCAAAGCACCACACCTGTCAAATGACAGGAAAATTATATCTGCTACAAAGCAGATACATACAAGTACAAGCGAGACAAGGAAGAGAAAAAAGAAGGTGACTCACATCTAGCGCAAACTGAAAGCAACAGAACGAGTTGTCCTCCCCCGGGAACACCTGTCCAAGGCAAAGAAAAGCTCGACCAGACCAGCTTCTCCCCAGGCAAAATCCCTAATGACCTCCAGATCAATCAGGGAGCCAAGCAAAGCAAACTGACACGTCGTGTCAGCATTGGGGAAAAGGGTTGCTGACAAAGCAAACCACAAAAACCCCCTAGCCAAACACTCTGTTGTCATCCTCTCGGAGCCAGCCAGATACTCATCCATCCCCCTCCTCAAATGAGCCTCCATTGGCCCGTACCGAATACCAAGGCCCCTGGCATTCGTGATGTCAAAACCAAGCAGTCCCGACAGCTGCTCCATGGTAAAACCATCAAACCACTCTATAGGATTGCCTCAGAACGACAACCCGATAATCGCAGCGAAGTCCGTGGGAGTCACTGATGCCTTCCCCCACCTGAAGTGAAATGTGTGGGTCGTATCCCACCAATACTCGCTCAAGGTAACATGGAGCACCTTCAACCTCTCCGTCGAAGCCACCACGGCCACTGCACTGATAAAGCCTCCCAGGCCAGAGTCTATCACGAGTTATCGTGGACTCCTCTCCCCATCACGATCCACATTCGGGAACATTTCCCATAGCTCGCGGACAGCCTCAACATCTCCCCTACTCTTGGTAGTGGACAAGTCAACCGGCCCTCGCCCCTGCAGGTAAACATAGCAAAGGTATGTTACTACAAGATAGCGTACACAAAAATGCACATGCACATGTCAAAATTGCAAAAAACATATCAACACAAAGATATAGTTCATTTCCCTAAAATATTTCTGTCCCAGTCGGAGTATTAACGGTTCAAGTTTCAAAATCCCGTTCATTAACGGTTCATTTCCCTAAAATATTTTCATCACAGTCGAAGTATTAACGGTTCAAGTTTCAAAATCCCGTTCATTAACGGTCCATTTCCGTAAAATATTTCCGTCCCAGTCGGAATATTAACGGTTTGAAATCCCAAAAAACATGCAAAGTCATTTCGAAAAATCCGTCAAACCCGGAACTTTCAAAGCATTTCGAAAAATTCGTCAAACCCGGAACTTCCGGAACTTTCAAAGCATTTCGAAAAATCCGGCAAACCCAAAACTTTCAAAACATTTCGAAAAACCCGTCAAAACTGAAACTTTCAAAACATTTCGAAAAACCCGTCTAAAACGGAACTTTCAAACATTTCAAAAATTACTCTGTCCCGAATTAAACTCACTTTAATTTTGGAAACTCCCCTAGACATGGAATTTTTCTACCAAAATTTCTACATTGTCTACCCATAATGTCAATTGCACTAAGCTAAAGTCAATTTCGATAAAAGGGCATCGCGAGGTTAAAAGCCCCAAATTGGGCACCAAGAACCCTAACACAATTCAAGTCAAAATTCCAAAATTTCAAGAATGCAAATTCTAAAATTCAAAGGAATTTAGAGGATGCTTACCTTCCTCGCTATCCCCTCCTTGTATTTATGGCTATTCCGAGCTTTGTAAAACTCGGTCGGACCCATAGGAAGAGTGGTTGTTCACACCGTCCTCTTGAGCCTCTTCCTCTCATTGTCGGTCCTTCTATGTCAACCCCTCCACCCCAATCTTGCTTCCATAGCAATAATCTCTCGAAAATTTCAACAAAGATCGAAGAAAAATGACGATTATTTCTCTCTTTTCTCTTTTCCTCTCGACAGAAAATGAAAATTTTCTCTTTCTCTCCTCGAATTGCCAATGGCTACTTATAATTTGTCCAAATTGAGACATAGGCCGTCCGGCCTATTTTACGTGATGGGCCACTTTGGCCCAAATGCCAATTCAGCCCCTCATCTTTCCAAATTTGACACTTTTCCTCAAAAAATTAAAAATTCCCCAGTTAGACATTTCTAACACCCCTCTCCAGAGGTTAAATTTTAGTTAGACATTTCTAAGGCCCCCTCTCCAGAGGTTAAATATCCACTTGAATTGAACAACAAACTTAATTTGTTTTTCATGATGAATAAGTTCATAAGAAAAATGCTTTCTTACAACCAAAAATAATACTTTTATTAATTTTAATCCCCTTTATTTTGTGTAAATTTTACTATATCATATTTTGACCTCATTTAATTAGAATTCAAGTACTTTATCATATACTAGTATTTTATGGCTAAATTAGTTTAAACTTTCTACATTAAATTTTTGCCTTCAGCCTTTAACTGATGAAGCAGGAAATCGTCTGGATCAGTTAGCGAAGTCCAGCAATGATATGGGATGGCTATGGAGACCTGCACACCACAAGAAAGGAATCGTGAACTGCATCGGGGCTTGTCCGGCAAGGCCCTCCGGCGTGAGAATCAGTGTTTGGGCTGGAGAAGGTGATAATATATTGAGATAACTGGTGGGTCTGCGTATACATGAAATAGTAAGTAGAACATTACCTTAGCCCAAGACAGTGTTCACGTATTTATAGTGGATGAGGAGAGCTGAAGTTTCCATCTTAACCGTTGGATTTGATTGTGCCAACCGTTGGATTGGTTTTGTCCCCATGTGTCCATGTGGCATCCTGTGATTGCTTCGTATGAGCAAGGACACTATTGTAACTATCACTGGTACTGGATTTCCTATAATGGAATGTTTCACCTGCATAATTTGGCTCCACTGCTAGTTAAGTGGGGACATGTACAGAGTGGGCCAGTGGCATGCTTGACTTAAGTCAAACAGCAAAGGGTGGCTTGTTGAGCAAGCTAAGTAAAACGAAGACCTGGAGCTGTATGTCCAGTAGGGTCGTCACTTACTGGGTGATACGACGAGTGAGTGCCTGGGTGAGATGCCTCGTCTTTGGATGGGCTTGATCGCTCAATGGCGACGACGGCCATCCATTGTTCAACGGGCTATGACCAAACTCTTGCGTTGATCCTTCGGGCTTGATCCCTTGGTGAGCTTGTTGAGCCCACTTTGTGAGGGAATGGTTTGGGCTTGGCCCATCACAAATTATTCCGTTCAGTGGCCCCCAACTCTTGGGTCGTCTCGACGGGCCTGGAGTTGTTTGTGTTTTTAGGGTTAGGAAACGAGGGGCGTAAATTGGGCGGCCGTCAGTTCTAAATTTGAAGAAAAGGGGACTTGACCCTTGATGACGTGGGCGGCTAGGATTTGACTGTGTCGGCTTTTATGTCCTCATTAAATGACACGCGTCCCCGGACGGGACATTCCCCTAGGAAACCCCAATTTTCATTTAATGCTTCTTATAATTGTACCGGATTTTTGCGTGGGTTTCTAGATAAACCCTTTCCCCTTTATATATAAATACTTTCCCCTCTCCTCCATTTCAAACTTTCACATTCCAGAGGCATCCAAAAGCACAAAGCAAGAAAGTTGATTCCGGCCATCAAACCCAGACTCAGGCGACCAAAAGGTTCTGGCTTCTCCGCCCCTGCATAACGTGAGGGATTGGATTAGAGATTTCTTCAATTTGCCTTTGGATTCTACTTCTTCTTCTGCAATAGGTAATCTCTTTCTCTGTTCTTCAATTTCCTGGGTTTTGAGGGCTTAGAAACTCCATTAATGGCCCCCAGGTCTATTAGCTTTGAACGTTGGGCACGGTTTGGTTTTGGGCCTAACTAGAGAGTGTATAAGAGTGTTAGGGGTCTTTGGAGAGAGATTCCTTTGAGTGAATGTTTTTCGATTTTGGTAAAGTTTGGTTTCGAAGATGAGGGTTTGAAGTTCCCAACTGGTGATGTTCTTGGTGATTTTGGAGTCCCTTTAAATCTATGAACGACCTTCCAAATCACATCCAATTTCATTACTCCCTGGGCCGTCGTGATTCACTTAGGTATTTTGCTTCAGGGGAATCTAGGTCGTCCCTAGGTAGGTCGTCGTCTACTGATGCTAGGACTGATTCCCTTGCTCCTTCTAACTGTTTTGTAGATATGGATCACGACGGTCGTCCCCAACAAACAACTCAAGAAATGAACAAGGCTAGTACAAGTGCTGGCGGCCCCCGTATAGTCAACGCCTTTCATACGAATGTACGGGCTGGACAAAATGAACGAGGCTTTGGCGGTGGAGAGGAAGGCCAGTGGGCCATAACCAAAATCAATACCAGGAAGAAAGTGTTGGTGTAATGCCCTAGGCTATAGTTATGTTTAACTTGAACCGTTATGTATCATTTTTATCATTTATTATAGAGAGTGTTTATTCTGTTCATTATATGTTTGCATGTTTATTATTTTGAACTGCGTCCCTAGTTGTTGTGAACAACTAGTATAAGTTGGTAATGGATAATCATGGAGATGATTATATGCATGAAGATGCACATTACACTTATGGGTACTTGCTAGAGAACGAGTACTGGACTTGACCTACTTATGAGATTTATGACATGGTCTGTTGTCATGATTAAATCTCATGATAGTCATGTTATTGAATCCTTAGTACCTGAGATTATCATCGTCTTCCACATGACGAAGATCGTGTTTGATATAGTCTAACACTATCTTTAATCGGATAGCAATAAGGGCTATATTAGCACGATTAGACTCATGTAGGGAAGAATGATAAGTCAAGACGGGATTTGTCCCTCTTATGAAGAGAGATGTTTTCTTGGGCCCCTCGATGAATGATGTTGATGAAATGTGTGGCCACACTCAAGTGATATTATGGAGATCAAATGCATTTGGATTATCAACATATTCGGAATCGAGAAAGCATTGAACGGAATGAGTTGACTTAAACCATGACTCATGTTCAATTGGACATCGTGGACAAAGGGATTGTGACATTTGATCTATCGAGGAATCAAGCATTGATGTTATATTAATTGGGTGGATAATGATTTCCTAGAAGTCACTTATGTCTTGTGAGGACGATGTTTCGACTCACTACCAATATAATATAATTCCTTTTGGGTCACACACAAAGAACGAATTTGATTCGAGCTGAAATCTGGAAATTTTGGGAAAGGCACGACTCGTGCCCTTGGACACGAGTCGTGACAGGAGCAGTAGAACGACTGCATTTTGAGGCAATCAAGAAAATTGTTGACTTGTTGACTTTATGGGGTGGGCACGACTCATGCTCTTGGGCATGAGTCGTGACAAAAACCAGCACGAGTACAAAATTAGTCACGACTCGTATCACGACTTGGTTTTGGCTTGGGACACTCGTGATAACCTGAAATGACTCGTGGCACGAGTCGTGCCCAGGAGCACGAGTCGTGCCCCTGTCAAATTTTGGTCCGTATGTGATTCCTTGGCTTGGAAGGTTTTGGTGTTTGACAAGGTTTCTACCCTAATTGTTAGGGGATTTATATGGAATATAAATACAACCTTTGCAGCCACAAAATCTCTCTCTCACACATCATTATTCTAGGTTTATGAAACTCTAGATTTTTGTTTTTATTTTGAATCAAAGGTTCCCAAATTTTTCCATAGTTTTTGGCTTTGATTATTGAATATTGATTCAATAATCAAGAGGATCATCTAGCAATCCAACAGGAAAGAGTTCTCGGTTCGTTCGCATGTGGATCACCATTAAAAGGAGGTTGCTTTATCTCCTAAAGCTTGAAGATCTCCATTGTTGATTTCATCATCAAGGTTTTGAACAAGGAAGAAGAAGATCCGATTCGACATCAAAATTCCAAGGCTTGAATTTTGAGATCTACTTTGACAAACTTCATCGTATTCGAGGTATATAATTCTATTTCATGGTTTTTCCAATCTCTTCATGCTAGACAGATCTAAGGGCTAGGGTTTTGATGTTCTTTGTTAAATTTTCCGTTGCGTTTGTAACCCCAAAACCCAACAGTGGTATCAGAGCCCTGTCTTGCCATGATTAGGATTGAAATTGCATGCTAGCACTACAAGAAAAAGGCTTATTTACGGCGGATTTTAACCGCTGTATATAGAACGTGCCCCGCCGTAAATACTATATACGGTGGATTATCTGCCGTATATGGTGCATCGTATAAAGCATCGCCGTATATTTATCCCGACGTATATAGTATTTACGGCGGAATTACAACCGCCGTATATAATTGAGTATAAATACGGCGGCTTATGGACCGCCGTCTATAATGAAATAAAAATACACCGTATGTATAACAGGCATATTTGAGGAATCTTTTTACGGTGGTGTTTATTCGCCGTATATAATAGACGAGTCGTCCAATATAGCATGAGTCGTCCCATTTGCACCCCACCCAGATTCCCTCGTTCCCCCTTTGGGGACGAGTCGTCCATTATGCTTATATACGGCGGATGTATGGATCCGCCGTAAATAACAAGATATGAGACGAGTCGTCCAATATTGCACGAGTCATCTCATTTGCACCCCACCCAGATTCCCTCGTCCCCCTTTGGGCACGAGTCGTCTAGTGACCTATTTATGGCAGTTTTGAATAATCCGCCGTAAATAACTTTTTTTTTCCTAGCAACTTTATATAATTCACTTTTCCCAAAAATACACCCGCAAAAACCAAATTCAACCTGTATATAACCAAAAATACACCCACAGAAACCTAATTCAACATGTATATAAAATAACTAAGCTTCGTAAATGTATATACAAACACAATATCTACACAATAACCATTAACACAAAAAAGATTGTTGAATGTATCAAAAACTCAACACAATACTACACAATATCAATGTTTACAATCCACAACTTTTAGAAAACATACCAACGCCTATTCATTGCCATTTCCACGTTGTTCCATAAAACAACGTTTCAAATCTTCTAGTTGCTTTTGAAAATCTGATGTGATCTGTTGGCGTTGATCCTCAAGTTGCTTTTGAAGATCTGTTTTGAGGGATGACACCGTCTCCTCAAGTTCAGCAATACGGGCTGCAGAAGCGCTTTGAGAAGTTGAGGCTTTACCAAACACCCTAGTTTTGGTAAGACCGCCTCCCATACAGCACACTCTCCCATGGTCATCATTTCCCACCAAATTTGTGAATATCTGCCCTCGCTTGCTGGGAGAGTTTTGCTCCTCCTCTGGTAGCTCTTTAATTGTATCATTTAACGTTAACTGTAACAAAAACAACATGTTCAATATAATTATTTTAACTTTAATTAATATTATGAAAATGAAGTTAGAAATGAAAAAAGTTTTCTATACAAGAACAAAACTGAAACAGAAAAGGTTGAAACTTTAACTTACGATCATACGAGAGGTGGTTTCATCTGCAGCCGTTTTGCCCGTGCGTGAAGCTATGAACAAGCTTACGTGATCAGTTGGTAATCCCTCGTCTCCTCTCTACCATTTATAATAGAATTATTTGACCCAAAAAAATATATTTATATACGATACAAAAAGAAACATTAATTGACAACTGAGAACTAAATTGAACGATGACAAACCTCTTTTATGATAGAGGGATGGGACTTTTTTCCAGTCCTGTTCAGGTACTCTTGCTTTCCTCAATTCACTTGATTTATTAGTGATAATTCCTGGAAAAAAAAGATAATATTATTATTAATTTAACTATTTATATAAGACATTCACGATAATAGATTGAGATTAATTTGAAATATACCCGAGCCTTATCTGTACCCCACATCGCAACAAGCTCAGCCCATTGATTCGCAACGCACGCATGGGGTGGGTGAGCCAATGTGTCCTGGTCGGATTCATACCGGAGATACATACATTTCACCTGACATTTCCATATTACAAATTCATAATCATAAATGTGAGTAAAATTGCATGGTAAGCAAATGAGATCTAAACAAATACATATTACAAGTAAATAAAGTCGTCAGTTGCACACTTATTATATGCTTGTCTCACCTGATATTTCCAGTCACGCCATTGTTTATTGAGAGCTACATTCATAACTGAGTAATACTCCGGAGGCGCATTGGTATTATCCTATATACACAATTCAACAAAGAAAAAGAACAATTGTTAGAGAATCATAAGACTTTTAACTACTTACTAGAGATTTATGTAAGGAATATGGATTACAACTTACTAGAACGTCTCTCTATACGGCATCTATAACTGCACGTTCCATCTGAGGCCACTCTCTAGTTAATGGGAAATGTTCCCCATTTCTAACAAAATGTCCTAGCTGAGTAGCTAGTTTTGCCATTTCCCCACCAACGGGTTGTCCATATTCATTCCATATTATATTTAATTTTTCTTTACCCCATTTTCTTGTTGATTTTTCCATCCCTCTTCCTTTCTTTTTTGAGGCCTCATCTGTTAATTCCTTCCTTGGCGGCATATCTTGCAAAAAAAAACTTCATAAAACAATGAGTTGTAATTAAACAAATAATATTGGCCTTTTGGTATGTTTCAGTTGAGTAAGGTTTGATCTTCACCCATTTGGAAATTAATAAATGTTATTTAAATGAAGAAATTAGTAATATAAGTTCATCTTTACTTAGAAAAAATTGTCTTATAACTAAACTATAAAAGGGAAATTGGACTTATGAATTGTCTTTTAATATAGGTATAAGACTATAAGGTAATTTATAGGTCTTATGTATCTTATATAAGACCATATATTGGTCATATATATGAGATATAAGACCAATATATGGTCTTATATAAGATACATAAGACGGAGAGACAAATTTTCAACACAAAAACCAACTACAAAACCTCCACACAAATCACAAAGAAAGTGCAACAATAAATACACCCCCACAATCAAATTCTCCTTCCAATTCCCAACCGAACCACCACACTACATTTTCAGCACAACCCACCTATATATAAGACGGAGAGACAAATTTTAGTAATAGCATTATCTTAGTAAATAGTAAGCAAATAAGATCTAAATAAATATATATTACAAGTAACAATATTAATATTCAACCATACAAAAATAACAAGTTTGATTGAAACATGAAACATAAGTAATAACATTGTCTTAGTAATAGTAAGCAAATAAGATCTAAACAAATACTACTCAAACTAATCATCATCATTATCGGCCATATCAACATCATCATTATCGGTCATATCAACATCAACATCATTGATATTAGTAGTTTCAATCTCGACCCCATCAACTCCCTCTCGCACCCACAATGCTTCTCCGTTAGCAACATTTTCATCCAGATCTTGTGAGCAAAATGGTACTAATTGTGGAATCGAATCTGAAACTTGTTTATCATCATTTGAATGTATGTCAAAACTATCTCTTGGTGTAATCTTCATCACAACTTTCCAATCACTTTCTATAGGATTTTAACATACCAAACTTACTCAGCTTGAGATGCTAATATGAATGGTTCATCACCAACTTGATTATCCTTATACAACTTGTGATTGAAGTTTACAAGAGTAAATTTTTGCTCATCTTCCATCTTGCCTGTCCGGTTATCAACCCAATCACATTTAAACAATACAAATCTTATTGAGTTGCTATAACGAATTTCAAGGATCTCAATCAACTCCCCATAGAAGTTAACATCCCCTACAATGGGATTATTATCCTTTTGGCTTGCAAAACTTGTCACACTTGCATTTAGCATGACTCCACTATTTTGAGTTTTCCTTCGTCTATCGACATCCTTCACTCGAAATCAAAAACCATTTATTATGTAAGACTTAAACCGCCTCGCATCCATATGAGGACCCAATGCAAGACTTTTAATTCTTTCGGGCACTACATATTTCGTCGTGCATACCTTTTATAAAAAATAAAATTTAATAAGAAAATATTTAAAATGATAAATTGATAGTATCATATGAAAGTGATTTCATACTTACATAATCCTTAAACCATCTAACAAACTTATCATTATGTTCTTTCTCTATAAGATGTCATTGATTACGAGGTAGTGTCTCCCTCAAATGTGCACGATGCATTCTGAGCAGATTGAAAATATGAATTAAGTATTAATTTAATATATAAAAGATATAAGGAATGTAAGCCTCATGTAAGGAATCACTTACTCTAGGTATTGTTCAACATCTTCAGTATTGAAAAGCACATATCTATGCGCTTGTACTCATGTGATGTAATCAAGGGTAATTACCTTTTCTTTTCCTAGAAAGCGGCCTAACTCGTCACCTTCATCATCATTTCTTCTAGGACGATTGGACTTTGTCTCAATGTCATCCAAATATTGCGTACAAAAAGTCATGCATTCTTCAGCCACAATTGCCTTAGCTATGTAGGCCTCGGGGTGGGCTCGATTTCGAACATATAATTTTAATGTAAGTAGAAGCCTACAAAAACATTTACTTATGCTAAACCAGATGTAAAAAGGAATTTAACTTTTTTCAAAGTAAATTTAATATGGATGTACCTCTCTACCGGATACATCCAACAAAATTGTATTGGGCCTGCTAGCAAGGCCTTCTCGGCTAAATGCACCGGCAAGTGCTCCATAACATCAAAAAAAGCTGGTGGGAATATTTTCTCGAGAGCGCATAGTGTAACAGCCATTCGATCTTGTATCTTTTCGAGATCAGCAAGTGTATTCACCTTTGAGGGTAATTGTCTCAAGAAATTTGCCAACTCAATGATGGCTTTTACAACAGAAGTAGGCAACGCTTTTCGAACAGCTAAAGGGAGTAGTTGTTGGAGCAAAATATGACTATCATGGCTCTTAAGACCCCAAATAGCTCTTTCCTCTAGATGTGCACAACGAGATATGTTTGACGAGTAGCCATCAGGGACTTTGACTCCCTTTAGAACTTTCAAGAATGTGTCTTTATGCTTCTTACTCATTGTGAACTGAGTCGGAGGCATAATTTTTTTGCGAGATGGAAGCATTTGTAGATGCAATGGTTTTCGAATGTTCATCTCTTTTAGGTCTCTTCTTGCTTTATCATTATCTTTTGATTTCCCCGCAGTACCTAACAGAGTATGTAGCACATTATCACACACATTTTTTTCAATGTGCATAACATCAAGATTATGACGAACATGATTATTTGCCCAATATGGCAACTCAAAGAAGATACTCCTCTTTCTCCAATTGTGACACAACTTAGGAACCTTTCTCTTTTCCAACTTGGCTTGTTGCTTCTCACCCTCTTCTCTTTTCCTCTTTTTAATAACATCTTCTATTTTATACTCTGTTTCCATATTTTCAACTTGTTTAAGCAATTTTGTTCCAAACAATAACTTGGGCTTATCTCTCACTTCATGAGTACCATCAAAAGAGCTTTTATCCTTACAAAAAGCATGACTCCTAGGCAAGAAGCGTCGATGACCAATATAACAATACTTGCCACCATGATCCAACCATCGTGCTTGAGGTCTCACATTGCAACAAGGGCAAGCATATTCAACTTTAGTGCTCCATCCAGACAACATTACATATGCAGGAAAGTCATTTATTGTCCATAATATTGAAGCTCGTAAAGTAAACAACTCGTTTCTTGATGCATCATAAGTTGATATACCATATTCCCACAATTCCTTCAACTCATCAATTAACGGTTGGAGATACACATCTATCTTGTTGCCCGGCCCTTTTGGGCCTTGAGTAAGCACCAACAAGAAGAAATATGGTTGTTTCATGCATAACCAAGGTGGAAGATTGTATGGCATAAGCACAACCGACCAAGTACTGTGAGATATAGTCATTGTTCTGAAAGGATTAAATCCGTCAGATGCTAATCCCATTCTAACATTCCGAATTTCACTTGAAAATAATGGATAACGTTCATCGAATCCCTTCCACGCACGAGAGTCTGCAGGATGCTTCAGCACACCATCGTCTATTCTTTTCTCGGCATGCCATCTCATGAGTGTCGCGGTCTTAGATGACCAATACAACCTTTGCAACCTTGGCTTTAAAAAAAATACCATACTTTCTTCATCGCTACGTGTTGGGAAGTTTATTCTTGCCACTTGTTTCCGCACCTTCATCGCTACCCCCTTCTTCTTGTTGCTTATATCTAGAGGCTCCACAAATTTCACATTTAGTAAGGTAATGTTTGTTTTTCAAATTCATCTCTGAATAAGAGGTACACCACTGACCGAGCAAGAGGTAAAGAAATTAAGACCGTTTGTTTTTTTTGGCTGTTCAGACTTAGTGGCCTCTTATTTGCCGCTTAATTTTCAGATCCAAATTTGTCACTTATTTGCCTCTGAAGCAAATTTTGACAAACATACCCACAAAATACCTCATTATTTCCAGACTTACCCCTGTCATTTGTGCTCTCCCTATCTAAAATTTCTCTACAATTTTATCCCCCATCTCTCCTTTGAACTGACCCAGCAACGGAGAAGAAGACTATGGCGTCGGCGACGAAGATCTGTTCTGATTCGCCGGACAATTGCCTCTTCTCCGATGGTAATTTCAAGTTCATCTCTGCGTTGGGTCTCCTTTTTTTTCAAGATCCACAAATTGTTTGATTTCTCTTGCTTTTTGAACTTCAAGTTCTGTACTGGGTAGCTGGGTTGGTGTTTTGCTCCAATGGAGTTTCTTCAGTTGGGTGTTCTCTGATTCTCAATTTTGGGCAGGTACCTTGTGCATGCCTAGTTGTACTTTTGCTTTTGGAAGTGCCAAATCGATTAGCAACAAGTATTTCATTTGATTAATGTCTCTTATCAGTTGGTAATGAATGACTAAAAATTAATACATAGAGAGAATTTTCACTAATCAATTAATTCAATATTTTAAAGATTAAAATGGTTATAAAATAAATTTACATACATATTCATTCATGTAATTTGAGTAATCAGATGGGTTAATTTGATGTGAATGCTATTGTTCTGCGAACTTAATATTTGTTCGTGTGTGAAAATTGATTTTTCCATTTATTATGAGACGGAGAGAGTGCTATATTATTTGTAGTCTTGAAAATCATGACATTTTCCATTTATTATGTTTTTAAATTTTAAATTAGTGATTATGAAAAAAAAGTAATTATGTTCAAATATTAAATATGAAAGTATTATTGATATTCAATTTATACAAAACCTGTTATTGATATTCATTTTATTATTATTAGATAGACAATGATACATTATTTCAAAGGTTAAAATGGTAAACATACACATTTCAGAAAATGAATTCAGATAGAAAATCAAACAGTTTGCCTAATTCAGAATTCAGTTTTCAGACGCTGCCTCTTAAGGATTCAGTCAATTTCAGAGGTGAAATCAGATTTCAGCACTTATCACTTAAAAAAACAAAAGCCACCTAAGTTTTTCAGTTTCATTTCGAAACAACATACAATGATTAATGCACGCGTCCCATGTTTTATAACTGAAACCCAAATCTGCAGTCATCTTGTACGCCTCACAATAGGAACTTGGCACTTTTGCTGACTGAGGCAATGCCCTAATGAATTTTTTTAATAAAGAAGTAAATCCCTTATCGGCCACTCGATAATTAGCCTTCCAGTGCATAAGTTCTACAATAAATGAGAGTACTGTAAACTTATCACACCCTTCCCACAAAGCTTGATCAGCATCTCTCAAAAGTCTAAGAAATTTTGCGGTGGCTGCATCTGATTGTACGATTTCTTCAATTCCTGGCTGGTTACTATCCGGCATACCCATCCCTTCATGTACCATTCGCCTCATACAATCTTGCACGCCCAATTCAATTTCAATGCCATCTTCAGTTGTCCTATCATTCTTATACGCCGAAATGTACTCTTCCCCGTGCCTAGTCCAATTCTTGTAATCTTTTTGAAATCCCACTTCAATACAATGTGATTTCACAGTCGCACGATCTTTTTGGTAACGATTTGCGCATTTTTACATGGACAATATATTTCTTTAACACCAATAGACTTTTTTGAGAATGCAAAATCGAGAAAGTTGTCAACCCCAGACATATACTCTTTTGAAATCCGATTACCCAAATCAATCCAACTTTTGTCCATATATGACTTGATATTTTTAACGTTAAAATACAACCTATATATAAGACCGAGAGACACAAATTTTAGAATAAAAATAAACTCATTAACAAACATAGTCTAAATATGTACAACTTTTGGCTCGATATAGATAATATACATTATTGGAGCCTAGCCTATTAGTCGAGCTTGGGCCCATGATAGATTATGGGGAGCTTGGAGCCTAGCCTATTGATGGTTGTTGCCTAAAGGAGAAGAAGAAGATAGATTATGGGGAGGTTTAGTTTGCTTATTAACATCATATTTACTTTTGTTCATTTCTTTTTTGAAGTTCATGCACTGAGACTCCAAGCCCTAAAGGCTCTTACATATGCTCCTTCTAGTAAACTAGCAATTTGCTTCAACAAGTTATTCAGTTTGTGGGAAGAAGAAGAAGATAGATTATTGTACATACATATCTAAGATTTCATATTTTCCAACAAGTTATTGAGTTTGTGGGAAGAAGAAAACATATTCGGGTTGTAGACTTGAAACAAGGCAAAACTGGCTACTTGCCAAGTTGGTATTCCTAAGTTTTCCAGCAGCAGTTTAGTAGAAAGAAAAGAAAGTGAATGATCGATCCCTTTGCTGAGTTTTAGGGAGGGTTTATGAATGTAAAATTTTAATTCTAAGATACCTTCCAGGCTCTAAATACAAAGGATCCGTACACTACTTGTTCATTATATTTATGCACACTCCTTACTCCTATATATGCATGCATTATAATGCACTGAAATTGAAATCAAAATTGAAATCAAAATTATAACTATGTAAACTAGCAATTTGCTTCAATTACAGTCAACAACAACAACAACAACAATAGTACCAGTGACAACAACAACAACAACATCAACAGCAACAACAACAACAACAACAACAGTAACAGCAACAACAACAACAATAACAACAAATCACAACACCAAGAACAAAAAAACCCAGAAATTAAAAGTAAATCAGAAGAGGGGGAAGAAATGTATACCTGATTCATTGTTGATCAAAGAAATCAGCGTCGCAAATTGCCCTGGCTGGAGGAGAGAGAGAGAGAGAGAGAGAGAGAGAAATCGAACAAGATTTTCAATAATCCACCACCAAGAACAACAAAAACCAAAAATTAAAAGTAAACACGCTATACCTGTTGATTCGTTGTTCACGCTATGGTAGGAAATTATGTGCCCTAGCTAGAGGAGAGAAAGAGAGAGAGAGAGAGAGAGAGATAGAGAGAAAGCGCGAAACTGAGAGTGGGAAATTTGGGGTTCCCGGTATTTATTGATATTTACGGCGGATATTATACACCGCCGTAAATATTGTGCACTATTTACGGCGGACCCGTGTAAACTGCCGAAAATAAGTAACTATTTACGACGGATACTAATATACCGTCGTATATAACTTCAATCTCATATACGTATATGCCAAATGTACGTATATAACGTATTTACGGCGGCTCAAGCCGCCGTATATAACAAATATATACGGCGGTTGGGTATACCGTCGTATATATTATTTATATACGGCAGACGCGTATCATCCACCGTATATATTTGTTATATACGGCGGACGCGTATTACCCGCCGCAAATGAATGCCGTAAATAACCAACTTTCTTGTAGTGTAGATTTAATTTGATTATTTGCTATCATGTTATATGAAATAGATCTAGATTCCAAGTGTTTTGTTTTCATGAAAAACAAGTATATATGAGATATGACATGTTCATGATTAATGATGAATTAATTTGACTAGTTTATCACATAGGTTATTGATCTATTAATATGATTATTTAGATTTGTAATTTCTCAAAATTGAATCAAATTGTTTGTATGATATTTAATGAAGTCCTATGTTCATGATTATGTTCACATGAGATCTATGTTACAACCATGCGATGTTTGTTACAATATGAAAACCTTCTAAATATTTAAGTCTTATGCCATTCCTTGATTAGAACACTTGTGATACTTTAGGATATTTGATGTAGTTACGACTCAGTTGGATGCATCTTATATCTTAATTTGTGATCAAGGTGAGATAATGGTTGATGTAGTTTTGACTCAGTTAGGTGCATTGTTCCATGTCTCACATGCTTGGAAAAGGTTTTGACTTAATTGGTGCTTCCAAATGAGATTTGACCCAAGACATAGATGAGATTTAAAACATATTTTTTGACATATGATGTCTATGGAAATCTCATAAAAGATCTAAGAGTCATATAGTGATATGAATGATGTTTCTACCTAAATAGCTTGATTTCGGATATTGACTCAGTTAAACCAAAATCAAGTTAAATATGGATCTTAGTCTACTATGATTATATGATACATGCTTGTATTTGAAGGTGTATAATTTAGTGGGAGTATTTATGAAATACGTTATTTGCTCTTAGATGATAAATGTGTTGATACTTATGTGTTTCATTGTTTGCATATTTTATTATAGAATGCCTAATCACAATAATCAACCCCTGTAACTGCAATCAGTCCTTGAGAAGGACAAGCTTGAGGAGAATGGTAAAAACTATTTTGATTGAATCAGAAGCCTTAGAATTGTTCTAAAGCAAGAGCAGAAACTATACGTTCTCAATGAACCCGTTCCACCTCAACCTGCTCCAAATGCTTCTAGGGCAGATAGGGATGGACATAAGAAACATAATGATGATTCTACAGATGTTGTATGCCTTATGCTTGCCACTATGTTTAAGGCTCTTCAGAAGGACCTTGAGCACATAGATACAGCATTTGATCTTGCTGAGCGCTTAAAGGAAATGTTCCAAATGCAAGCAAGAAATGAGCGATTTGATGTGGTTAAGGCCCTAACTGCTTGCAAGATGCAAGAGGGGCAATTGGTGAGAGCTCATGTCCTTAAGATGAAGGGTCACATTGAGCGTCTCGAAAGTCTTGGAAATCCATTGAGTTTGGAACTCGCTACGGATTTGATATTGAATTCATTGCCTGAAAGTTATGGTCATTTTATTATGCACTATCACATGACTGGCATGGATAAGAATCTCTTGGAATTGCATGCGATGCTTAAGACCGCAGAGAAGAATATCAAGAAGCCCCGAACCTATACTGTGTTAATGGTTAACATAGGTAAAGGGTTCAAGAAAGATGGCAAAGGTAAAGCAAGTGTTGCTAAACCTAAGGCAAAGGTTGCCGTTGCCGGAGAGGCTCCCAAGGCATCTCAAAAGGATGCGGTTTGCTACCATTTCCAAGAGGTTGGTCATTGGAAGCGCAACTGCAAGGCTTACAAGAAAGGCCTAAAGGCAAAGAAGGGCAATACGATTGCTGCTGATTCAGGTATCTATATGATAGATATTTTTCTTTCTGTTTCTAGTTCATGGGTATTAGATACCGGATGTGGATCTCACATTTGTTTAAATGTGCAGGGACTGAGAAATAGGAAGTTGCTCAAACAAGGTGAAGTTGACCTATGTGTTGGGAATGGAGAAAGAGTTGCTGCATTAGCCATAGGGACATATGATGTAACTTTACCTAGTCGCTTAGTACTTGTTTTGAATAATTGTTACTATGTTCCGGATTTGAGTAGGAATATTATTTCTGTTTCTTGTTTGGATAATGAAGGGTATAATTTTCTTATTAAGAATAAGAAATTTTATATTTATTTAAATGATATGCTTTATGGTATTGCAAATTCATTTAATGGCCTTTATGTTCTTGATGTTGATGGGAAACAATATAGTGTTGAAAATGTTTATCATGTGGACAAGAAGTCTAAATCGAATGACGTGAACAACTCGTTCATGTGGCATTGCCGGCTTGGTCATATAAATGAGAAACGCATTTCTAAACTCCACAAAAATGGAATGTTAGACTCACATGAGTATGAATCATTAGAGATATGCGAATCTTGTTTATTGGGCAAAATGACCAAACCACCCTACACTAAGAGTAGTGAAAGGGCTAGTGACTTATTGGGCCTAATGCATACTGATGTATGCGGACCAATGAGCAGCATTGCTAGGGAAGGATTTCGGTATTTCATTACATTCACCGATGACTTATCTAGATATGGCTATGTCTATCTAATGAAGTCAAAGAGTGAATCATTTGAGATGTTTAGAACATTTCAAAATGAAGTACAAAATCAACTTGGCAAAACAATTAAAGCACTTCGATTCGATCGTGGTGGTGAGTATTTGAGCCAAGAGTTTGACAATCATCTCAAAAACTGTGGAATTGTTTCAGAGTTGACTCCACCCGAAATGCCACAATGGAATGGTGTTTCCGAGAGGAGGAATAGAACCCTATTAGATATGGTTCGTTCGATGATGAGTCAAGTAGACCTTCCTATATCCTTTTGGGGACATGCATTAGAGACTGCTGCGTTCACACTGAACAAAGTCCCTACTAAATCGGCTCCTAAGACCCCACATGAGATGTGGCATGGAAGAAAACCTAATTTGTCTTTCATAAAGATTTGGGGTTGCAAAGCTTATGTGAAGAGACTTGTCTCTGATAAGTTAGCACCTAAATCTGACAAGGTTATTTTCGTTGGTTACCTTAAGGAAACCAAAGGGTATTACTTTTACAACCGCATTGAGAACAAAGTATTTGTTTCTCAATATGGTACTTTTCTTGAGAAACAGTTTCTCAATAAAGCATCTAGTGGGAGTAAAATTGATCTTGAAGAAGTTCAAGAACCCGAAAATAACATGGAACCGATAGTAGAGACTGAACCAAGTCCACAAGAAGTTGTGGAACCGGTTCAAGATCCACAAGTCCATCATAGATTTGATAGGTTATGATCCGCACCCGAGAGATATGGATTTCTCGTGTCAGAAAGTAATGAAGTAGAAGTCATTGAGAATGACGAACCTACTTCCTATCAAGAGGCGATGACTGATCCCGATTCGGATAAATGGTTAGAAGCCATGAAATCCGAATTGCAATCCATGTCGGATAATCAAGTTTGGAACTTGATTGAGCCACCCGAAGGTGTAAAAACCATAGGGTGCAAGTGGGTCTTCAAGAAGAAGACTGACATGGATGGGAAGGTGCATACTTACAAGGCTAGGCTAGTAGCAAAGGGATATAGGCAAACTCATGGTGTAGACTATGATGAAACCTTCTCGCCTGTTGCCATGCTTAAGTCTGTTAGAATTTTTATTGCCATAGCTGCGTATTATGACTATGAGATATGGAAAATGGATATCAAAATCACTTTCCTTAATGGAAAACTGCTAGAGGATGTGTATATGACACAACCCGAAGGTTTTGTAGATCCACGAAATTCTAACAAAATGTGCAAGTTGCAAAGATCCATTTATGGATTGAAGCAAGCTTCTAGGAATTGGAATCTTCAGTTCAATGAGAAAATCAAAGAGTTTGGCTTTATCAAGAACGAAGATGAACCTTGCGTATACATGAAATTCAGTGGAAGCGTTGTGCTATTTCTCTTATTGTATGTCGATGATATCTTACTCATTGGAAATGACATTCCTGCGCTTGAGACTGTCAAGTCTTGGTTAGGGAAGTGTTTCTGAATGAAAGATATGGGCGAAGCCGCTTACATCCTTGGTATCAAGATCTATAGAGATAGATCAAAGAGGATAATTGGTTTGAGTCAAAGTACCTACATTGACAAGGTTCTTAGAAGATACAAAATGGAAAATTCTAAGAGAGGAAACTTGTCAATGGGTCATGGTGTTACTCTTAGCAAGATACAGTGTCCTAAGACAACTGATGAGCGAAAGAGGATGAATGAAGTTCCATACGCTTCGGCTATTGGATCTATCATGTATGCTATGATTTGTACTAGACCCGACATCTCGTATGCTTTGAGCATGACGAGTCAATACCAATCTGATCCTGGTGAGAACCATTAGATGGCAGTCAAGACGATCCTAAAGTACTTAAAAAGAACTAAGGATGCGTTCTTGGTAATTGGAGGGATGGAAGAAGATCTTGTTGTAAGAGGTTACACAGATGCTAGCTTCCAAACCGACAAAGATGATTTCCGATCGCAGTCGGGATTTGTGTTTATGCTTAACGGAGGTGCGATATGTTGGAAGAGTTCCAAGCAGAGTACTATTGCCGATTATACTACTGAGGTCGAATATATAGCGGCATCCGATGCAGCTAAGGAGGCAGTTTTGATCAAGAAGTTCATTAGTGATTTGGAAGTTGTTCCAAGTATCACTAATCCGGTGGAACTTTATTTTACAACAATGGTGCCATTTCGCAAGAAAAGGAACCAAGGTCACATCAGCGATCCAAACATATACTTAGATGTTTCCATCTCATTCAAGAGTTCATTGATCGGGGAGACGTTAAGATACTCAAAGTATCAATCGATGATAACATTGGGGATCCGCTTACAAAGCCCCTCGCACAAGCATAGCATGATGGTCATGTGAGGTCCATGGATATTATATACATATATGGAGCCTATTGCAAGTGGGAGATTGTGTGTGTAATGCCCTAGGCTATAGTTGTGTTTAACTTGAACCGTTATGTATCATCTTTATCATTTATTATAGAGCGTGTTTATTCTGTTCATTATATGTTTGCATGTTTATTATATTGAACTGCGTCCCTAGTTGTTGTGAACAAGCACGCGGGGTCTTAGCCTGATGGTTAGAGTTCATGGCTTCCAACCTGGAGGTCATGGGTTCGATTCCCCCACCAGTGGTTAGAGGGAATGACATTGCCCTCCCTAGCATAGCTAGGCGCCTCTGTGAAGTGCATCATGGGGGGAGCGGTGAAATGTGTTGATCCCCTTAAAAAAAAAAAAAAAAAAAAAAAAAAAAGAAGGAAAAAAAAAAAAAAAAAGAAGGAAAAAAAAAACTAGTATAAGTTGGTAATGGATAATCATGGAGATGATTATATGCATGGAGATGCACATTACACTTATGGGTACTTGCTAGAGAACGAGTACTAGACTTGACCTACTTATGAGATTTATGACATGGTCTGTTGTCATGATTAAATCTCATGATAGTCATGTTATTGAATCCTTTGTACCTGAGATTATCATCGTCTTCCACATGACGAAGATCTTTTTTGATATAGTCTAACACTATCTTTAATCGAATAGTAATAAGGGCTATGTTAGCACGATTGGACTCATGTAGGGAAGAATGATAAGTCAAGATGGGATTTCTCCCTCTTATGAAGAGAGATGTTTGCTTGGGCCCCTCGATGAATGATGTTGATGAAATATGTGGCCACACTCAAGTGATTTGATGAATATCAAATGCATTTGAATTATCAACATATTCGAAATCGAGAAAGTATTGAACGGAATGAGTTGACTTAAACCATGACTCATGTTCAATTGGACATTGTGGACAAAGGAATTATGACATTTGATCTATCGAGGAATCAAGATTTGATGCTATATTAATTGGGTGGACATAATGATTTGCTAGAAGTCCCTTATGTCTTGTGAGGTCGATGTTTTGACTCACTACCAACATAATATAATTCCTTTTAGATCACACACAAAGAACGAATTTGATTTGAGCTGAAATCTAGAAATTTTGGGAAAGGCACGACTCGTGCCCTTGGGCACTACTCGTGACAGGAGCAGTAGAACGACTTCTATTTGAGGCAATCAAGGAAATCGTTGACTTGTTGACTTTGTGGGGTGGGCACGACTCATTCTCTTGGGCACGAGTCGTGACAAAAACCAGCACGAGTACAAAATTAGTCACGACTCGTATCACGACTTGGTTTTGGCTTGGGACACTCGTGATAACATGAAATGACTCGTGGCACGAGTCGTGCCCAGGAGCACGAGTCGTGCCCCGGTCAAATTTTGGTCCGTACGTGATTCCTTGACTTGGAAGGTTTTGGTGTTTGATAAGGTTTCTACCCTAATTGTTAGGGGATTTATATGGGATATAAATACAACCTTTACAGCCACAAAATCTCTCTCTCTCTCACATCATTATTCTAGGGTTATAAAACTCTAGATTTTGATTTTTATTTTGAATCAAAGGTTCCCAAATTTTTTCATAGTTTTTGGCTTTGATTATTGAATATTGATTCAATAATCAAGAGGATCATCTAGCAATCAAACAGGAAAGAGTTCTTGGTTCGTTCGCGTGTGGATCACCATTAAAAGGAGGTTGCTTTATCTCCTAAATCTTGCAGATCTCCATTGGTGATTTCATTATCAAGGTTTTGAACAAGGAAGAAGAAGATCCGATTCGACATCAAAATTCCAAGGCTTGAATTTTGAGATCTACTTTGATAAACTTCATCGCATTCGAGGTATATAATTATATTTCATGATTTTTCCAATCTCTTCATGCTAGACAGATCTAAGGGCTAGGGTTTTGATGTTCTTTGTTAAATTTTCCGCTGCGTTTGTAACCCCAAAACTCAACAGTGGTATCAGAGCCCTGTCTTGCCATGATTAGGATTGAAATTGCATGCTAGATTTAATTTGATTATTTGCTACCATGTTATATGTAATAGATCTAGATTCCATGTGTTTTGTTTTTATGAAAAACAAGTATATATGAGATATGCCATGTTCATGATTAATGATGAATTAATTTGATTAGTTTATCACATAGGTTATTGATCTATTAATATGATTATTTAGATTTGTAATTTCTCAAAATTGAATCAAATTGTTTGTATGATATTTTGTGAAGCCCTATGTTCATGATTATGTTCACATGAGATCTATGTTACAACCATGCGATGTTTGTTACAATATGAAAATCTTCTAAATATTTAAGTCTTATGCCATTCCTTGATTAGAACACTTGTGATACTTTAGGGTATTTGATGTAGTTTTGACTCAGTTGGGTGCATCTTATATCTTAATTTGTGATCAAGGTGAGATAATGGTTGATGTAGTTTTGACTCAGTTAGGTGCATCGTTCCATGTCTCACATGTTTGGAAAAGGTTTTGACTTAATTGGTGCTTTCAAAGGAGATTTGACCCAAGGCATAGATGAGATTTAAAACATGCTTTTTGACATATGATGTCTATGGAAATCTCATAAAAGATCTAAGAGTCATATAGTGATATGATTGATGTTTCTACCTAAATAGCTTGATTTCGGTCATTGACTCAGTTAAACCAAAATCAAGTTAAATATAGATCTTAGCCTACTATGATTATATGATACATGCTTGTATTTGAAGGTGTATAATTTAGTGGGAGTATTTATGAAATACGTTATTTGCTCTTAGATGATAAATGTGTTGATACTTATGTGTTTCATTGTTTGCATATTTTATTGTAGAATGGCTATTCACAATAATCAACCCCTGTCACTGCGATTAGTCCTTGAGAAGGACAAGCTTGAGGAGAATGGTACAAACTATTCTGATCGGATCAGAAGCCTTAGAATTGTTCTAAAGCAAGAGAAGAAACTGTACGTTCTCAATGAACCCGTTCCACCTCAACCTACTCCAAATGCTTCTAGGGCAGATAGGGATGCACATAAGAAACATAATGATGATTCTACAGATGTTGCATGCCTTATGCTTGCCACTATGTCTAAGGCTCTTCAGAAGGACCTTGAGCACATAGATACAACATTTGATCTTGCTGAGCGCTTAATGGAAATGTTCCAAGTGCAAGCAAGAAATGAGCGGTTTGATGTGGTTAAGGCCCTAACTGCATGCAAGATGCAAGAGGGGCAATTGGTGGGAGCTCATGACCTTAAGATGAAGGGTCACATTAAGCATCTCAAAAGGCTTGGAAATCCGTTGAGTTTGGAACTCGCCACGGATTTGATATTGAATTCATTGCCTGAAAGTTATGGTCATTTTATTATGCACTATCACATGACTGGCATGGATAAGAATCTCTTGGAATTGCATGTGATGCTTAAGACCGCAGAGAAGAATATCAAGAAGCCCCGAACCTATACTGTGTTAATGGTTAACATAGGTAAAGGGTTCAAGAAAGATGGCAAAGGTAAAGCAAGTGTTGCTAAACCTAAGGCAAAGTTTGCCGTTGCCGGAGAGGCTCCCAAGGCATCTCAAAAGGATGTGGTTTGCTACCATTGCCAAGAGGTTGGTCATTGGAAGCGCAACTGGAAGGCTTAAAAGGAAGGCCTAAAGGCAAAGAAGGGCAAAATGATAGCTGCTGAATCAGGTATCTATATGATAGATATTTTCCTTTCTGTTTCTAGTTCATAGGTATTAGATACCGGATGTGGATCTCACATTTCTTTAAATGTGCAGGGACTGAGAAATAGGAAGTTGCTCAAACAAGGTGAAGTTGACCTACATGTTGGGAATGGAGCAAGAGTTGCTGCATTATTCGTAGGGACATATGATGTAACTTTACCTAGTGGCTTAGTACTTGATTTGAATAATTGTTACTATGTTCCGGATTTGAGTAGGAATATTATTTCTGTTTCTTGTTTGGATAACGAAGGGTATAATTTTCTTATTAAGAATAAGAAGTTTTATATTTATTTAAATGATATGCTTTATGGTATTGCAAATTCATTTAATGGCCTTTATGTTCTTGATGTTGATGAGAAACAAAATAGTGTTGAAAATGTTTATCATGTGGACAAGAAGTCTAAACCGAATGACGTGAACAACTCGTTCATGTGGCATTGCCAGCTTGGTCATATAAATGAGAAACGCATTTCTAAACTCCACAAAGATGGAATTTTAGACTCACATGATTATAAATCATATGAGATATGTGAATCTTGGTTATTGGGCAAAATGACCAAACCACCCTACACTAAGAGTAGTAAAAGGGCTAGTGACTTATTAGGCCTAATACATACTGATGTATGCGGACCAATGAGCAGCATTGCTAGGGAAGGATTGTGGTGGTGAGTATTTGAGCCAAGAGTTTGACAATCATCTAAAAAATTGTGGAATTGTTTCAGAGTTGACTCCACCCGGAACGCCACAATGGAATGGTGTTTCCGAGAGGAGGAATAGAACCCTATTAGATATGGTTCGTTCGATGATGAGTCAATTAGACCTTCCTATATCCTTTTGGGGACATACATTAGAGACTGCTGCATTCACACTGAACAGAGTCCCTACTAAATCGGCTCCTAAGACCCCACATGAGATGTGACATGGAAGAAAACCTAATTTGTCTTTCGTGAAGATTTGGGGTTGCGAAGCTTATGTGAAGAGACTTGTCACTGATAAGTTAGCACCTAAATCTGACAAGGTTATTTTCGTTTGTTACCCTAAGGAAACCAAAGGGTATTACTGTTACAACCGCATTGAGAACAAAGTACTTGTTGCTCAATATGGTACTTTTCTTGAGAAACAGTTTCTCAATAAAGCACCTAGTGGGAGTAAAATTGATCTTGAAGAAGTTCAAGAACCCGAAAATAACATGGAACAGATAGTAGAGACCTAACCAAGTCCACAAGAAGTTGTGGAATCAGTTCAAGATCCAAAAGTCCATCGTAGATCGGATAGGTTACGATTCGCACCCGAAAGATATAGATTTCTCGTGTCGGAAAGTAATGAAGTGGAAGTCATTGAGAATGATGAACCTACTTCCTATCAAGAGGCAATGTCCAATCCCGATTTGGATAGCCATGAAATCCGAATTGCAATCCATGTCGGATAATCAAGTTTGGAACTTGATTGAGCCACCCGAAGGTGTAAAAACCATAGGGTGCAAGTGGGTCTTCAAGAAGGAGACTGACATGAATGGGTAGGTGCATACTTACAAGGCTAGGCTAGTAGCAAAGGGATATAGGCAAACTCATGGTGTAGACTATGATGAAACCTTCTTGCCTGTTGCCATGCTTAAGTCTGTTAGAATTTTGATTGCCATAGCTGCGTATTATGAGTATAAGATATGGCAAATGGATATCAAAACCGCTTTCCTTAATGGAAAACTTCTAGAGGATGTGTATATGACACAACCCGAAGATTTTGTAGATCCACGAAATTCTAACAAAGTGTGCAAGTTGCAAAGATCCATTTATGGATTGAAGCAAGCTTCTAGGAGTTGGAATCTTCGGTTTGATGAGAAAATCAAAGAGTTTAGTTTTATCAAGAATGAAGACGAACCTTGAGTATACATGAAATTCAGTGGGAGCGTTATGCTATTTCTCGTATTGTTTGTCGATGATATCTTACTCATTGAAAATGAAATTCCCAGGCTTGAGACTGTCAAGTCTTGGTTAGGGAAGTGTTTCTCAATGAAAGATAAGGACGAAGCCGCTTACATCCTTGGTATCAAGATCTATAGAGATAGATCAAAGAGGATAATTGGTTTGAGTCAAAGTACCTACATTGACAAGGTTCTTAGAAGATTCAAAATGGAAAATTCTAAGAGAGGAAACTTGCCAATGGGTCATGGTGTTACTCTTAGCAAGACACAGTGTCCTAAGACAACTGATGAGCGAAAGAGGATGAATGAAGTTCCATACGCTTCGGCTATTGGATCTATCATGTACGCTATGATTTGTACTAGACCCGACGTCTCGTATGCTTTGAGCATGACGAGTCGATACCAATCTGATCCTGGTGAGAACCATTGGATGGCAGTCAAGACGATCCTAAAGTACTTGAAAAGAACTAAGGATGTGTTCTTGGTATTTGGAGGGATGGAAGAAGATCTTGTTGTAAGAGGTTACACAGATGCTAGCTTCCAAACCGACAAAGATGATTTCCGATCGCAGTCGGGATTTGTGTTTATGCTTAACGGAGGTGCGATATGTTGGAAGAGTTCCAAGCAGAGTACTATTGCCGATTCTACTACTGAGGCCGAATATATAGCGGCATCCGATACAGCTAAGGGGGTAGTTTAGATCAAGAAGTGCATTAGTAATTTGAAAGTTATTCCAGGTATCACTAATCCGGTGGAACTTTATTGTGACAACAATGGTGCCATTGCGCGAGCAAAGGAACCAAGGTCACATCAGCGATCCAAACATATACTTAGACGTTTCCATCTCATTCGAGAATTCATTGATCGGGGAGATGTTAAGATATGCAAAGTATCAACCGACAATAACATTGGGGATCCGCTTACAAAGCCCCTCGCACAAGCAAAGCATGATGGACATGTGAAGTCCATGGGTATTGGTACATTGATGGATCCTAGTGCAAGTGGGAGATTGTTGGTGTAATGCCCTAGGCTATAGTTATGTTTAACTTAAACCGTTATGTATCATCTTTATCATTTATTATAGAGCGTGTTTATTTTGTTCATTATATATTTGCATGCTTATTATATAGAACTGCGCCCCTAGTTGTTGTGAACAACTAGTATAAGTTGGTAATGGATAATCATAGAGATGATTATATGCATGGAGATGCACATTACACTTATGGGTACTTGCTAGAGAACGAGTACTGGACTTGACCTACTTATGAGATTTATGACATGGTCTGTTGTCATGATTAAATCTCATGATAGTCGTGTTATCGAATCCTTTGTACCTGAGATTATCATCGTCTTCCACATGACAAAGATCCTATTTGATATTGTCTAACACTATCTTTAATCGGATAGCAATAAGGGCTATGTTAGCACGATTGGACTCATGTAGGGAAGAATGATAAGTCAAGACGGGATTTGTCCCTCTTATGAAGAGAGATGTTTGCTTGGGCATGAGTCGTGACAGGAGCAGTAGAATGACTGCGTTTTGTGGCAATCAAGGAAATCATTGACTTGTTGACTTTGTGGGGTGGGCACGACTCGTGCTCTTGGGCACGAGTCGTGACAAAAACCAGCACGAGTACAAAATTAGTCACGACTCGTATCACGACTTGGTTTTGGCTTGGGACACTCGTGATAACCTGAAACGACTCGTGGCATGAGTCGTGCCCAGGTCAAATTTTGGTCCGTACATGATTCCTTGGCTTGGAAGGTTTTGGTGTTTGACAAGGTTTCTACCCTAATTGTTAGGGAATTTATATGGGATATAAATACAACCTTTGCAGCCACAAAATCTCTCTCTCTCTCTCTCTCACATCATTATTCTAGGTTTATGAAACTCTAGATTTTGGTTTTTATTTTGAATCAAAGGCTCCCAAATTATTCCATAGTTTTTGGCTTTGATTATTGAATATTGATTCAATAATCAAGAGGATCATCTAGCAATCCAACAAGAAAGAGTTCTTGGTTTGTTCGCGTGTGGATCACCATTAGAGGGAGGTTGCTTTATCTCCTAAAACTTGAAGATCTCCATTATTGATTTCATCATCAAGGTTTTGAACAATGAAGAAGAAGATCCGATTCGACATCAAAATTCCAATGCTTAAATTTTGAGATCTACTTTGACAAACTTCTTCGCATTCGAGGTATGTAATTATATTTCATGGTTTTTCCAATCTCTTCATACTGGACAAATCTAAGGGCTAGGGCTTTGATGTTCTTTATTAAATTTTGTGCTGCGTTTGTAACCCCAAAACCCAACAGAAAGATGTCAAGACCCAGATCATCAATGCCTTATGAGAGTCGTACAGAGTCCCAGCATCCTCGTACCGACTGGAGTATCTACACCTCAATGATTTTGAGCCTCATCGAGTGGCCATTCTACGAAGCAAGAAGAAAGTTGCCTTCTTTTATAAGCAATTTGAACGGGGTTTGAGGTTACCCTTGGATCCCTTTATCAACGAGTTTCTGGAAGACTCGGCTTGCGTGCCTATGGAGTTGAGCATCAATGTTGTTAGGATTTTGTCCTCCTTCATCATAGTCTGCAGATTCTTAGGCCACGAGCCTTGCAACAAAGTTTTCAGAGAGTATTATAAGACGACGAGGTTCACCGTTAACGGAAAATCAATGGTGAGTGTGTCATCGATCAGGAATGTGCAGGGCTTGTTTTTGGACGTGCAGAATAAAGTATATGGATGGGAGAATCACATGGTTCGGGTTGAGAGCAAGGTTGGGTGGCAATTTCCTTACCCGGAGACTAACGTGATAGTCTCTGACGAGCAAGTCTGGCCAGCTCCATGGGCCGACGAGCTAAAGAGAAAAATTGATGCTCTGCTGAAAATTGGATGGGTGTCGTACAAGGATATTGAGGCCTCCCATTGGAGATACATAAGGATGGGAATGATGTCCAGCCCGTCAATTGGCCCTCCACCCCTCATTCGAATCAACCTTGACTATCATTATCCCACATGGATCGTCCATGATGACTTGGTTTGGGAGGAAAACTGCGTCAATTGCCTAGGGGCACATGCTAGCCATCCCGAAGAGCATTGTGCCAACTTAGAGATGATGGGGGGTGAAGTCTTGATAACTTTTGAGTCTTTTTGTTATACATGAACTTGTCTTTTTGTCCCATCGACAACAACTTGACCGTTTCCCTTTTTGTCTCTTTTGCAGTTATCTCTCGGCAAGATCTTGACCGGATTGAGGAAAAAATCATGAACAACACAATCAGAGCTCAGGATCGGAGAGTTGCAAGGAAAAATAGGGCCTCGTCCAATGCCATCTACAACCGTCAAGAGAATATGATGATGAGGAATGAGGCTCTCCCTAAAGAGAGCTCTGGAGCCATTCCCTTGATTGAGAAGGAAAATATTGAAGAAACAAATGCTGGAGGTCGTCAGCAATTAGTAGACGCGCCTAAAAATGTTGGGATTTTTGATGCAGGGAATGTTAGTGCTGCTAATGTGGGCACTGAGGGATTCAACGTGGAAAACGTTGAGGTTGAAACTGTTGGAAGCTCCGACTCCAATGTGGAGGTGCTTGGCGACGGTGGTGCCACTTCAAAGAAAAGGAAAGAGCGTCCAGTGGGCTCTGAGGAGGAGAGAGAGAGAAACAAGAAAACAACCTTCGCCCTTCCAATTTCCTCTGACCCCTCCACTCAAAGGACTCCAGCTCCAGCCTCATCTTCAGAGGCTTTAACGAAGGAGATGGCCCGTGACTTAGCTGCTCAATATGCCCGGGTTCCTCCAATGGCTGGGATTCCTTATTTGAAGAGGGTTGGCCTGCCGCTCATGCTAGAGGCATCCATCATCTGTCGTTCCGTGGATGGTGAGCTTGTCCAACGACTAAAGACGGCCAAGCTTTCACCGGAGACCTATCATGCCCGTCTTGGGTTGATCCAGACAGAGGTACACTCCATCCCTTTATTTTCACCAAGTCTTTTTCATCCATCTACTTGTGCTAACTTTGTCCTTATAGATGTCGTCGATGATGGAGGCCATGAGCTCAGACTACAGGGACTGCCTTGACGCGGAGAGCAAAGCCCAGGAGCAGCTCGTCCAATCGGTTACGGCGAAGGAGACTGCTGAGAAAAAACTTGCTGATGCTGAAGGGAACATTGGCTCATTGACCAGTGCCTACAAGACCCTGATGCAGCATAAGAACGAGGCTCTACTCCGGATTGGACACTTGGAGATTGACAATGCCAAGCTTTTATCAGATAAGGAGAAAGCAGAAGAGGAAGCGACCACCCTTTCCAACGGCCTTCGTGCCAGCAGTGCCAAAATTGAGAAGATGAAAACTGATCACGAGGCTGCCATTGAACGAGCCAAGAAAGAGGCCATCGAGGAATTTAAGCAAAGCGCTGAGTGCAACCAACTGATCACTAACAAGGACATCGCTTTCTAGGGTTGGAGCTAAACATTTGACTCGACAAGCTCTTGTGGACCCGGTGTGAGTACCCCAATCTAACTCGCGACCCTTTATAAGTGCCTTTTAATATAATAAAAGTGCACTAGGGGCATTTTAGTACATTCACATCTCATTCCTAGGCCTCCGAGGGCTTTTCGTAAGTTTCTTGGGCTGGAAGTACCCATAGGACGTTAATCCTGGTCTAGGGACCTATGGGGAATTATCCAGTTTGGACCTGTAGGGAATTAACTCAAGAAGGTTCCAGGCAGTTCTTTGGCGCGAGAAAATGGTTATGGCTCACTCTGTAGCGCGACACATCGTGCCATGGAAAATCACAACGCAAGGTCGCGCGACACAATCAGCCACTCTCAGGCACCTATAAATTGGAGCCTCCTCCTCTCATTTCAGGATCTCTTCTCGACTCCTTACTGTCACTCTGCTCAAATTACACCAGACACACATAAACACACACCAATTCTCTCTCAATTCACTCCCTCTCACACACAATTCACTCATTTTCTCTCACACACTTCTCACACACATTAGAGATCCAAATTCTTCATCTAATTTGAGATCCGAATTGTTTCTGAAGCTATTTGTGAAGAATTTCTACACTGACTTAGTGTAGAAATCGTGGACTACAAGGGTAATCCCTTATCTCACTATTCATCTTTCTTCTTCTTATCGATTCCATGCAATCTCCATGTTTACCATGCTTAATCTGTTGAATTGTCATTAAATACGCCATGCTTTAATCTCTGAATGTTCTAATCATGCATTTATTCTCGTGATAATGCATGCTCTTAATTAATAATGATGTGTTTTTGTGCTTAAATGCTAAGGTGAGTGTGGATCATTCCATATCCACACTCATCTGAGTATTGATCTCTCTGAGGTCTTCGTGACCTATTTTCTATCTCTGGTAATCTCAATTTGCCATTAATTTCCTTTGTAAGCAATTCATTGTAAAGCCTCTGCAGATTGGCATGGTGTGTCGGGCGACACACTTGGCCATGCTAGGTCATGTGTCGTGCAACACACCTAGCCCATTTGCAGCAGGTTCCTTTCAGTTGTAATCTGTTCCAATTAATGTAATCGGGATGTGGCCCCCCGCACCAAGTGGCTCACAAATTGTATTTCTCTCATTTTTGTAATGAAAAGCAAAGCACATAAACACATTTATGTCTCACATAATACACACACTCATGTATATTTTGGATGTTATTTTCTAGAAAGAATCGTTCGCGAGGCGTGTTGGGTGAACTCTCGGTTCTTCCTAACTTGTAACCTGACCCCGGAACCCTCTCTCTGATTTCAAATGGTTTTTCAATGTTTTCCATAAAACGGCGTGGCGACTCCCAAATTTTTTTATCGCGTACGTTCAGTCAAACGTCGGTTTTAAGTTGGAAATGAGCGTTTGAATGTCAAACGTCGATTTTGAGGGGTTTTGAAAAGGAGTTCGAGTGACGAACTTCGATTTTGAACCGGGCGTTACGATGTTACCAATTTTATGAAAATGATGGAAAGTAAGATACGATCAATGAGTCATTTTGTGACTCGGACGTTCGTAATTAAAATACTATCAACAAACCAAACGGCTTGGACTTGTAACTGACAGTATTGAAAGTGTGGTATCGACGGATCGAACGATCCGGATGGTAAAGATGCGATCGACGAGCCAAACGGCTCGGATTTGTAAAGGTGCGTAAAGTAAATAACAATATCGACGGATCAAACGATCCGGACTTGTAAATGATGATCACGAACCAAACGGTTCGGACGGTAAAAAGCGAATTAACGGATCAAACAATCTGGACGGTAAATGACAGAAACGTAAAAACGGGACTTGAACGCCGTTTTAACCCGAAATTACTTCTCTTACGGGAGAGAAGATGATTAGGGACTAAAACATATCAAGTCCCGTAGACGACGTTACGTCTACATTTTGAGAATTCCGATCGGATCGAAAGTAGCGTTTGATGCGTAAATCGAGACAAAAATGAAGTTTAGAGAGAGAGTGTTACCAATGGCTAGGTATTGACTCTTTGGCTCGGAAAGGTTTATACGGGATACGATTTAGTGTTTGGGAGGTGTTTCGGAAGTGTTTGGCTCATGTTTGGTTGAAAAATGTGGTTTTCACGCAAATCGAGGCATTTTCGAGGCTCGGGAGGGGGTGTAGGCTGCTGGAACCGTGGAGATATGAGGAGACGTAATAAAATTTTGACCATTTTACAGAATGACAGCCTCTGTATTTATAGGGGGTAAATTTGAAGAACAGGCCGGACGGCCTAAATTTCAATTTGGGAGGTTTTGGGTATTTTGGAAATTGCAGGGGCTTGCTGAGAAATCTGGTTTTTCAGGAAGAACAGGCTGGACGGCCTAACTCTCAATTTTAGGGGTATTTTGGTCTTTTCACCCTTGAATTTGATTGATGGGGATGGGGGAGGCTGTGCATGTGTGCCACGTGTTCCTGTGAGTCACCAATGAAGGGTTTTTCGTCCCGTTAATCTCAATTTTGACTATTTTTCAAATAACTGTCCGAAAAATGTTCAGAACGGCCCCAAAAAGTCCTGGAAATTGTGTTTTTCGAGGAAAGTGGTACTTTTACGTGTGATAACGTGTGTTGAGTACACTTTGGAATCGGGATGCATGGGGTAGTCCTGGGAAGTCTCGTTGACTCGAAAAGAGGGAGTTAACGGATTCCGGTTAACTTGGAAAGGGCCAGTTAACGAATTTCGGTTAACTTTTAATGCATTTTACGATCCGAATTTGGGTACTTACAAGATGGGATTGGGTTTCAACATGGTTTTTGAGGGAGCGGTTGGAGGCTTTAAGGGAGGCATTGGAAGCGGTTAGTTTAATGATGTGGCCTTGGTTAATTAGAAGTTGGCCTTGAATGAGGTTTAGAGTGGATAAGATTTGTGATTAATCAGTTGGAGGGGCGGTTGAGGTGGAAGGAATGTTTGAGAAAAGTGGAGGCGGTTGGACTTGGGTAGTTTCAGGAGCGGTTTGAAGGCGGTTTGAGGAGGGGATTTAATTGGGGAATTGGAGTGGGTAGTGTGGATAGAAGGAGGAGGATATTTTTGTTTAGGTGAAGGAGGAGGAGTAGCAGTTCTGGTAGGAGGAGTTTGGTCGCGGTTCGAGGGGGTGGAGATTGGTTGCGATTTGAAGGGGGTGGAGATTGGTTGCGGTTTGATCTAGGAGGGGAGGAAGTAGGATCTCTGCGTTGTGAGGTGGATATGGCTAGGCCACTTAAAGGTTTGGGGATCCAGGGGTTGAAGGCATTGGAGAGAGAAGGGGTGTGATAGGAATTTGCAGAGCGGTCTGACTCTGAATCTGAGGGAGGAGGAGAGGAGGAATAAATTGATTCCTTATCAAAATATGAGGCCGTCTCTCCAGCCATGGGTTTGGTATTCTTGGCTACCCTTTTCAGAAATTGTTTGGGCCCTCTCTTGGCCATCATTTTGAATCTTTTCTTTGGGGTCTCCCCCTGAATAGGTGCATCAGATTGTGGTTGTGGTTGTGGTTTGGGAGAAGGAGATTTTTGTTGTGAGGAATGGTGAGATTGGATTGGGGATTGAATGGGTGATTGAGGTTGGGTTTAGATGGGTGATTGGGTTTGGGGAGGTGGAGGCGGTTGAGTAGTAGGCTGCGGTTCAGGTGGGGGTGTTGTTTGCTTCTGCTTTCCCACGGCAGCTCTTTTATCAGCAGCTTTCTTCTCAAATTTCTCCAGCTCTGCACTGTGGAAGATCAACATGTCCTCATCAGTTTGAATCCTATCTTGAGCAATATTGGCAGATCTGGCTCTGGCAATCAATGCAGGAATACTTTCATCCTCTTCTTCCTCTTCATCAACCAAATTCGTTTTCTTCTTTCCCTTGCTTGGACCTGCAGCAACATCAACACGCGGTTTTGGGTGTTGGCCTTCTTGGCACGCGGTTCAACTTGGCATGTGGTTTTCCTTATCCTCTTAACCGCTTTCCCAACCGCTATCTCCGCGGTCTCAGGATTCATTGCAACATACAATTCCCTTGTAGGAAGAGTATCAGCATCCCATAGCTTCTTATAAAGTTCATCACCATTTTTTGTACCTGAAAATATGACAAACATTGGTCCTAATAGATTCTTCTTGACCCCACTCAACCATCAACTCAGGGTTGAGTAATCTGATCTCCTCCAAATGCTAGTAGTTGGAGAACACTGCGGTCAACATCCTGCAAAAGGGTCTCTATCTTTGTTCTACACCCTTTTCTTTAGATCTGTAGGTATCAATGTAGGCAGATAATTCTCTAATGAGGATTTTAGGCCAATGAAGGGGGGTCTCATTGATAATTGCACAGCAATACATCCATTGGGAACTAGTAAAGTTATTATGGTTGCCATTTTTCCCACATATGGACTTTCCAACCAAGAAGTACAAATGGCTGATTAACTCTCCAAAATATTTCCTAGGAACAACCTTATATCTCCCAGAAAGGGTTGGAATTCCAGCTAGGGTGGAGGCTGTGGCATCAAGGATTTCTTGGGGTAATCTCTCTTCAGCACCAGGAACATGAAATTCAAAGGTATCCCTAATATCCATATAATCAATGGTAACTGCCATTCCCTCAACATTTGCGGTCAGGCAGGGGGTGGATCTTCCATTTCCAAGATCTCTTTTGCTGACAGTTGTATTGGAATAAAATTGGTCAATAAAGGAAGGAATGTTGTAGGTTTGTTTCTTGGTGAAGAGGGGTAGGATTCCAGAGGTGGTCATCTTTCTAATCAATTCCCTTCCTAAGGCATCTCCACGCAATTCAATTTCATTGATTTCCCAACCAGGCAAGAAAAAGCTAGAATCCTACAAAGACAGAAAATATGAAGTTAGATCCATTGCAAGAAGTCACAGTTTCGCTTGCGGTTTGAAGCACTCATGCGGTTTAAGAGATGAGGTTTTAAGGAATTCAAATCCAAATTTTACAAAAAGTTTATAAGTATGAAAAACAAGATTTATGAATCAAGTAGCCAACATGTAGGAAAGTTTTGAAAAACTCATGAAGGGCATATGAACACGAAGAACAAGAACATGAAGAACAGAGGAAACATGAAAGTTCACCAAAATCAATAAAAAGCATATCAAAATGATCATATTGGGCATTAGATTAACAATATAACAATAAAAACACAAACTTTACCCAGAATCACCAAGAAAATGTCAAGAACACGAAATGGGTTTCTAAAACCCTTAAACTGTAAAATCCAAAATCAGCAACCAAAACATGTTTATATCATCAAATAAATTACATGGATAGATTCTAATCATCAAGGCGAGCAAAACCCAACAATTTTTAAGCAAAATGAGTAAGAATCGAAGGCATAATCAACCAAAATCAAAACATGGCATACGAACAGTTTTTTCAAGGTTCATCAATGGCAGTTTTTGCAGAAATAGAAAGATTAAGGTTCAGAAAAACATACCATATCGTTGAAGGGTTTCTTGGGAACTTTAGGGATTGTTGAATCACGTTGTCTCTTAGTAGCCATTAAAATTTTTGGTGATTGAAAATTTGAAGGTTTATAGAGAGTTAGTAGAGAGAGAGAGAGAGAGAGAGAGAGAGAGAGAGAGAGAACAGTAAAGGCACAGAAGTTGTAAGTCGTAAAGGGTCAACTGATATCCCAGAATGGGTATATATAGGTGGAGCCTAGGGTGAAGGGACAATAGTGATGATGGTTCCACTATCACTTAAGTGTACCATCATTGCACTTGCACCCTTTCACCTTCTGCACTTCAACCATTTTAATGCAAATATTCCTTTTGCATTTAATGCATTTAAATTTTGAAAATACGTGGGAAAATATTTGCAAGACTACCCTTATGCCAAAATAAGGACCAAATAATAAATAAGAAAAACTTACCTGGGTCCACGTGGTAGTAAAATGAACAGTTTTTTTTTTTAAGGATAAAAATATTAAACCTGATTGAAGCTTCTTTAAAGCTTAGAAAATGAAAAAACATTTAAAATATTCTAAGTGTTGAAATGCGATTTTGATTTTGCGGTTTTGAAACATCGTGAGGTTTTAAAAATATATGTGGTTTAGATACTACATGCGGTCAGAAGTTGCATGCGGTTTACCTCAAGCGGTTTATCCACGTGGTTTCAACAAGGGTGAGGTTTGAAATCTCAACAGGAGTTACAACCTAAAATTCACATACTCAACACACAAGTTAGTAATAAAAAGTATGGACATATTTAAGTTCAAGCATACCCATTTCTCCTCTGAGGAATGAAAACCTCTTGAAGTCAAGAGCTTTGGTGAGGATATCAGCAATCTGGTTGTCTGTACCCACATACTCTAAATGGATATTCCCCTTTTCAACATGGTCTTTGAGGAAATGATACTTGATATCGATGTGCTTGGTCTTTCAGTGCATAACAGGGTTATTGGAGACTAAAATTGTTGATGTGTTGTCACACATGATTGGGCAATTTCCTTCATTAATTCTATAGTCCACCAACTGTTGCTTCATCCTAAGGATTTGGCAGCAACAACTTCCAGCAGCAATATATTCAGCCTCTGTGGTTGACACTGAAACTGAGGCTTGCTTCTTGCTGGCCCAAGCAACTAGTCTATTTCTGAGGAAGTGACAAGTCCCACTAGTGCTTTTTCTGTCAATAGTGCAAGCTGCAAAATCTGCATCTGAATAACCTACGAGATCGAAATTCGAATCTTTGGAATACCAAAGTTCAAGGTTAGTAGTTTCAGAGAGATAGCAGATTATACGCTTGACTGCACTTAAATGGGCTTCTCTAGGATCGGCTTGATAGCGAGCACATACACAAACACTGAACATGATATCTAGCCTACTAGCAGTTAAATAAAGTAATGAGCCAATCATACCTCGATATAAGGTTTGATCAACCTTCTTACCTTTTAGATCTTTATCTAGCATATTGCCGGTAGCCATACAAGTAGGAATGGCAAAAAATCCGAACCCGCCTCGAACTCGAAAAGACCCGACCCTAATAGGCAGGGTTTGGGATCCAATTTTGAAAACCCGACGGGTTTTTTTAGGGTTCGGGTTTACCCCCGTGTAAGTACCCAAATCCAGATCGTCCAAATCCGTCAGAAAGTTAACCGAAATCCGTTAACTGGCCCGCTCCAGGTTAACCGGAACTCGTTAAACTCCCCGTTGCTGTGCCAACGAGACGTCCCGGGACTGCCCCGTGCATCCCGACGCCGAACCGTACTTAACACGTGTCATCTCACGTAAAAGCACGGCTTTCCCTGAAAAACGCATTTTCCGGCACTTTCCGGGGGCGTTTCGGACATTTTCCGGACTGTTATTTAAAAAACGGACAAAACCGGGACCCGGGAACAAACTTCCACCTCAGCTGGTGACTCAGAGGGCACGTGGCACGCATGCCACCTCCCTCTAGTCACCCTTCAATCACAAATCAAGGCTAAAAGACCAAAATACCCCTGATTTGCAAGCCTAGTCCGGCCGGACTCCCTGTGCACTTTTCCTGAAATTGCAGCAAGTCCCCCAGATTTCCAAAATACTCAAAAACCCCCTGGATTCAGTCCAAGTCCGTCCGGACTCCTACTGCAATTTTCACCCTATAAATAGAAGTTGCTGTCAAAGGCAAAAGAAGACCAAATTCACTCCAAAATTTCACTACCTCACGGTTCAAAGCAGTTTTCACCCCTTCCGAGCTCCCGTTTCGTCTTGATTCGCGTGAAACCTTCGTATTTCGATCAAATACGCACCTTACTACTTCGAAACAACCTTTCGAATCACTTTCCATGTCCCGTACACACCTCTCGAGCCAAAGGAGTCAACCCTAGCCATAGGTATAACTCCCTCTCTCTAAATCTCTCGTTCCGTCTCGGTTTACGCGCCAGTCGCTACAACCGTTTCGAACGTCGTTATCGAAATGTAGACGCCTCCGTCTAATGGGGTCCGATACGTTTTAGCCCCTCGATCCTCTTCTCTTTCCGTAAGAGAAGTAATCACGAGTTAAAACGGCGTTTCGACCCCGTTCCGTTTACTTTTATTGTCATTTACCAATTCCGGATCGTTCGATCCGTCGATCGTCATTTTAATTTCCGTCATTTACAAATTCGAGCCGTTTGGCCTCGTTGACTGTCATTTACAAATCCGAGCCGTTTGGCCTCGTTGATCGTCATTTACGAATCCGGATCGTTTGATTCCGTTGATACCGCACTTTAAATAATGTCATTTACAAAGTCCGACCCGTTTGGATCGTGATAGTATTTACTTTTCAAAGTCCGAGTCGCAACCCGATTCGTTGATCGCATATCATTTAAAACGCATTTTTCCCGTAAAAATCGTTAACAATGTAATGCCCGGTTCAAAACCGGAGTTCGTCCGTCGAACTCTCTTTCAAAACGCGCGAAATGACGTTCGGCCTCCGAATGCTCATCTTCAAACTAAAAGCCGCCATTTGACACTTAAAATCATTTAAAACGCATTTTTCCCGTAAAAATCGTTAACAATGACACGCCCGGTTCAAAAAACCGGAGTTCGACCTTCGAACTCCTTTTCAAACTCAAAATCGACGTTTGCCACGCAAACGCTCATTTCAAACTCAAAATCGATGTTTGCCACGCAAACGCTCATTTCAAACTCAAAATCGACGTTTGCCACGCAAACGCTCATTTCAAACTCAAAATCGACGTTTGCCACGCAAACGCTCATTTCAAACTCAAAACCGACGTTTGTCATTCAAACGCTCGTCTTTTCAAACAAAGTCACCTAATCAACGTTTGTCATTCAAACCAAGATTAAGCTTGTCATTCAAGCCCCCATTTCAAAAGACACACACACACACACGATTTCGAGTAAGGTAGAAAGACTCGTCATGCGAGGCGTTTCGAGCGATCTCGTAATACTCTACCCGAAACGTAACTTGACCTCCGAACCTAACAATCTCTGGTACAGAAAGCTTTTTACTCGTTTTTGCTGCCAATAAAAATGATCCCCGTTTTCAAAGCCTTTTCCTAAGTTTTTGCTACCAATAAAAACGACACCTTTTCACAATAGCCGTTTCTCAACGTTTGGGCTCAAAATACAAAAACCGCGTGGCGACTCCTCATTTTTCCTTCCCATGAAGCGAGGTCTCAGACACCAACCCCTCCCGCGAAAGACAACCGCCTTTCGCATCGCGCGAAATTCGGGTAATTTCAGTTGGCGACTCCGCTGGGGAAAAGATACTTTTTTCAAAACTACCATTGTTTTCAAAAAAGCCTTCCGTGGGTCAAACTTTCGTTTACCCTTCCTCGTTTTCGTGTGTGTGAGTTCCTTTAAACCTCGAACGGTTTTTGTTTCAAAGGCATTACATTGTCAACTTTTCAAAATCATACCATGTTTGTGCATCCCCATTCATGCTTGATTTTCATTGCTGTCTTTTGAACTGTGCATCATAAATTCTTTAAGACACATTCTGAAAAAAATCTCTGTTTTACTCAGAAAAGGAATTTTAGTGACCGCACACTACGCGCACTTGCTGCCTCGGAACACCGCACTTCACGTGCACTTGCTGCCTCGGTACACTGCACACTACAACCCTAACCCGGGATGGCCTTATCAGTTGCACTCCGATTGGCACGGAATGCCTTTCGGGGGCGCACGGGGTCGTCCCAAACATCCCATCCTAGCCCGTGTAAGCCATGCACTCTTTGTGTCACACTTTGTCCAAGACCCCGGTTGGTTTTTGGCTTAGCTCGTGTCATAAAGCCTAAGTGTATGTTTTTCACGCCGGGCCCCGCTCCGAGTCAAGCTCGAGAGTTTGAGACCAAAGGTCGTTCCCGACCCAAAGTCTTGAGCTTTTCAGCCTTGACTTTGACGCGGAGCTCTGCCGAAAAATATACCCGAAGGTTCAATGTGACGCCGTGTCACCAAACCTCGTCGTATGTATCGTACCAGCCACAACTTGGCCAACGCTAAAAGGCTAAGGTCTCTCGCACAAGCGAGTCAGGAGAGGTCATGCCCAAATTTTGGCACGATCCCTGCCTTAACTTAAGGACGTTGACTTCGACTGTGGCCCGTACGTCACACACGTTGAAAGTTTGCGTGATCAGCTAGCCTTAAGTTCACTTTTTCCCTTTGTCGGTGGAACTCGCTTGCCTTATCAGACCTCGCTCGGGATAGTCCGTCCTGAGAAAGATGATCTACAATGGAAACGAGGGGCTTATAAGCGTAGTAACGAGATCCCGATTAGAGCTCTAGGATTAGTTGCGAAAAAGAAGACCCGCTCTTTTCCAACCGATTAGGACTACGAGAAAACGTTCTTTAAGTAAACATTAATCGGTAAGCGCACATTGCACAAGCCCGAAAACCTTGAGCCAAATCCCCTTTTCCGAAGCCTAAACCCTTCCTTTCGTTCCCTGCGGCGAGCGAGAAAGTGGTTGATTTCGGGTCGGCGCCTTGCCGGGATCACCGTAACGGCGGCGTCGGACGGTTCTTCGGTTCCCTCGGTTCCCTCGGCCAAAATTTCCGACATGTCTAGCTCACCGAGAAATCGTGACGGGGAAGGACCCCGCCACCGTAACGGATATGACATTGGAAGAAGCCATCAGGGCTTGTGAGGTTCACAAGAGGCGAAAGAAGATCGGCGGAATTTCGTGGTACGGCTTCCGAATGAGCGTGGTATAGCGGCTATCCCCGGTCGAGACGGTACTTTTGTCTGGTCGAGGATGACGATTCCCGAAACCAGTTCACCAAACCTTCAATCGAGGTTCCTCCCCGCCAACTTACGGGATGCCTTCCAACCAAGGAAACAGCCGACCTAGGCTCCATGTTGCCACCTCTCGGGGCAACCCTGCCATTTTTGGTCGGCCCAGTGCTACTCCATCACTCAATATCACCCGGCGCACCGCGGACCATCTCAGGATGCCAATATTCCTCAATACCCTCCCGGGTTCGTCCCGTTGCCTATACACGAATCCACTAAACACCGGGGACAAACCCCGTCTGATTCGAGAAAAGGCCCCGTATATTCTCATATACCAAGCCTTCCACCTCCAATCACTACCGCTCACGTGGTAGCACCGGCGCCGAGCCTCACAGTCCACCACTTGGACCCAACCTTAGCCTGGATGGTCGAGCGGATGAAAGACACAAAGCCACCATGAGCGGCTCAGCGAGGAAACGCTCAAATCCACGAGATCCCGGGAATGGTCACGCCTCTCCTGCCAAGTTTAGAATGCCTAGGAGATGGACCGATTCGACGGAACCGAATGTCCTCAAACGCACGTCGATACCTACGTTCTCGGCATGAGAGCAAAAGGAGCAACCCTCCGGCAAATGGTCGACCACTTCCGGCCATACGGCTTAAAAGTTCGGCGTTACGATGGTTTCGAGGGTCAAGCTGCGGATCGCCACACACAGGAACGGATCGGTAACATCTTCTGGAACGGTGCAGATCCAACTTAGAGTGGGAAACAAGTCGCGAGGACTTAATCACCACCGAGCGAAGCGGATGAAAGTGTTGGGGAATTCTACAAGAGATGGAGCTGGAAACTCTCAGAGATCATGGAGCCACTCTCCAAAGACGAACGAGATGCGGATCTTCAAGTCACGCTTAAGACCGTCCATCGAGAACTCTCATCGATCACAATTTCTTCCCGGATCTCGGGCCATGGTCAATGCCGGCTCACGGTTCGAGAAGGATCTCAAGGAAAAGTTGGCTCTTGCACGGCCCATACCGATATCGCTCGCTCGGCGGTTGCATTCAATCCCGCAGGCCCGGCAAAGAGGAAAGATACGTCTGTCAACTACGTCCATCGGGGACAACGGTCGGGTAACGAAACCCGGTCCCGCAAAGCAACAATTCTACTCGAAGCGACTGCCGTACACTTCGACAAGTTGGACATGCCACCGAGCAAGATGCTTTGGAAGGGTTAATCAAGGAGGGTCTCCTTAAGCCCGTTGCCAATTACAAACCCAAAATTCCCGTAGCCAATGCGGACAAGAGCAAATACTGCGCCTTCCATCGGTATCACGGCCATACCAGCGACAAGCTGTTTGGGGTTACGATACGAAATCCGTAACTTGATAGAAGAAGGCAAGTTGGAGCGCCCCCGTGGGCCAATACGATCGGGAATCCTTTTAGAACAATAACGGCGTGAATTCCATTGAGTGGGTGCCCAAGAAGAGTGCCACGAGAACCGGTTTCTCCGCCTCTTTCGGTGGATCCTCCTCTAATGTCCACATCGGCTACGATGTTTGTGGCACTCACTTTGCACAGGTACGAGTCTAGAAACTATTCAGGAGCAATCCTCAGAGAAAACAAAAGAAGAAATCCTCTCAACGGCAAGGCGAGAAAGAAAGATACGAAGGCTGGGGACACCGGTGTAGGTACACTCGGAGAACCTTCGGGAGGTTCGACTACTACGTCTTGTACTCCGGCCAATCCTCTTTGCCTCCGAGGCCATGCGGCTTTAGAGCAAACGAGGGTGGGAAAGCCGAAAAGTCCCGCGAAACCGAGAATTCAGACCACAGGACACCGAATACCTCGGATCTTGGTAATCTTGCGCGGTCGAAGCCTAATCCCCGCGGGATCGGCCAAGATTCAATTTGTCCGGCTTAGAGCTCGGACCGGTAAAGGAAGATCAAGGTCGGCTTGGCAATCGCACTCGATCAATGTGCTAACCAAGGGCGGCAACCGCCACAAGCAACCTCAACACACTCCCGAGGTTCCGGAAGGCTTTACCTCGCAAGAGGAAGACAGAAACGGATGGCTTGATGACTCTCCTTTTACGGATAGAGACGAGATCTACGACTCCCGTTTGTATGGCGGTATGATCACGTTACGTGATGAAGACCTACCGAGAGATGCCTCGGGGCACAACGAAGCTCTGTACATCACTCTCAAGCTCAACACCATATCACTCCCGGAGTATTGGTAGATAACGGGTCGGCGTTAATGTTCTCCCTCTCGGCATGATGCGAGCCCTCCATATCAATGAAAGCCATCGATTCCGTCGGCTCGGACTATCAAGGCCTACGGCTCGTCTCGTCCCATCACGGGGACGGTGACTCTGGAACTCTGGTTCGAAACCCAAATGGTGCCAGCAAAATTCCATGTGATGGACATTCCATCTGAGTTCACGGCTCTTTTGGGACGCCCTTGGCTACACCACATGAAAGCCATAGCTTCCACTCTCCATCAGTGTGTTAAGTTCATTAACCGGCAGGGAGATCTCGAAGTCATCCGAGGGGATAGTTTCCTCATAGGAAACGAAGCCGAGACAGTAGCCAAGCGTGTCCGCACTCAGGCACCGGGGTTACCTCCTTCGAATCAACCAAGGGACTACCGGGGCAAATCTCATCAGAATCCCTCAGAGTCCGGAGATGCTAACTATGTAAACTTACTCGGCGGGCGGACCACTGAAGCAGTCCGATACATCAAGTTCAACTGTCGTTTCCAACATTTGGAGGCAGATTGGAAGGAAACGCTAAATATCGCCATGATGCGGGCACATAAACCCCCAGTCTCCAATCGGAGATTCGTCAGCATTCTCCAAACCAACTCTCTGGCCCCGCCAGGCGAAGAGATCTTTGTGATAAAGGTCAACAAGCACCGTCATTCTCGTTTTGAATGCATGGAAGTTGTATGGGATGTCCTCCACGAGGAACTACCCGCTGCACCCCTCTTCTCCAACGAAGAGCACGATGTTTTCCTAGCTGCTCCAACAACGCAACCGGACGCAATACGTCCCTACGTTTGGATTGAACCGTCGAGATGATGATGAATCTGGACTCTCCGGAGTCGAGGACGCGCGGACCCGCGGGCGGACCTCTGCATTCACATGCTCGGTTTGAGGACGGAACTCCTTCCGATCGGGTCACCTACGACCCAAGGTTCCAATACCATGGAAATTGTCAAGCTCAACGTCCGGTACAAGCGGCTATCAGACAATTGGAAGTTCTTTGGTTGACACGACGAAGAATCCCTCGATCAAGTGGTTGGCGACGACTTCGTCAACATCATCTATTCCAGATATCCCGATGATACCAAGGATCCGGTCCTTATCGTCGGTCTGCAATACCAAGGTCACCCTCGGCATTTACTGCTCATGGTAAACGAGGCTTTGGCCAAGCGAGCTCGAGCTCATCACTACTTCCGAGTACCGGCCCGGTGGCAACCGGCCCGTGCCGTCGGTCAAGCTTATACCCTCAAGCGCCGCGAGGCGAGGGCAGCGAAGGAGACCAAGCTCCTCACCTGCTACGAGTCGAGATCAACCTCGGGAACGCTTGGCGGCCACCCCGAAAACATCTGTGAAAGTCTTCCCCGCAAGGCGAGTCGGCTTCCGACATAGGAAATGACCACCTCGGCATCAACATGCTCCGGTTCGATTCTACTCCCGGCCGTCACGGCCGGATTCGAGACATCACGCCGGTCATTGCTAGCTACGATAGACTTGGCGATCGAGCGAGATCACGAGGCTGTCAACATTGCGAATTCAATACCCCCGTGGGGTCAATCAACGAATATGGGCAAACTTCTTGGTAATCGAGATCAAGGAAGGCCGCATGGAATGTCCCAGTCCGACTTCCTTCGTCAACGTAATCCAAGTGTTCCCGCCATTCGGCGATTTGAATGTAATCACGGTTACGGACACTAGCCGGACGGTGCGCACCTACGGAGGCTGCTTAGCTCTCGCGAGAAAGCCCTCATGGAACTAGCCGCTCAAGAAAGTCGTCTTTGGGACGAAGACCAAGCTCGAAAGACCTACGGGGACCAAGCCCTTAAAGTGTCACGGGCGGCTTCGGACAGAAAGCTAGAGGCCACTCTAGACCGGTTCGACCTCAAGAGCTTTGCTCATGGCAACTTCCACGACTACCGTCTGTTCTCATCCAACCCCCTCTGCCGAGGCAAGGGTGGTCAACGGTCCCGATGACCTAGGAGATGGAACGACACGGCGAACGAATCCCGGCGCTTACCTTCCGGGAAAGCAAGTTCTCTGTGAAAGCGGCAGACGAAGACGATGAAACCATTCTCTTCCAAGCCGGGCATGAAGTCAACAAAACCGGACTCCCAAGGGTCACGGGAGGATGGGAACGGATCATTTCCGCACTCAAATTGAAAGGCCAACTCGGGGAGGAAGGTCTATTTAAAAACAAGAGGAGGATGGAAATTCGTCTCGAGCAACTACTCGGGGAAATTCCACGGTCTACGGCATTCGTTTACGAAACGATCAAGCTGGGCGACAACCGATCACATGGGCGAGATGTTCGGGAAGCCGTGTACTCACCTTCCGACATACCCGCCACTCGAGATAAAGCAAAGGAGAAAACTCTCCCCGATGGAGGTTTACCTAGGCTGCCGCACGCGGTTCAAAGAAGCATGGCTATTCTCACATGGGAAGAAACGCAGGCACTCACTCTCGACGCGAGCTCCGCTGCAAGAAGGTTGATCTGGGCCCCGGGCGGAGGAAAACTAGCAAACCACGAGTATCGCCGGACCCAACTCCAGAATGCCACTGAGTATGCTCAGCAAGAAGGAAAGGAACGCGATATACCGTGAAGAGATCAAGGAGACCGTTCGCTTGAGCCGAGAACTCTCCAACCTCCCCGGAGGGTCGGCACACGGTTCGATTCGAGGCAACCACAGTTGTGCACGACATTCGAACAAGCTGCGTCAAGCGTAGGCTACCTCCCGCGAGGCATCCAAGCCGGTATCCTGGGACGAGAATCCGTCAAGCTGCCGAAGCTCAGGAATTCATCCACAATCAATGAGTTGAGGAAGACATATGGCCCTATGCTACGAGGAATCCTCCTCTAACTATGGCTCAACTCGGAAGCGGCTGTTCGAAGGGACCAAACGATGTCGGCGTCCTAACCCGATCGGGTCAAATCCATGCATTACCACCTAAGGCCACCAAAAGCCGACGGGCGTGCAATCCGGCCGGCCCGAAGACGCAAATTCCTTGAAAGAGGACCCGATCCTCACTCAGCTCAAGCAAACTCAGGCGAACATTTCTCTTTGGTCTCTGCTCACCTCTTCATATCCTCACAAGCTCAAGCTAGAGGAAAGCCTGGCCCGTACCATGGTCCCCGTGGGCGCATGACCCCGAGATGAAGTCATTCGGATGATCGGTAACATCCACTATGGAAACATTATCACCTGCACAGATTTGGACCTTCCAAAATTTGGGGCTGATCACAATGAGCCACTCTACATCACACGATCCAGCTGGACGGCGTCGCCTTCCCTGCGTGTTGGTAGACGGAGGTTCTGGAATGAATGTCTTGCCCGCCAAGATGATGGACCTGCTTGACATCAAGCCCACAGATCTTAAGCCTTCAGTCCACACTGTCAAGGCCTATGACTCTACTTCCCGTACAGTTCTCGGGGTTGCTACTCTTAACATCTGGTTCGGCAAGCGGATGATCCCCACCGAATTCCAAGTGTTGGACATTCCAATCACTTTCACAGCCATTCTGGGGCGTCCCTGGCTGCATCAAATCAATGGCGTGGCATCCACCCTTCATCAGTGCCTCAAGTTCATGCAAGGCAACGAGCTAACCACAGTCTACGGCGACAGCGTCACCGAGGGGACCAGCACCAACGACATTCCAGTGTTAGAAATCAAGCATAATGATGACATGCCATTAACTGGATTCACTCTGGAGACCTCCAAGATCCAAATATGCAACGTGGACCTTCCACTGTCTCACGATCAGATTCCTCCTGCCATGAGGATGATGAAACTCATGAACTTCATCCCAGGACTGGGGCTCGGCAAAAGGCTGCAAGGCCAACACCAAGTTATTGAAGTCAAGGACCACACCACGGTCCAGGGGCTTGGCTACGTGCCAACACCGGCTGACATCAAGGAAGACAAAAGGCTCGCCCGCACCAAGGCAGCAGCCCGCAAAAGGGGAACCTCCGACGGCACACCCAATCTCCGACCTTACAGCTTTGACCTCGCTCATTACTTCACCAAGGGAACCAGCAGCAGAACTGAGGGGACCGACAAGGGAACCGACAGCAGAACTGAGGGGACCGACAGCGGTACCGACAGCAGAACTGAGGGAACCGACAGCAGAACTGAGGGGACCGACAGCGGAACCGACAGCAGAACTGAGGGGACCGACAGTGGAACTGATGAAGATGAGAAAGAAGCAGGGATAGTCAGTACAGAGACTACAGGAAGAATGGAACAGCTAGCACGGGACCTCAAGCGTTTCAGAGGACTCAAAGCTAATCCGATAAGGGGAGCGTTCCTCGACATCACAGCTCTACCTGGACCAACTGCCACCACAGTCCAGCATGAGTACACATTCAAGGGAATCCCAGACTTGGAGGAGCAACTCAAGGTACTCTCCATGGGAAACAGATTGTTCGGATCAGCCGCCGAGGCCACATTCGAGACAGTAAGTCCAAAGCAGAAGGAACCAGAATTCATAGAAGACGCTCTCAGTGGACCAGCTCTACAGAGTCTGTTTGAAGAAGTCATGGAGCTGCCCAACTTGATCGACTGGGGCTCCGACAATAGCATGATTGCCATGATTGGGACAGCAGAAGCCAAGCCTCTCGATCCCCGCACCCTCATCAAGCATCCAGCAATGCCACTGAAGAATTGGGTAACTTTCACCGGACCAAGGGCAAGCCAGGCAGAAATGGAAGACAAGCTGGGCCCGCACCCACATCTCCCTAAACCCGGTCTCAAACCCTCTGAGTCAGTCCTTGTCAGAGTCCAGTCCTCTGAGTCATCCAATGGCCTTACGCCGGAGGACTATAATGTTGTAGCCAATCATGTATTCCCGTTCTTGTTTAATGAAAAGTCTGACCTTTCGGAGTATCCTCTCATTGCCACTTTAACAACTGATAAGTTAACAAACAACTTAAAAGACGTTAATAATTCAATTGATAAAGAAGCAGACACATTAAACGAACAATACATTAAAGAAGTTCTCGAGCGTGTAGTTGACCAAGAGGACAACCGGGCCCAAGCTGCCGAAGAGGTTATGACCAAAGTGAACCTGGGGTCAGTGCAAGAGCCTAAAGAGACACAAGTGGGCAGTTTCTTCGCCGATGCAGAAAAGGAAGCCCTGATAAACCTCCTCCGGGAGTATGTTGACGTGTTCGCCTGGTCATACCAGGACATGCCAGGACTCGATCCCTCAATCGTGGAGCACAGAATTCCCCTGGATCCCGAATCCAAGCCTGTCAAACAGAAGCTGCGCAAGATCAAGCCAGAGTGGTCCTTGCAAGTTAAAGAAGAAATTGAGAAAATGCTCCGAGTTGGTTTCATCAGAGTGATTGAGTACCCGACTTGGCTCTCCAACATCGTGACGGTCACCAAGGCCAACGGAAAGGTCAGATGCTGCGTAGATTTCCGGGATCTCAACAAGGCCAGCCCTAAAGATGATTTCCCCCTGCCTAACATCGACATGCTGGTCGACACCACGGCAAATTTCGAAGTAAAGTCCTTCGTGGACGGGTTCGCTGGATACAACCAGATCAAGATGTCCGAGGAGGATCAGGCCAAGACTGCCTTCACCACTCCATGGGGGACATACTGTTACACGGTCATGCCGTTCGGTCTGAAGAACGCTGGGGCTACTTACCAGCGGGCTGCAACAGCCCTCTTCCATGACATGATTCACAAGGAAATCGAAGTATACGTCGATGACATGATCATCCACTCCAAGGGATCAGACATGCAGCACATGACAGATCTGAGAAAGTTCTTCAACAGACTCAGAAAGCACTCCATGAGGCTAAACCCGGCAAAGTGCACCTTCGGCGTCAAGCGCGGCAAGGTACTGGGGTACATGGTTACAGAAAGAGGTATCGAAGCCGATCCCAGGAAAATCAAGGCCATCATCGACATGAAGCCGCCTCAAACCCTGACAGAAGTAAAAAGCTTCATGGGAAGGCTTCAGTACATCAGTCGCTTCATCAACCAGTTGACATCTCTCTGCGAGCCCATGTTCAAACTGATGAAAAAGAATGCCGACATCAAATGGGACTCCGAGTGCCAAACAGCTTTTGAGAAAATCAAGACCTACTTGGTTAATCCCCCAATTACATTGCCCGCCACATGAAGACAAGCCACTACTCACTGTATCGACAGATATGAGACACGTCAATCGGAGCAATGCGCACAAGAGCGAAAGATTCCAAGGTTGAGCATGCAATCTACTTCGTAAGCCGAAAGCTTCAAGGAAGTGAACTCGGCTACTCAGCATCGGAGAAAACTTGTACCGCCTTGGTATGGGTAGTCGGGAAAGCGAAACACTACATGCGGTCGCATTCGGTGCTCCTGGTCTCCAAAGTGGACCCGTCCGATATCTCTTTGACAAGCCATCTCTGTCGTGCGGCTAGCCAAGTGGTCATTCTTCTGGCTGAGTTCGACATCAAGTACATGGTCGGAAAATCAACAAAGGGCGAGTAATGGCGGATCGGTGGCCGACTTCCCAAGCAATGAACCTAAGGGTCACGATCCGCAATTTCGGACGACGGAATCTTTTCACTTGACGGCGCAAACCGGCAGCAACTCTTCTTCGATGGGGCAGCCAACAAGAAGGGAATGGCATTGGAATGCTCCTTGTCGATCCCAGGGACGAGCATACTCCCATAGCCATCAAAGCTGAATTTTGAAGCAACCAACAATGCGGCGAGAATCTGGCTGTGCGGCGGAGTTTGGAAGCCGCCCTCGGCGCGACATCTCGAGCTGGATGTATATGGAGACTCGGCATTGATCATCAATCAAGTATCCAACAAATGGAAGACGGTAGATTCGGCCTTGAAGTACCACGCGTACATGGAGGAGCTCATTGCTCGGTTCAAGGACATCTCTTTTCACTATTTGCCAAGAGACGGGAACCGCTTCGCGAGCATGCACAGCAACCCTCGCCTCTCTTGTCGAAATTCCCGATGGAAAGCGGTAAAACCCCTCGAGAATAGGCGAGACGGGAAACACCCGCCTATTCTTTGTGAGATCGAAAAAGAAAAGAAACGATCGACGAACCACAGGTACAATCAGATTTACCGGTACCTCCAAAGCGGAGAAGCTTCCTTCACAAATGAAGATGGAAAATACAAAGAAGGGATCAAAGCCAAAAACATGATGGCATTAAAACGCTGGCATCCCACTTCGTCATTACGGGGTATGTTGTACAAGAAGCGCCACCAAGGGCCACTCCTTCGGTGTGTAAACAAAGAAAAAGCCGGCGAGCTAATGAACGAAGTTCACAACGGAACTGCGGTCCGCACATGAACGCCCGAGCATTGGCACGAGATCATTCTCCGTATGGGATACTATTGGATATCAATGGAAACAGGCGCATCCGGTTCGTCAGAAAGGCTGCGACAAATGTCAAGCGGTTCTCCAACCTCAATCACATCCCACCTCATGAACTCTATTGCATGACTACGCCATGGCCTTTCGCCACATGGGGAATCGACGTCATCGGCAAGATCACTCCTCCGAGGAGCAATGGTCACGAGTTCATTTTAGTCGCGATCGACTACTTCACCAAATGGGTAGAAGCCGGATCGTACAAGGTGCGAATTCTAAGAAGGTGGCCGAGTTCATCCGAGAGAACATCATGTGCCGATACGGAGTGCCCAACGAGATCATCTCCGACAATGGGACTCGCTTTCGAAGGAGATTGTGACCAACTGCGGCCGAATTCGAGTCACACGTCACAAGTCTTCTCCTTACGAGACCACAAACCAATGGTGCGGTAGAGGCGGCCAACAAGACTCTCGCCATGATAATCGAGAAAGATGACCACCGGAGGTCGGGAGCGGCGAAAAGCTACATCTAGCCCTGCAGGGATACCGGAACGTCGGTCGAGAACCGCCGCGGGGAGACTCCGTTCGCGCTTACCTACGGAATGGAAGCGATGTTGCCCGTGGAATTGGAAATTCCATCCCTCAGAGTCCTCTTGGAAAACGGGATCAATGAAGTCGAATGGCTACGAGCCGTCACGACGAACTTGCTCTACTCGACGAGCGCAGATTGAAAGCCATGGAACACACTCGAGCCTACCGGAGCGAGAATGGCACGAGCATTCGACAAGAAAGTCAAGATCCGAGACATCGAGAGAAGGCGACTTGGTGCTAAAGGAAAAGCCTCCTACGCGGACCAATCCCCTCGGAAAGTGGGAGCCTACTGGATAGGACCGTTCGTGGTACAAAGAATCTTCTCAGGAGGAGCCATGAAGCTAGCGAGACTTGGACGGAAACCCTTTCGTTAACCCCGTGAACGGAAGCAAGCTCCTTGAATGCTTCGTTTGAGGAAGAGCACGAGTCAACTCTCCTTCCCCATACACCGTCCCCTCAGTAAATTAAAGTGCTAAAAGAGTAATACCCAACTGGATACATTCCCACAAATGATCCAGGTAAAAAACAGGGTCGCACTTCTTTTGTCTTTGGTATTCTCAAATTCACCTAAAGTGTCGAACTACGGTGACCTGAGCCCCTTAGTCCAATTGTAAAAAGGGGAACGTAGGCAGCCATCATTGGTTCGGTCTAAAAAAAACAAAAAAATACAATAAGCATCAATTGCTTGTGTTTCGAAAAACTCTTTTCATTTAACCTACAAATTCATAACGGTTAAAACATTCTTTGATGAGTTCAAGCACGGTCAACTCTTGACTCGCTACACGCTAGCAAAACTACAATAAAACATTAATCAATTAATGTGTCTGCAATGATAATGGGTGGATACTCTGGACAGCAAGGTCAACCTAGTTTCCCGTACTAGGTCCTTCATCCTTCTTCCCCTTCCACTTTTCCCCCGTAGTGTTCTTCACCTTCGCGGAAATATTCAGTAGGCCTTCTACTGGCTCGGGGACTCTTCCCGACGCCTCCGTCAAACTGTGGTGCATCAACGCAGCCCTTTCTCTAGCTCTGTCTCGAGCCGCCTCGCTTCGAGCCATCATCACGGTGCTTTGATTGGCCTCCCGATCGGCACTTGCCTCATAATCGGCCGTGGCATCGCCCGGTACGATTCCCGGGGTTAGCCACTTGCTTGTCCTCCTCAAGGTCGAGCTGTCCGAGGTGATCGGCACCCGCGGCTCACTCCGTCTCCACAAGATAGCCATCGTGTCTCCCCTATACACTCTTCGTACCGGTTCGAATCTGCGTCGACGGAACAGTGCCCTCTCTCGGTGAAAGAGAACCACAGCAGGAAAGGACGCGTATTGCCACCACGGTGATCGGCAATAGCGTCGAAGGATCTTCCATCCGCAGATCCCACCTCAAAGGTAGCGGCATAACTCGGATCGATCGGTGGCATACTGCTCCGGCCCGTCTTGTCGCGGAACCAATGATGGAATATAGAAAGACGTGCGAGACGGCCCGGCACTCTGACGATCAACAGACCCTCCTGAGCGGTCCTGCAAGTCTGTACCTTCCAATGGGGAACCCACCATCGCAAATGATGCGTGCAAAGTCTAGCCATCCGAGCTCCGGCTCGGCTGATCGCCCCCTATCACCGAAGGACGTCGCGAGAAAGACCAAGCGTCACGGGACATTGGCACCTCGGGCATCATCTGCAGCCTCTCCCTCGGCCACATGGTCGGCATAGCGGGACTCCCTCCCCACATGTATCGGCTACCGGTCGCCATCCGGCCTATGCCCGGGAACGTCTCGCCCAAGACCCGGCGGCACGATGTCTCCCCCACTCCGGCCTGCCTCACCGAGGTCCGTGACACTTTGTGATGGCACACACCCGAGACGTGAATGTGAACGAGTAGCAATCGCGCACGGCAAACGCGTCCCACGAAAGACGCTCCCTCGGCTCAGGCAAATCTTTCGGGCGGTCCGAAATGTCAACGTAATCGGTATCCTGTATCGGCATCCGTATGCTTCTCCAGTAGAGATACCCAAACAAAGACACTAGCTTCTCAACGGTGGCCATGCCACCGGCATACGGAAGAACTAGGTTCCGTCTCGGGTCCTCCCGAATGGCCGGAAATCTTCAAACGTAGGAGTGATTTCGTTGTACGAAAAGGCGTACACATTCCTCCGTGCGTCCCGGAGGCAGAGACGCGGCTCTCGAAAGATCCCAATGCAGCGTGAGCTCCTTCAAAGCCCAAACAGATTTAATCCGTAACGACCTTGAAAAACCTTTTGTTACGCCTCGTGTGGTTCCGTACCCACAGTGAAAGTTGTCCAAATATCGCTCTTGCATCAGAGACGATAACTTGGGAAAGGGAGCCATGTCGAGAAAATGAAGGGAACCTTAAGAAATGGAAAGGAATTCAGCCGGATGAACAAAAAACTATGCGCGAGTTTCTTAAACAATTGCAAAGCTGAAAGCTGCAATTTAAAGAATGCGGAAATTCATTCCAAGTCCGGCGGACTCCCTCTGCGATTGACTTGGTCAACTCTGCGGCCAGTTGCCCCTAAATTGGAAACATTTCCAAGCCAGCTCCCTGTTCACCTTTGAGAAATCTGCGTCTTTGCCCATGGTTTCATGCAACAAATATCGATATCCCTTCCGCCCAGGGCTCGTGCAGCCGATGCAAATAATTAATAATTAGTGCATACATGCTTAATTTTTGACCCGTTCAATTTTTAATGCATTTCTCATTTTATTTATTTTTGATTAACCTACTTCCTTATTTGCCAAAATAACGAAGGTGATCCGCAGAATAAATATGCGAAATACGAGTTCCGCCCACGGGCGCCTTTTTGCAAATACGGTTCAAATCAAAATTTGTTCACGACAAATACATGCATTTTGTCTAAACAAAGCGATAAAGAAAGAAAGCGGTAAAAGGGGACTACTGCGAGTCTGCTCGTCATCCGTACACTCGACGTCTTGCTCTCATGCATTGCCGGATCCGTCGCAAACGAGGAACTCGCCAAATTCCTCCCAGTAGGGAATAGGCGAAAGGCCTCCTCGGAGTACGCGAACTCGAGGACTCCCCCTCTCGCGCCCAGAGTGCGCGAGAAGAAGGAGCTCCCAAATCCGGCCGTTCCGCCCGCGAACCGGCCGAACCCTGTGTAAAGTCCTCCCCACCAGGCGTGGAGTAGGGCGAATCTCTCGGCCTAGACGGCCCCCGATCACGGACGTCCACGCTCCTCAGGAAGCGCACCGCATGAACTCCACGAGCCTCCTAGCGTAGGCGGACCACCCGTCCACCGGCCTCGTGGCGTCATTGTACGTACGGCCGGATACTGCGAACCGGGAAAGTCATCGGAAAGCAAGCGAAAGTACGGATGCAACATTTGCGAGAATACTACTATCAAATGCGAGAAAATCAAAAAAAAAAAAAAAAAAAGGGTGCTCACCTAAGCATTGGGGTCCGCCCTGTATCGTGGTCTCGGCTCAGCCGGGAGCGGGATCACTGGTCGCCTACGCGAACCGTCCGGCCCCTCGTACGCTAGCCTAGCTCGCGGGACCAGGAAAATCTCGAGGACCTCCGGGGACCTCGCCCTCTCTATGCTTTGTACCTGCGGGCTCCTCGGCCTCATCCTCGAAAACATCATGGCGGCCCCGCTATGATGTACTCGGTGTAGTACACGCCACTGTATGTACCCCTCCGGCTCATCCATCGGCATCTCCCGGGGAGTGCTTTGCATGTACAAGGAGGATCCACCGGCATCGAAGGAAGGGACCCCGCCTATCTTGACGAGTCACCCTCTCCCCCGGATACATGGCGTCACGGTGAAGTCCTACCGGGAGCTTCGCCGCCGTGTAGTCTCGGCGGCAATCTGCACCGCGACATGATCGAACCTACTCCACCGGGTCAGGTGGATCCTCTCGAGAGAACTCCCGGTTCGGTGCCGGAGATATCTCCTCGTATGACACTCGAGTGCCAACTCTCGACGAGACCGCCCTCTTCGCCTTCTTACGCCAAATCGGCATGGCGGGGAACGAGGGTCGATACGGCTCCTTGATGTCCCAAGCTGCTTGCGGGCCAGAACACCTCGTAGCACCGGACACACCAAGAGAATGGAAAGTTATGTCGGCTACAAAGCGAGATACATACGAGTACATAAAAGAGGCAAGGAAGAGAAAAGTACGTAAACTTACATCCATGACGGGCGTGAAGCGGCTAAAGGAGTGCTCCTCTCCCGCGAGAACTGTCCGAGGGGGAATGGTAGAGCTCGGCGATCCGGCCTCCCCCACACAAACCCCTCACGGCATCCGAGTCTACCGGCGGCCGAGCAAAGGGAAGTGACAAGACGTGTCGAAGTCGAGAATAAAGTCGGCGACGGCGCAAACCAAAGGAACCCTCGAGCCGGGCGCTCCGCGGTCATCCTCGAGGACCCGGCCCGGATAATCGGCGACACCCGCCTCCGAGATGCCTCTCCATCGGCTGTACCGAATGCCTAAGCCCCTGGCATCGGTAATATCAAAACTCCGGCCCGGACAAGCTGCTCAGGTGTAACCATCAAGGCCACCAGCCGGCGTGTTGCCATAAGTCGGCAACCCGGTGATAGCGGCAAAATCCGTAGGAGTCACCGTCGCCTCCCCATCGAAATGGAAAGTGTGGGTCGTATCCCACGATACTCACTCGGAGCAACATACATAGACCTGGCCCTCGGCGTATCGGTGTCGCGACCCCGGCGATGAACCCGGCCCGGCCGGAGTCAAGCACCGGTGGTCGCGGACTCCTCTCTCCCTCTCGAGCCACGTCGGGATAATGTCCCACAATGCTCGCACCGCCTCAAAGGCACCCCAGAGCTCTTGGTTATGGGTATTAACCGTCCTGTCCCCTGAGACAAGCAAAGACATGAAAGCAACGTCAACGAAATGCACCAACGCATGTCAAAAGGATGCAATGCGAGATACGGTTCTCATTCATTTCCTGGAACTTTCAAAACATTTCGAAAACTCCGTCGAATCCGAACTTTCAAAATCTTTCGAAAACTCCGTCGAATCCGAAACTTTCAAATTCCTTCGAATTTTTCAAAATTTCGAAAATTTTCGTCGTCCCGAATTAAAGCTACTTTAATTTTGGAAAATGCATCTAGACATGGAATTTTGCAACCAAAATTTTTATGTCATCCACCCGTAGTGTCAATTGAACTACATCCTAGTCAATTTCGACAAGGTTCATAGCAAAGTCAAAAGCCCCAATTCGGGCACCAAAATCCCTAAGTTCATTCCTAACAAATTTCTAACATTTAAAGAATGCACATTCTTAAAATTAATGGAATTTGTAGGAAGCTACTTGTCTCTCGATCCCTCCTTGGAGTTGTGTGCGGTCCCTAGCCGGGTAAAACTCCGCCGGATTCAATGGGTGAACAATGGTTGAATAGTCAGAACCAGCCGTGTTCTTTCGTCATCGGTCCTTCCGTGACGAGCCATTGGTCCTCCTTCACCTTCCATGCAAATTTCCTTCACAAATTCGAGCAAACCTTGCAATTTGGGTTGGATTTTTCTCTCTCTCTTTCTCTCGTCGAAAAAATATGGAAGAAATGGGGTGGTTTGCGTCGGACTTGGAACTGATTTGAACTTAGTCAAAAAAATTCCAGATCCAAGTCCGGCCAGGACTTCTGATGCATTTTAAAAAAAAAGATTCCTTCCATTTTGGTCCCTCAACTTTTGGCGATTACAATTTTACCTCTTGGGCCTCCCAAAAGTATAAAAATTCCCGAGTTAGACATTTCTAACACCCCATCCCCGAGGATAAATCAAAGTAGTTTTCACTAACGCAAATCGTCTCGACGTTAAATTGATCCAGATTGGCGTTTGACATTCAAACGTTCAATCATGTCTCCGGACATTCCGGTTACTATTCCGTCTCCCGACGTTAAAATTTAATAATGGTCTTCACCATTAAATCCTCAATCGCGACCTTTCACGGTCCGATTCCAATTCTCAATCGCTGACCTTTCACGGTCGATTCCAACTCTCAATCGCGACCTTTCACGGTCCGATTCCAATTCTCAATCGCGACCTTTCCACGGTCGATTCCAACTCTCAATCGCGACCTTTCACGGTCCGATTCCAACTCAATCGCGACCTTTCACGGTCAGATTTCAATTCTCAATGGCGACCTTTCACGGTCCGATTTCAATCCTCAATGGCGACCTTTCACGGTCCGATTTCAATCCTCAATCGCGACCTTTCACGGTCAGTTCAATCCTTAATCGCGACCTTTCACGGTCAGATTTCAATTCTCAATCGCGACCTTTCACGGTCGATTTCAACAATCAGCGACCTTTCACGGTCCGATTTCAAAGTCTCAATCGCGACCTTTCACGGTCCGATTCCAATCCTCAATCGCGACCTTTCACGGTCAGATTTCAAAGTCTCAACCGCGACCTTTCACGGTCCAGGTGATTCCGAATTCTCATATACGCATGACTGCTTTCAAGGTCGCAGATTTCAATCCTCAAATCGCGACGCTTTCACGGTCCGATTTC